>VZTY01017593.1:362709-408867 GCA_013400935.1 Turnix velox
CAAGCCAAGTGCCTCTGCCCTGGCACAGCAGTTGTGTCCGTCCTCCACAAAGTAAATTAATCCCAAGAGGGTTGGGTATCTTGAGTTATAGGGTGCTCTGGCAAGGAAGGGTGAGAAGGCATCCATCCTGACTGCCTGGCCATACTGAGAAGGAAGACAGGAGTTAGACTGTGTTGAAACAGCCCCACAGCCACACAAGCTCCTTTCCAGTCCTTGCAGTAGAGCAAAGAGCATGACACAGAATGGGGAAATGGGGAATTCCAAGCATCCTCAGCCCCAAAGCAGACAGACGCTGGTTCGGCCAAAACAATGTTGGAAACCACAGCCCCTTTGGGAAGGGACACCCCCCAGCACAGCTTCATCCCAAGGGAGGGATAAAATATCATTCTGGTGCCAGCACCACCATTTTTGCAGCCAAATGGAGGAATTTTCACCATTTTGGGTCACCTGTAGCAGCTCCAACCCTGGGACCAAATGCTCAACCAGCTTAATTACAAACAGTACCCACCTCATCACATTCTTCATGTATTTATGTATAGGCAGAAACTCATGAGATAAACATGAGCTTCCCAGCATCTCGGTTGACATCCTACGGGTGAGGGGCTGTAGCCCCCTACCTCCCCCCCCCACCTCCACAAAGAGCAAAGAGGCCCCTGCTCCTCGTTATGCAGCCAGTTAATTAAACCAGCCCTTCACCTCTGGAGGAGTAAGTTTAGAGTCGCCTTGGGACTCATGTAAATGAAAGTCATCCGCTTGTGAGCCTGACCCACAATGGTTTATTCATGGAAGAAAAGTAAAGTTGAATGTGGGGGGGGGTTCCTACTTTTGAGTTTGGTTTTAGGGTAGGGTTTTTTTCTCTTTTTCTCACACATGAAAAATGAATGGAAGGGGGAAGGCACGAGGCAGGATTTTCAAGGTGCTAGCAGGGCAGGGAGTTGCCAATTAGGGAAAACAAGGTTCTCCTCTCTCAAAAATTCCAACCCTCATCACAGAAGGAACTGCTCCCCCAGGGCAGACAGAAGCACTGACAGATCCAGCCCCACACGCACAATGCAGACGATGCACACCCAGAAGCCATGTCTCTCCTCCAGGAAGGCAGGCTGGGAAAAATAAAGGATTTCTGGATGCATAAGAGGATCAAAACCAACAGCTAAGTTGGTATAATCACCCTAAAAATGAGTTTAAGCCCAAAGCAGGGCACAGAAGCAGCTGTTTTTGGCTCCCATGTGCCACACACTCATCACACATGACACCCATCCTTCCAGCAGGGTCCTCACTTGCCTATTCAACTACTGCTCTGGGCTTTGCTTTTTATGTTTTTCATGGTTGGAAGGATTTTGAAGGTCTGAAGACAAAACCTGCGTCCCAGATCTGTTTTTTGGCTGGAGAAGAGGTGAGCATGGCCCAGCCAGACGGTGCAGCAGGGCCACCAGCTCACAGCAGAGAAGGGAAATTCACTTTGCTCTCCAAAAGAGCTGGTGGAAAGAAAACAAAAAAGCCCACAAAACCGTATCTCAAGGTCACTTTTGCAAACTGCTTTTCTCCTGCTGGAGTTCTGTTCCATTTTAGTCCCCACTTTTCATTGGTGCAAGACTGACCAAACTCATACCATGGCTCCTCCATCACTGCTGCCTTATCTTCCTTCCCAGACACCAGCCACAGGAAGAAGGATCATTGAATTCTAGAATGTGTTGGGTTGGAAAGGATCTTCAAAGACCATCTAGTCCAACTCCCCTGCAATGAGCAGGGACATCAGGTCGCTCAGAGCCTCATCCAGCTTGATCCTGAACATCTCCGAGGATGTGGCTTCCACCACCTCTCTCTAGGCAACCTCTTCCAATGTCTCACCACCACCATGGGGAAGAACTTCTTCCCAATGTCTAATCCAAACTTGCCCAACCAAGTTTAAAATCACTGCACCTTGTCCTATCACTCTATGCCCTGGCAAACAACCCCTCCCTAGCTTCCCTGTAACCCCTTTAGGCACTGTGAGACTGCTGTGAGGTACCCTTGCAGTATTCTCTTCTCCAGGCTGAACATCTCCAATTCCCTCAGCCTGTCCTGGAAGCAAAGATACTATTGATCCTCCTTATGGCCTTCTACTCTAGAAATTTTGTATGTGGAATCAAGGTTGAAATACAGTACAACTCATGGAGACCCTCTAGTCGCCAGCATGTTTCTTTTTCTCCCAGTCTTTCAGCTCTTCACCCCAGGGAAGGGAAGTGCTGCTGCAGAAAGAAGGAGGGAGGCACAGTGGGGAAGGATGAGGCTGAGGCTGCCTCTTCCAGCATCTGCGGGCACTGATCAAACAGTAAATAATCAAGCGCAAGACAATTTATCCACGCAGGCAGAGGGGCTGACAGTGGAGGTGACTGGTGCTTGCTACCTCTCATCATCCTAATGCCACCTGTGTTTATTGATCCCTGTCAACAAACAAAGGGGGATGAAGTTCCCGGTGGTTACTGGAGGCTTTTTAAGCTCCTTACACTCCTCTCGAAAAGCATACTCAGTGGCTGTAGCCTGCTGCCTCCCCACAGCCAGGAGCTCCTTGAAGAGTAGCAGCAAATGAAACACCGTGGCATGGCTCTCCCTGGGAATGGGATATAAGGAAGAGGGTGATTGACTTACTAATAAATAGCCAGTGGTGGACAACTCCCTACTCTTTGGGCTTCCCTGTCCTGACATGAACACTTACATCTCTGCAGTGCATGAAAACCAGAGCAAAGGGCTGGGGAACAAACACAATGCTAGAAAAGAACACATGATTTTAAGATGGGTGCATCACCAAGAGCAGAGCAGCAGGGCTCCAGAAGCTTGGCAGGAATGCCACCACCTGCCCAGGGGTTTTGGAAGCTGCTCCCACCCAAGACTGTTCCCCACCCCCCTGCCCTGTATAGGGACACCTTCCACCAGCCCAGGTTGCTCCAAGCCCCATCCAACCTGGCCTCGAACCCCTACAGGAATGGGGCAACCACAGCATCTCTGGGAAAGCTAGGCCGTGGGGGCTCACCTCCCACACAACAAAGAATTTCTTCCTGAGATCTCACCTAAATCTAGCCTCTCAGTTTAAAACTGTTACCTCTCATCCTATCACTACGCACCCCTGCAAAGAGTCTTTCTCCATTTTTGTAGCCCCCTTGAGGTACTCAAAGACTGCTATCAGGTCACCCTGCAGCCTCCCTCCTCCAGGCTGAGAAGACATCACATCCCACCAGATCTGGTGAACTGGACTGAGGTGCCCACACTAAGCATGAGCCATAAAGGGGATGAGCAGGATCAGTCCCAGATGAGCAAGTACATCCCCAGAAAAGACCCTTCTCATGAGCTCAGAGCAAATGATTGTGGGGTATGAAAACTCATCCCAGGACTCATGTTCCAACACCACCAGCTCTATTCCCACCACAGGCATTGGACTCAGTATAGCAATCACAGAGCAAGACAAACCACAGTTTCAAGTGAACTGCACCAATGTGAGACTCCAGGAGTCAATGGACACAGACTGGAAGCCATATGGAAGAGCCGATACTGTCATGTACCACTTAACCCAGAACACTGTCTTCACCCCTCAACGCCTACCTGAGCTACTGAGCCACCTAATGAGCAGGAAAGCCAGCTGCCACCAAAACTCATGGTGGATCTCAGCTATCCCTCCGGGGATTCCAGGAACCACTGATGTCACTCCATAATTCCAGCTCCTTTTCCAGCTGGGAAATCAGAACAGCATTGTCCCCAGGGCTCCTGAAAGCACAAACCCCTCCTGGCTGGGAAGCAAACATCTTTCATTCCTAATAAAAACTAATTAAGCACCTTTTCCTCATTTGCCAGCTCACACCACACAGTATCCCCTCAATCTAGAGAACACCAAGTGCTTATTAATTACATCTGAAGTGGTTCCTCGTTAGTGCTGACACGGCAACAGATGAGTCACCCTAGGATGGGGCTGGAGGAGAGTCTCAGCCACAGGGCCAGGCTCTTGATGCTGACAAAGGCAAGGACACACAGACACATGGCTTCCCTCTGTCCCTGTCACACAGCCCTGGAGGACATGTTTTGGGTTGCACTGGAGTGGTGGGATCCTAGAATCCCAGAATGGTTCAGGACAGAAGGGATACTAAAGATCACCCAGGTTCAATCTTCTTGCCAGGAACAGAACACTTCCTGCTAGACCAGGTTCCTCAAAGCCCCTATCCTGTAGTATGCCTCACCATGGAGCAGAACCATGCCATCCTGGCAGAGACAAGCTCAGAAACTGTGCTCAGGGATGCATTTGCCATGGGAGAATGGATTTGGTAAGGGGAAGACAGACTCAGCAAAGCGAGGATGTCCCAACCAAGGCACAACTGCTCTCCCACATTCCACCTCCACCCCAAGAGCCCCATGAATGGAATTAATTGGAAAAGTAATTATGAGAGCTCCCTTATGAATATTTATAATGGAAAGAGCCATAATTACTATTCCTCAGAGGAGAGACGCCTTCCTACTCATCCAGAGAGGAAACACAGCTCCAACCAGGAGACCAAAGACACTGGCTGGTCCTGCCTTCACTGGTACTTGCCCACTGCATCATGTCCTGCAAGACTGAGCAAAGCGCTCCCTTTTCACCCTGGAGGGGAGAGAGAGGGGCATTTTCAGCAGCCAGCCATACTTCCTGCAGGCAGGTTCAATTTACTGTTATTTCTATTGAAGCATCATTGATATGTATTTTCTCCCATTTCTCTCTGTTTTAATAATCCCTTTCTCACCATAAGTAGTTAAATGTTGGACACTGACATTCACTTGCTCCATTCCTGCCGAGCAGTTCTCAACACCCCATGTCTCCTGGAGACAGAAAATAACTAAAAGGTGATTTCTGAAGGTTCCACCCATCTCTCTTACATCAATTAACTTTTCTCCATACACACTCTTCTTCTCCACTCTATTCTTCCAGTGTTCCCAGTCCAAATTCCCAAGGACCTTTTCCCAGCAAGCTTCTGGCTGACTCCCCCCACCGCACTTCATCCCAACTTCTCCCCAATGAATTGCACTGAGAAATCACAGACCACAGAAATTTTAACATTCTTTGCTGAAATGTTAAATTTCTCTACCAAAATTTTAACTTTCTCTCAACTTAAGTTGAGCTTAAAAACTCTTCCTAATCCTGATTTGGCTGGCAGAAGAGCTGGTCTCAGGAACATAGAATCATAGAATAGTTTGGTTTGGAAAGAACCTTAATGGTGATCTAGTTCCAACTCCCCTGCCATAGGCAGGGACACCTCTCACTAGACCAGGTTGCTCAGTGCCTTGTCCAGACTGGCCTTAAACACCTCCAGAGAGGGGGCATCTACAGCCTCTCTGGGCAGCCTGTTCTGGTGTTTCACCACCCTCACCATAAAGAATTTCTTTCTTATATCCAGCCTGAATCTACCCTCTTCTAATGTACATCCATTATTCCTAGTCCTTTCATCACATATCCTATTAAAAAGTCCTACCCCTGCCTTTCCGTAGGACTCCTTCAGGTATTGATAAGCTATTGGGAGGTCTACCCTGAGCCTTCTCTTCACAAGGCTGAACAACCCAAACTCCTCTAGCCTGTCCTTCACCATCCCAACCCACCAGCAGCTAAACATCCCTCTGTGGACAAGCTCCTGTTTTGGAGATCACACACACCGGAGCTGCCTCAGCAGCCACCAGAACAAACTGGCACAAATCAACTGAGACACAAACTCCCTGTGAAATCTTTCCCTGTGTCCCACTCCAACTGTAGCAGCAAGCTGGGAAAAAGAAATAGTCTCCTCCTTCCTCAACATCTGCTATGCATCAGTCAAAGCCATCTGAGATTGTGGGGATTTACTGTACGTTGGCAGCTCTGGAAGCTCCTCTCAGCTGAAAGAGAGAATTTGCACCTTGGGCTCTCTAAGAATAAGTTGTCTTAAATAATAATAGGTGATTAAGAACTGATGAGTCAGATCAGATGTGGAGATGGGAAGTATCTTCAGGTCTCACCCGGATGATGACAGAAAAGTGCTAGCCCCTGGCAGACTTAAAGAGATGCCCGTGGTAGAACAGAGATTTAGGTTTAGGCAGAAAGATGATGTCCCCTTGGCAGCACCCAGACAGGCAGGCAAATGCTTTTGCTGTGCTTAGAACAATTTCAAGCTTTCAAATTGACTCCCTGCTGCCCAGGAGGACACCTACAGCTCCCTCTTGTGCCATGGTAGGGACATGCACATTGGCATGCCCCCAACCCATCCCAAAGCCACACCCAAGGCAGGTTTATCAAGCAACTGGGATTACATACTTCTGTGATTCCAGGCCTGGATGCAGATAGGTAAAAATTAAAAACATCAGATCAAATTGGGTCATTATCAAGTCTCATCTCACATTCTCAGGGCTGCAGAACCAGTAGAGGAAAGTCACACAATCACAGAATTTCAGGGATTGGAAGGGACCTCAAGAGATCATCTAGTTCAATCCCCCTGCCAGATCAGGAACACCAAAGTCCTAAAAACGATTTTCACATGACAAATATTACACAAGCAGGTGAGTCCTGGGTTTAACACAAAAATCAAGTGATTTGGTTCCACACCATGCCATTAATTCCATTTTTTCAGTTGCTGCTGGCTGGGTGAGGCTCCCCTGGTAGCCCTAGGTGGGGCAACATCAATTCCCTCCTCCTGCATGTTTGCACATCTCAATTTGAGGTGCCCACAGCTGAACTCTTAGGCTGGTTTGATGCTGTGATAGAAAAGGCATGGACCATTTCTAGATTGTGATTCTCCTGCTCTGGCTGAAGATGGATGGGTTTTCCCATGGCTCTGAAGCCCTCCTCAAGTGCATGAGAAAGGCTGTGATTTAATCACCGCGCTCCCGCTCTCCACGCATCCTCTCAGACACCAGACACCAAGTGTGACAAATGACCACTCTTAAAACACCTGGAGCTAACATCGACAGCACTGCTTCATTTGTCACCCTCTGGGTGCAGAACCACCCAGACAGCAAATGCAGAGGTTTGGAGAGGGTAGAAAATTAAAACCTCATTGGTGTGCATTGATTAGTTTTCCTCTTTCATTCACCCTGGTGGTCTCCATCCTTCCTCTGCAAGGACCTGTGGTGACTCAGGCTCCAGATAGCAGGTCTGACCCACACAATGGAGAGGGACTTGGTAGTATAGGTGAGTGAGAAGCCCAACAAGAGCTGGCAATGTGCACTGGCACCTGAGAAACCCTTGAACCCCAGTCTGCATCCTCAGCAGAGGGGCGAGGGCAGGGATTCTACCCCTCTGCTCCAATCTGGGGAGACTTTCTCCAGTTCTGGGGCACCTACAGCAGAGGGACACGGAGCTGTTGGACTGGGGCCAGAGGAGGCCCCAGAGATGCTGCAAGGACTGGAGCCCTCTGCTCTGAGGGGTGCCTGAGAGTTGGGGGCGGGTTCAGCCTGGAGAAGAGCAGGCTGTGGGGAGACCTCAGTGCCCCGCTTCCAGCCCCTAAAGAGGCTCCAGGAAAGCTGGGGAGGACTCTAGATCAGGGAAGGGAGCAATGGGGTGGGGAGGGACATGTTTATACTTAAAGAGGGGAGATTTAGATGATCTCAGGAAGAAATTCTTTGCTGTGAGATGGGTGAACCCCTGTCCAGCTTGGCCAGAGAACCTGTGGCTGTCCCCACCCTGGAAGGGTTCAACGCCAGGTTGGACAGGNGCCCCAGAGATGCTGCAAGGACTGGAGCCCTCTGCTCTGAGGGGTGCCTGAGAGTTGGGGGCGGGTTCAGCCTGGAGAAGAGCAGGCTGTGGGGAGACCTCAGTGCCCCGCTTCCAGCCCCTAAAGAGGCTCCAGGAAAGCTGGGGAGGACTCTAGATCAGGGAAGGGAGCAATGGGGTGGGGAGGGACATGTTTATACTTAAAGAGGGGAGATTTAGATGAGATCTCAGGAAGAAATTCTTTGCTGTGAGATGGGTGAACCCCTGTCCAGCTTGGCCAGAGAACCTGTGGCTGTCCCCACCCTGGAAGGGTTCAACGCCAGGTTGGACAGGGCTTGGAGCAACCTGGGCTGGTGGGCTCCTTCCCAAGGCAGGAGGGTGGAATTGGATGGTCTTTAAGGTCCTTTCCATCTCAAACCATGCTGAGATTCTCTAAAACTGATGGCCACTAGAAAGCAAGGTGAGGAGCAGCAGCATGACTGCTAACTAACTCCACATAACCCATGGTTTATTCACAGCTTGCATTTACACAACACATCCTTCGCTTATTCAAACATCACTGGTGAAGGCCAGCTTCCCAAGGCAGAAGCTGCAGGAGACCTGCAAAGCCTGACTGCAGCCTCAGAACACAGATATTAAACACTGCCCTGCACAAAGGAGCTATCTCATGACTTGGGGGGGGAAAGTCCATTTTATTATTATTACTAGCCAGCTGGAGAAAAAAACCCTTCCTTTTTTAAAAAATTATTACTAGCTAGCTGAGAGAAACGCTGGCTTCCATGAAGCTTGCCACGAAACTACACAAAGCCCTGAAAACAAGCAAGATCCCCATCCTTTGCAAACAGCAGCAGCAAAGCAGCCCCAGCCAAAGCTGTTCCCGAAGAAACTCTCTCATGACTTTACAAAGAAAAAAAAAATACAAGGAAAGGAAAAAGTTATAGAAAGGCTTTAAAAGTCCCCAGGCCAACTCACTGGGTTTGCCAGGTGCTGGCCACTGGCAAACAAGAGTAGGAACAATGCAGGCACCGGACGCACGCCAGATCCTGCTGCTTCCTCACAGCTCTCCCATTGTCCAGGAGAACAATCCCTGCTCCGGTGGGAGAGCAAAGGCCTCCCACACCATGGATGGGAGCTGGAGCTCCTGGACCGGCGGCAGCAGATTGGGTTAGAGTTTGCAGCCCTGCCTGACCCTCATGGATCCATGGCCCCAGCAGCCCCTGCAAGTGCATATGGATCTTGATATGCCAGTATCCCCAAAACTAGGGAGCTTCTCTGAGCACTTCAGCTACCTTGTAATGTTTCCTAGATGAACCATTAACAAATCAAAGATTTGGAAAGAGATTCACAGCCCCGTTTGTAAACAGGCTCATGAAAGCACTCTTGGGGAGAGGGGATTAAAAAAAAATAAATGAAGTGTAATTATTCCTCCTCTTCTAAGACTGAAACCAATGTAACAACATTTCTCACTATGAGGAAGCGAAATACATGGTACAATTTGACAAGGGAACAAAATACACGCAGAAAGAAGAAAAAAAAACATTACAAATGAATATAACAATAAAATAAAGCCATGGATTACAGCTGAGTGGTTATTCCCTAATCCCTCCAAGGCCACGTGCTATGATGGTCCAGGCAGAGCAGCCCAGCCCTGCGATGGAGAAATCATTCTAGTTCCTTCCCTTTTCCAGGCTTTCTCCTTTATCTCTCCATGGGAGCAGACAGGATGGCAGGGATGACCCCCCAGTGCTCCTTGTACCATAGAGACCCAACTTGGGATGCAGGGGGTGGAGCTGTGGTCCCTAAGGCTCCCACTGGAAGCAGCCTGGACACATGGTCCTTCCCCGTCCCTGCATCAAGGGAGAGAAAAGGGCCTGAATCCACCAGAGAAGCATTTGGGCTAATAATGTCTAATTAAGATTTCCATTAAAACCCATCATGCTCATTAGAAAAAAAATTAACAAGGTTATTCCTGGACATTTTACTTGCAAAATTATTATGGGGGTTAATGGATGCCTTCATTAAGGGATAATTTAAGAAAAATCACACTTTCCCTGCCCTCCCTATTTCTTTCCTTTTTTTTTTTTTTAGGAAGTACGATGATTTAAATGCTTCTCCCTCCACAGCGTGGCCGTGGTAAAACTGGCCTGCCTGTTCCACCCAGTGGTGGAATAAGGGAGATGGCTTCCAGGCGAAGGTGAAGCCCCTGCAACAAAGAGGAGCATCTCTTTATGCTTCCTTCTTTGCTTCCTTCCATCCATCCATCCATCCATCCATCCATCCATGCATCCACCCATCACTGCCTGCCTTCAGGAAGAGCCAGGAGAACTGCCACTTCCCTGTGCAGCCCCGTAGGGATGAGGCGAGATGGGAGGGTGAGAGTGGAGGGGCAGGAAACTTGATATTGTGTAAAAAAAACATTTAAAAAAATAAGAAGGAAACAAAAAAAGGGAGGAGAAGGGCTATTTGGAACAGTCAGGAGGTTTTTTTGGCTTGGCCAAACCTGGAATATAAAGCACACTCCAGATGCACTGACTCTTTCTGAGGTGTGGAAGGTGCCCCCAGCTGCACGTATGCTCTCATTTTGGTACAGAAGCAGCTTTTTAAACGGCNTATGAGGAACAGTCAGAAGGTTTTTTTGGCTTGGCCAAACCTGGAATATAAAGCACACTGACTCTTTTTGAGATGTGGAAGGTGCCCCCAGCTGCACGTATGCTCTCATTTTGGTACAGAAGCAGCTTTTTCAACGGCTGGTATCTGCCAGGCACCCAACGGAGCAGAGACACGGCCAAGCATAGGGAGGAGGAGACCACTGCAACCCAAGAAACACCCTCCTTGGTGTGCTCAACTGAAGAAAAGCTTGAAATCCTACCTCCAAACCCAGAGAGAAACTTGCAAAGCCACCTAAAGCATCAGCCTCAGAGACTCCCAGGCAGATGTCTCATTGGGATCACTGGAGCAGACTGATGAAAAGGTTTTAGAACAAACTGGTTGCTTTCATTGTGGTCCCCTGGAAAGAGCTCTGATGAAGTGCTGATGATTTTTAAGCCACATTATTTTTTAGATAGTGGGCAGGGGGATCATCTCTGTGGCCATTCCAGCCCTTCATGTGCTCACCCTGCTGCTCTGGGATGCTGCCAGCCCCACCAAAGGATCCGGGACACCCCTTGCTTTCCTGCCATTCATCCACGGGACAAAATCAACATCATTTTTCTCACACAAGAAAATCTCTTCTGGGTGCCCTGACATAGGACAGGGGCACTGGGATGGATCAGAGCATACAGAAAAGGCAGGCAAAGACCAAAAAATCCCAGTTCTCTACGCAAAAAAATAATCTGATTGGGAAAGCTCAACATTTCCCTTGTTTAAAGTGTTAGCAAATTATCCTCCTACTAATTACCAAATGTTCGTAATTATTATAAAAAAGAAAAAACAAAAAGTCCCATTACAAATCCCACGCTCTGCTACTGTTTCCAGTCCTTTGCAATGGATAAATAAAGGAAACTAATAATTTTTGCTAGGGCTGCTCGTGGGAGGAGAAGGTACTGGTGGGACAAGCTCTCTGATATTCAGCTGATGGTATATTTCCCCTCCCCACTGCCCCTTTCCCAAATCCAGCCCCTCCAGACACAAAGCAGGAGGGAAGAAAGAAGACAAAGGAACTGAAGGGATGAAGAAAACTAAAATAAGGCCAGGATCAGCAACAGATGAAGAAGCACTGGATGGGACCAGCTGCCTCATGGCAGGGAATGAGGATGCTTAAGGAGCAGGGCCTCTACCTGGCACACAACTTTGTTCTTACTTTGTTGTTTTGTTGTTTTTTTTTTTAAAAATTGCCCCCCCTCCTAGCGCAGGTTTCCTGCAGACACAAATGAGGTGCTGCATCCTCCATCTCAAACAGGATAAAAGCCAAGAGATCCATGACTGCTGTCACTCTAGTGAGGGGTTACCTCACCATCATTAGGTTTCAGAGTCAAACACTGGCAGAAAAAGGGTTTCATCATCTTCCTCAAAGATAATAAGCAAACTCTGTCCAGCACGCTCATCCAAGGTCTCCAATGATTTTTCCAGCCTCCCAGTGCTCCCAGCTCCTACTCTTGCTGCCACCTCCCCCCCAGCAGCTTGATGCATTGCACCTTGACCAGGCAAGGAAGCCACAAAGCAAGACCGAGGAATGGGGCAGAGCAAGACAAATGGATTTAATATCTACCCGAATAGAGCGAGGGCTCTCACACCCAATGAATTATTCATTTTGGATTCAATAACAGCCTCCATTTCACAGTGACCCACAGCTCTCAGGGGCACGAGGTGGTAGAGAGAATGAGGTGGGCAGTCCTACTGTGCCATCACCCAGCTAAGAGCAATACAGTGGCACACCAGGAGGTCTGTGGTGCCAAACGCAACCAGCCAAGGATGGAAACAAACAATGGGGAAGAGCCATAAAGAAAATCTCCCTCCTTCCCATACTCTTAAGGATGTGGTGGTAATGATCCTCCCTCTCCCCATCACTCTGACCCTAAAACATGACGATAATGTCTTCGGGACTCAAAATACCCAGAATGATGCCTACACCCTGTCTTCTGCAGCAGCTTATAAAAGCTGGTATTAATGAATCCCTCAGCGGCCTCTGGCTCTGCCGTCAGCACGACATCACTCTGGTCTAACATCCCCCTGACAGGCACAGCTGCCATCCCAGGCGGTAGGAGGGATGAGAGGGCTGGTGGTGGGGGGCTTAACATTTCAACCCCATTTTTCCCTCGCCACTGAGGATTTAAGCCCATTTTCCTTGACTTAATAGATTGAGGGATTTTTTTTTTTTCATTAATTTTTTTTCCCCTCCCTGGTGAGAATTCCCTCAGGCTTGTTAAGTGGCTCATCTCAGGTTGACAGAGGCTTCGAACAGATGTCAGGAGCATGAGGTTCCATCCTCACCAGGAGAAGCCAGCAGGAGAACAAGGCAGGAAAATAAAGAAGTCCAACAAATTGGAACTTTTTCTAAGCCTTGTCATGTCATACTTCTTCATGTTGACCTTTGGGAAGGACAGCAGTGGGCTCAGGTCTTCCCTTGTGGTCTCCAATGTCCACAGGGATATAAAGAGGAGTTTGATGATCAAAGGGCACACATGAGCTACCAAAAAGTACAAGTCCAACACAAGGTCAGGGTTTTACTCAATCACAGTTAATTTTCCAGCAGCTTCCATGTAAGCCCTTGTTCAGGCTTTTAAAACTGGTTTTAGTGAGCTTCCAGGAGTGGCTGGTTTTGGGATGCCTTCTCTTCTCCATGCTGAACAATGCCAACCCTCTCAGCTTGTCCTTGTAGCAGAGGTGCTCCAGCCCATTTAGACCTACAAGGAACCTGAGTTTTCCCCTCAAGGAGGCTGAATACAAACCCTAACAGCTTGCCAGGATCAAGGCAGAACCCACTCCTGGGCTCAAGGAGTTTCTCCTTTGACATCAATGCTACTGAGGGGTGGGACAGGCTGGAATGAGTGCTGTGGCACAGAAAACCCAGCCATTTCCCAATGCACGGGGGTCTGCTGGGCACAGCTTTGACAGCATGAACTCATAGAATCATAGAATGGTTTGGGTTGGAAGGGAACTTCAAGATCATCTAGTTCCAACCTCCCACTATACCAGGCTGCTCAGTGCCTCATCCAGCCTGGCCTTAAACACATCTAGAAAGGGGGGCATCCACCAATCTCTCTGGGCAACCTGTCCCAGTGTCTCACCACCCTCACCAGCTGCCACAGCACCAGGACCACATGCTTGGGTTTGACAAAGCCCAAGCTGCTGCCTACCCAGGGCTGGCACAGGTGATGCCATTGTAGAAAGGCCACCATGGGGTACCCCCCACCCCACACATCACTCCTCCTCCAAGCAGCCTCTGCACTTTTACAAGGCTGTGAAGAACCCATTGGATGTCACAAACAGGTCAGGGAAAGTGTCATGGAACGGCTGCCACTGGTCAATGCTGAGGATGCCACCATGCTGCTACAGGGATATGTCAATGGCATGGTGCCAATCTTCAGAGGTTCATGAGAAAAGGAAACAAAAAACAAAGGCTCCGAGATTGATCTAACACTCAGCCCAAGCATGTTTGCTCCTGTGCCTCTCCCATCCTGCTGTTCTACTCCATCCCTGTCCCAAACTACACTCACTGGGAAGGTGATGCACCCTCTTACCAGGGATACAGAGGTGCTCAAGGCCTTAATCTCTTCCACTGCTCCAGCCAGCAGCAGGTAGAAAGGCCAATAACCCCAAAACCTGCATCAGTTTTGCATTATCACAGTTTTCCTACATTCCTTACAGTATTTTCCAATTCCAGACTTCAGCTAAAATTAGTACTTATTTTTCCATGATTTTGCCATACAGCCACGTGCACTTTCTCTTTCTTTACTCAATAGCAGGGGAATGTCTGGCCAGATATGCTCTGCTTTGCAAAGAGCCCTCCCTCCAACAGGAACAGACCATCTGGTGGGAACAAAACCATGTTCAGGGAAAACCACGAAACTCAAGGAAATCCAAACTTTAATGTACATGCACACAAAAACTCTGGAGTTTTCCCAGTCATTAGAGTCCTGGCAGAGGAAGGCATCACCATCCCTACACGTTGGCCATAAAAGAATGTGGTTTTGATGGTGAAAACCTTATAGAAGTTGCCAGGTTTAAATCATAGAATGGTTTGGGTTGGAAGGGACATTAAAGATCACCTTGTTCCAACCCTGCTGCCATGAGCAGGGACATCTCCTTCTAGAATAGGTTGCTCAGTGGCTCATCCAGCCTCAAAGTAAAGAACTTTCTTACATCCAGCCTAAATCTCCCCTCTTCCAATCTGTAAATTAATAAAAGAGTTTCTCCATAGCTTGAATCTCAGTTTTCCCATTTTCATTTATCTGGAGTTACATGTGGCGAAGAAGCCCTGTAGTGAGCATCCCAAGGAACATCGCAGTCAAACCTCGTGCTAAACATGCTACCACCTGCACCAAAAGAGATCCTAGGTAGACCTCTTCCCATTCTCACACCTTCAAAATCAGCCCTAAAGCACTCGGAGACACCAGCCTTTGACGTTCTCTTCCTTCCCAACCCTTTCTTGACTTGGTGGTGCCCACCTCCTAGAAGTCATTTGGAAAGCATAGATGAAAAAGGGTCAGCTTTTCAGACAAAAAGCCTGCTCCCTCCTCTTCCTGCCTTCCAAACAGTGCACAAAAAAACAATACCCTAACCTGAGAAGAAGGAAAGGGCAGGGAGTGAAACTAACAGGAAAAAAAAGAATAAATAACCCTCCAATGATATTTGGGAAATATTCATCGAAACAGCAAAAGGAGATGAAAAGCAGTGAGGACGATTTCCATATTTATAATTCCATGCCACAGAAGATTCCAGCAGGCAGCAGCATGCTGGCAGTGTGGCTGGGGGAACCCAAAAAAAACAGAACAAAAAAATTTCCAATTAACAGCAAGAATGAGAGCAGTTTGGCTGCAGAGGGGCCTGACAGCGACCACCCGGCTCCCGCAGCTTTGCTGGGGAAATAACAAGGCAGATGAAAACAGCTATGACAGCAAGTGCCAGCCCACGTGGCACTTTGAAGGACACAGAACACAGAAGTGGCCTCCAGCACCCCACAGCACCCATGTCCTCACTGAGTCTGGCTGCTGACCACTCCCAAAATCCTTGCCTGGTCCTCAAACCAAAACCACTTCAAGATAGGTAAATTGGCACAGAGCTGATTTCACAACAGACATGGCACAAAACAGCCTGTTTAGAGACGAACATTTTTTTAAGCAGAGCTCAAAACCAACAGAAGCATCTTGTTACTCAAGGCCAAACTTACCTTTGCAAGCCACATTGTTCTCCGGCTCGTAACCAGCCCTGCAGGTACAGCGGCCAATGGGGACCATCCACTCCCCATCCCCATTGCAGTAGAGTTTGATGGGCACATCCACCTCCTCAGCATTGGGGATGCAGGTGCCACGGGCAGTCACTAGAGAGGTGCTCTCCGCTCCCGTCATCGTCTCCGGGAAGATGGCAAAGTTCTGTACCACACTGGGGCACTTTTTGAAGAAAACCCTGACTGACAGCAGAGACATACAAGCCCCATAGTCCTGGAAAGCTAGGTAAAAGCCATTACGGGTCAGAGGTCCAAAACTTCTCACTTCTGTGTTGACTTTCATCAGTCTGCCACCAAAGTCCACCTGGGAGAAGCTCTCGTCAGCAGCGATGGTGTCCACTTTGAGGTAGGGTGCCTCTGTCCAGAAGGCGGACTTCTTGGTGGCAATGACAGAGTCTGTCTCGTAGTAGTAGAGGTTGAAGGTCTCCTTGCAGGAACCAGGAACATTGGGAAGGCTGCTGCAGTCCCGCACAGTGAAGCGCATCTCGGTGTAGATGCGGTGAGCTCCCCGACGGTTGATGAAGGTGGTGAGGAGCCAGTTGTTCTGGTTGGGCTCGAAGACGTTGCACACCTGGTACGTACGGATGGTATTGAGGTTTTCGTCGTAGCCACTGACTTCTTCCCACTGGAGAAAGGGAAAAGGGAGAGAGCCGTGAGAGGAACAAGCAGTAGCCCATAAGAAAGAGAATCCCAGAATCATAGTATGTGTTGGGCTGGAAAGGACCTTCAAAGGCCATCTAGACCAACCTCCTTCCAATAAGAAGGAATATATTGCCCTGGATCAGATTCCTCAGAACCTCTAGCCTGGCCTCAGAACCTCATCAAGCTAGACTCCACCACTTCTCTGGGCAACCTGTCTCACCACCCTCATGCAACTTCTTCCTGTTGTTTCATCTAAACTTGCCCTGCTCTAGTTTAAAACCATTGCCCCTTGACCTATTGCTCTATGCCCTTGCAAAAAGTCCCTCCCCAGCTTTCCTGTAGGCCCCTTCAGATAGTGGCAGCCTTCTCTTCTCCTGGCTGAACAACCTCAACTCTCAACATGTCCTTGTAGCACAAGTGCTTGAAGCCTCCTCTGTATGTGCTCCAACAGGCCCATGTCCTCCTTGTGCTAAGGCGAGAGGTGCCACTCACCACGGATAGAGCAGAAAAGAGGGTGGACCAAGAATGCTGGTGGGCACACAAGAAGTAATGACTCAGGTCAGCAGCAAAGGAAACCCTGCATGCCCGCTTTCACTCCCAGCTACCCTCAGATGATGCTAAAACATATTTTTCCAATGCAGGCAACAGCCTCAGCTACCCAATGAAGACATAAAAATGGGAAGAAAGCTGGTCCAGGCACCCAAATGTGAGAGGGAAAGCAGCATATTAGGTTGTGGCTTTATTAAAACCTGAGCCAGCACATGGGCTGGAGAGCCAGTCTGACCCCAGCCTCTCAGCACGCTGGGATCGTTTCCCCCGCAAAGAAAACTAACTAAATAAAACATTACCACCCTGGAGAGAGAGAGAATATGGATTTGCAATTCGATTTATAGAAGGGCATTAATATAATCCAGGCTACAATTTCAATTAAGGGACAGCGGCAAACTGTGAATAGTCTATGATGGCATTAGAGTCCTACAGACAGATTTACAGCCTCATAATCCATTCATTTTAACTAATCCATGTTTACAGTCTCCTCATAACGGCATCATTCATATAGCAATCTTTAAGCAGCACTCTGAATATCATGCATAATTTCCAGGAGCCATGCTCTGGCTGCTCTCATGTGTGTCTGTGCTTCCACAGGGGCATGGAGGGGTGAAACCCCCCTGCACCATAGCTTCAAGTCTTCCCCAAGAGGTTCTGCCCTCTCAGTTTTCCATTAAGTCCTCATGTTCTTCACCTGCTCCCTGAACTTCCTCCTTGCAAACTACAGCTCAGTCTGTTTAAATCCGAGCCCTCTCCACATGTTGCCAACAAGCACAACTGAATGCTTGCCCCGGGATCCACCTACTCATCTCTACTAAGCTTCAGCAAAGATCAGGGCTCAAGGCCACGCACCATTGTTAAGTGCTGTTTATATCAAACCAGCCACAAAACCCTCCTGCATCCAGCCCAGCCTTCTCCCTCCTCATCCCATGCTGTGAAAACTCTGCAAAAGCCCCTCTCCACCCTGGAGAAGATGCAGGGCCTCAGAGCCCTTTCATTACCAACCACCTTTTTGCATGAGGTCCTCCGCTGCTGAGGGAATCAGCATTGTCTCCTGTTCCCACCTGGCTTACAATTAACACCAGGCAACAAGCTCTCTCCCAGCACTCGCCCACTGGTGTAATGCTGCCTTTCCTGCAGGAATCCTTCTCTTTATCCTACCCGCCAGCTCCTGCATTCTCCCCCGGGGGGGAATCTGACCCACCATCATTTTATTCATGGTACCCATCAGGGAGCCAGCTCCTTCCACCAAGCATCTCTTGCACTTAAATACAGGGCTTTCTTAGTGAGGAGGTGGGAGTGGCTGGGGGGGGAAGCTGCAAACAGATCCTCAGACTTTTGGTTTCTTAGCTCGGCTTTCAGCATTCGAGATCAAAAAAAGAAGCAGCACAGCCCTAGGGTGGCTGCTTCTGGGAACTAAAGAAAAAAAAAACAAGAAAAGACCAACTAAATTTGGAGTCTTCATCAACTCCAACGAAAGAAGAAATCACCACATACATCTTGGTCTGCAAATTTCCCCTGGCACCCGCACTCAACCAAATACTGGCTGTTGAAGCCAGACACACCAAGAAGGAGCACCCAAATCTGCTCTCAATTATCTGTTGTGAGCTACTAAACGGGACAAACCTTAAAAACCTAGTGCCACACCCCAGCAGCTCCATAAGGATCACTGCATGCCTGGCGCAGAAAGAAGGCGTGGCTTATTTTCAACTGGTGTCCAACCTACTCCAAAACTTGCCTGAGAAGGGATGTGATACCTGCAGGAGGGGTGGTCACTCCAGGAATCACAGATGTGCTTTAAATTGCTCTGTATCCACTCAGCAAAGAGACTGGTGCTACTGGAACAAAAGTCCAGTTCACAAGCAAGGGGACTTCACAAGGTGAAGCCATGATCTCCAACACATTGCTATGGTCTTTTAGTATTTTAAAATATTTTTATCTAATATATGTCCCTGTAAAGGAGGAGACTCACCAGTAATTCTCATAAGAGCAAGAGATGGATCCCACGCAGATGGCAATCCCAGGGTTAGGAGAGGTGGCTCATCAAACCCCTGTACCTCCAGCCACAGGAAAGGTGAGAGGAGCCCAGAGGAGCTGATGCCCCAGCAGCAGCCAGGAGCCCCTCTCCTATCTTCACATCTCCTCCCTCCTGCCCCAAGGAGCCAGAAGCCACACAGAGAGGCTCTTGGCACTCTGAGATGATGCAGGGCAGGGACCAAGGCTGGGAACTCAGATGCACAGATGCACACAAAGGGATGTAGGCTCAGGACAGACTCCATGGAGGGCAAGCCCACTGCGCTGTACCATGCAAGCTCCCTGCTGGCCTTGTGCAGGCTGTCAACCATAGCAGCTGCAGGCAGCTATTCATATCCCATCTCCATCACCTGCATACAGCCCCCCTTCCTGCACGTCACCAGCACTTGCTTTGGGTCCATATTTTTCTCCAAAGCAATTCAAGGGCCTCACATGTGCCTGGAGAGGATTCCATGACCACTAGGTAGGTATGCAGTTCAGCTTTAGAGATAGTGTACAATCTCATTTCTTTCAAGACCCCAGCCAAAACAGCCACAGTTCAACAAAACCATGGGCTGGCTGGCATCTTTGGCTCCTTGGTGCCATGTCCTAGAAGCTGTGGAAAGGGACCCCAGTGCCATGTCCATCCTTGTGGGCTCCTGCAATTGTCCCACCAGGATGCCCATCATCAGATCACATCCCCTCCCACCGCAGCTTCTCTCCCACTCCAGCTCCATCTCTCCTTTTCGCTGTCAGGGGAACATGAGTCAGGTTATTTTATGCTTCCATTTCTCAAAGGCTCATATTATATAAAAAAAAGATGTTTTAAGTGTCTCTGGGTGTTTTGTTACTCATTACTTCATAAAAGTGACATTAATAGCCAGGGAAGAGCACTGCCTAGCACAATTACGGATGATGTTCCAGGTATGAAATCTGTTTGGAGCCTGCTAATGTTTCCTAATTACAAGCCTTTTGGCACAGGGAGAGGGAAGGCACGAGGAGGGGGATGAAAAGCAGTGATGGGACTGGACCCTTCACCTGGGAGTGGGCTAGGCAGGGTGGGAAATACCATGGGAATCGAGAAAATCTCCACCGCTGCTGAAAGCCCAGGACAGCTAAGGGAAGGGATGCTGAGTACTGGACCAGCCACGCAGCTCAGCACGGCTGAGTTGTGTCAGCCCCACGGGGCACCTCTGCTCCCACTGCCACTTCCCTAGGTCCCCCATCAGTGTTTTAGGATAAACAGCATGATTCCCAGGAACTGATGAGTGGCACTTACCCCCGAAGGAGGGTTGGCAGTCCAGCCCAGCTCGGCTGTCGCCGTCCGTGTATCCATCAAGGTTTCTGTGGAAACACAAGAAAAGGAAAGCAAATGAGCTACTCCTGAAGTTTGACAACGTCCTGAGCCACAGGACAACCTTCAGTTGCCTTCACAGAGCGTATATCCACCTCCTGGGAGCTGCTCAGAAATAAAGTGATGAAGTTTCTATTAACTCCCTAGAAGCAGCAAGAAGCTGGGAAAAAGTCTCCCACCAACAGCAGAGCCCACCTTCTCCCCCAGTGACTCCATAGCAGCTTTTCAGCATCCCATCAGACTCCCCGACTTTACTCTGTAAGGATAGATATTCCACTTGATGTACTACATCCATCTGGGGCCTTGTGTTGTTGCTGCACACAGTTATTATTTGTCAGAGTCACAGCAAATACACAAATAAAAGTCACATCACTTGGGTGATGCTCCTCTGCTGGGAGTATTTTGATGGAAGACTGGGTGGGAAATATTTAAAGGCTATAAATACAGCTGACATCTCCCTACTTTTATTCTTAAAAAAAAAAGCAACACAACAGCAACAAAACACAACAAAAGTAATAGTGAGAGCACCAACATACAGAAACAGATGGGGAAAAAACCTCCAGGTTTTATTTATTTGTTTGTTGCGAGCAGACATGCAGATTAATTTCCTCCATTCCTGTGTAAATAGGAGGAGGAGACGCGTTGCCGGCGGCTGGTGGCGCTGAGCATCCCCCACGGCCCAGGGTACTCAGAGCCAGGAAAAGGGGTGCAAGCAAAGAAATTAAGGTCAGGAAATAAAACATAGCCCAGGACTGTGAGCTGCCAACCTTCAGTCTCTCCATACCCGCTCCAGTAATCACAAGAGGGGAAATGCAACTCATATTAATCTTCCCATCCCTCACTCTGCCACATGCTCCAGGATGGGAAGTTGAAGGGAGCGTGACCAGAAACTCCCCACCCTGTCACCAGTGATAAACCCCTCCCACTCATGAAATCCCAGCCTGGTTCCTGGACCACCCCAAGAGATAAAGCGAACAGGTACTTTGGGAACTCTTGCACCGAGCTCTCCTTCCCTCACCAATGGCCCTGCACATCATTAAGCAGTCATTAATCCTCACTACAGCCCTTCTGACAATCAGGTAGACGTGCCTGTGCATAGATCTGTGTGAAGGTGGAAGCAAAAGGCCATGCAAATACCTGCCATCCCAAGTGGGGTGCTCCCAGAACTCCTAAAACACTTGGTGTTTCTCCCCCCACACCACACGGCACATTCTTATGCCACATGAGGCAGCAGAGGACAAACTGGGACCAGGATTCAGCTCAACCCCCCTCTGCAGTAAATAAGGCCACATTTACAGTTAGAGGAAAGACCCTCACAGTAAGGGTTTGTTCAGAAAGGATTTGTGCTCCATCATCCCCCTGCCTGTTTCTTCCTTCCCCAGGCTGCTTTGGTGTTTGTTTTTTCAAGCAGGTCAATGACAGAGGAATGCACTTTTGATGAAGTACAGCATGCAAGGACCAACTCTGCTCCAAAGTGGCATCCATCAGGATCTCTCCCAGCATCTTGGGATGCCCTCCCTCCCAAAAATCTCCTCCTTTCCCTCCTCTTCTGCTCCTTCCCAAAGGCTTTGTGCTTCGGAAAGCAAGCAGGAAGGCATAGCAGTAATACCAGTGTGATGCAAGCAGGGAGGCTTCAAATAACTCATTAAACAGAGAAATAAATGAATAAATTGTAAAGAAACCACAGAGAAGCCTTCTCTTTGGAGGCTTCCCAAGTCACAAGGGGACTGCATG
This sequence comes from Turnix velox, assembly GCA_013400935.1. Classification (NCBI taxonomy): domain Eukaryota; kingdom Metazoa; phylum Chordata; class Aves; order Charadriiformes; family Turnicidae; genus Turnix; species Turnix velox. Next base: position 384,559 of record VZTY01017593.1, read on the forward strand.
GCCTGTGGGAGGTCATGAAGTTTCTATCACAGCTGCATAACTCGCACTTTCCACAGCTCCAAATGTTTCCAAAGGAATTTGCAAACCAAAGGACAAAGAGGGCCAGAAGCCACAGTGAAAAGCCTGACCTTCTACAGACCATCCCCAACCCAAGGATATTGCCATATACAAGAATCACAACCAGAAAAAAAAGAGTCCACTTTGCTTGGCAAAGTTTTTTTCCAACAATGAAATAAAATTAAATGGTTAAATAGCCCCTGTCAGCTCAAATTCCTGCTGAGCTCACCCAAACCCCATGACTTGATGAGCTTCTGACACCAGAAGGGCTTGGCTGAGCAACTTCCCATTGACCTCCACTATTTCCTCTCAGAGGAAATACTGAATTTTACTTCATGTGCTGGGACCTACAAGTGAGATTGTGATCCTGCAGGGGCAGGGACATTTATGGCCAGGCAGCTGGAGGCTAGGGTTCTACTAAGCATGCTCCTTTAGCAAGTGGTGCTTTACATGCATCAGAGCCCCAAGATCCAGGAGAGAAAGAGGGGGCTACTGTTGGAGGTGGGGGTGGGGAGAACATGGGGATCACACCCCAACCCCCCATCTATCCCTCAGGAAGAGATAAAAGAAAAATAGGCATTAAAATACCTTTGCTCTACTTGCTAACAAATGGATTACTGTGGACTGATACCTGATCATTGTTAACCAGCAGAGGAACCACATGGACACCTCACACCTCTCCTCCTACCCGCCTTGTCTTGCTGAAGGAGCAGCCCTCATCATTTGGCACTGGGTATTAATTATTTGGCAATGAGTATACGCATCCTTCTCAGGGCAGGCTGGAAGAGGTCTGTTTATCCTCCCAGCCTGGGCAGGCCCCCCAGGGGGAATTTCATCTCCCCATCACCACCTTCACAGAACCTATTTGGTTGGAAGGAACAACCAAGGGCCATCTAGTCCAACCCCTCCTGCAATCAGCAGGGGCATCTTGCACTAGATGAGGTTGCTTAGAGCCTGTCCGCCACGCCACAAGCAGGCTCAGCACCCCACAAGCTGCCACTCTTCCCTTGCCTGCTCAACGTACTGCAGCTTCTGACCCTATGGCACAACGGGAGATGCCCTGGCTGAGGGGGAGCTCAAAACACTTGCTTAGAGATGTCTCTATGTCCTGAGCCTCCACTGAAGGCAGCCGACCAGGCTATAACAGCTGAAGCCCTCGTTAGTAAGAAGACGAGCTCTGCTATACACACCCAAGCAGGTCCAGAAAGGATCTTCAGCTGTATACAGTAGATTTTCTTTAATGGACACATTACTTTAAACTAAGTCTTCGCCATCTGTTCCAATCCCTAATTATCAATACAAAAACAAACGTCTACTCACAATTACGCTAGTAACGAGTAAAGATGCCAGCAATTAGAATGCACCAGCAGCATCCTCACTGCTGAGCAGCGCATCCATCTGTGATGGCACTTGGGGAGGACTCGCTGCCACCCCAGCCCCACATCCTACAGGCAAAACTGGGGGTGAGCTGCACCACGCCAATGCCCATGGCAGTATAAGCTGCACCTCAGAGGGATGAAGGTTGGGCTGTCACCATTCAAGCGCCAGGGGAGAAGGGAGAGAAATAAGTTATTTGAGGTGACAGTAGCTGCGGGAGCTACATTTCACACTATCTAATGCCATCTTGCCAATCACCCTTCCCAAGGGCTCCTGCAGATCACCCTGAGGTGTGACTTCTCCTTGGCATGGAAAAGGGTCTGGCTACAGGGAAAGAGACAGCAGCAAGGAGCCCAGCCCAACTTGATTCTGTTTCAACCAGGTCATCACCTGCAAAAAGAGAAGAACAACAAATTCTCTGCTCAAGGAGGAGGCTACAGAGAAACTTCTCCAAGCAATGCATTCCTTGATAGATGCCTTGGGGACGCAGTCCCTTCTCCTAAAGCAATAAGCAGCAGATCTGGCTTCTGTAAGTAGGTAATGGCAGGAACCAGCCTCAGGCACTGGAAAGCAAATGTTTGGGCATATGCAGAGATACAGGCATGGCTAAGACAACCGAGAGGGGAGAAAGAAGACAGAAATTAAGCAAAATAAAGAGAGAAGAGGATTGATAACAACAGATGGGTAGACAGCAATTTGGAAAGGATGCCAGCTGCTGGAAATAACCCCCCAGGAGGCATGAGGAGAAAAGAAGTGCCCATTGGTAGCCAAACCCTTGGAGGGAGAGGAGAGACAGAGGGGGAAGGCATCAAGTAAGGGGCATTCAAGGTCTGGAGGAGCAGAGGATGCTTCACCAGTGGGAACTTTGGAGACCCATTCAAACATACCCAAAGTGAGCCTGGACAAGCAGCAATGGGTCAGTCTCACATTCCCAAAGTAGCCCCAGAGCAGGACTTATGAAGGGGACTAAAAGCCAGCTATATTACTATAAGCAAAGCACCATCTTTCCCCTCTGTTTCACGCTGGTGGATGCCAAGACTCCTTTCCAGTCTTCCTCTCCTGAGAGCTTCAGCAAAATCAACCCAAGGCAAAGACACAGCTTGAGAAGCTTCTGTCCAAGTTTGGTGACATTGCCAGAGAAAAGGAACAATAGAGACCCAGCCAGACTGCTTTATTACAAAGATTACTAGTGCTAAACAGCATCAACTGCCATGTCACCACCACTGTCTTCCCATGGTCGGCATGGCATCATGGCTTGCAACACCACTACTCCTACACCACTGATTTGCATCCCACCTCTACTTGTCAGGAGAAAGTCCTAGAAGTTTTGGAGGAAAACATTAATTCTCACCTCCAATGCCGTATTCAGTTTTAGGCTCCTCACCAATGTCAAAAAACACACTGAGGTGCTGGAGCAGGTCCAGAGAAGGGCAACAGAGCTGGGGAGGGGTCTGGAGCACAAGTGCTCTGACGAGCAGCTGAGGAAGCTGGGGGTGTTCATTCAGCCTGGAGAAAAGGAGGCTGAGGGGAGACCTTGCTCTCTACAGTTCCCCGAAAGGAGAGACTAGCCAAGGGGAGGTCAGTACCTTTTTCCAAGGAACAGAAAATGCACAAGGGAGTTTTAGGAAGGATATCAGGAAAAATTTCTACACCAAAAGGATTGCCAAACATTGGAACAGAATGTCTGGGGAAGTGGTTAAGGCACCATTCCTTGAGACACTTAACAGATGAGCAGACATAAAGCTTAGAGATATGGTTTAGGGATGGCTCTTGTCAGAGTTAGGTCAATGGTTGGACTTGATCTGAAAGGTTCCTTCCAACCTGGACCATTCAGATCCCCCACAGATGAAGGGGTTCAAGCACTCACCAGGAGGTTACCTGAGGAACTCCAGTTTGCTTTCCATGACCATGCTTTCACCGCAGCATCCCATAGACATGCAGCAGTTTAACCCGAGCAAGGTCTGAACTTTGGACTAAACAAAAAGCAGGAACATGAGGCCCATGTGGCACACGTCCCACCCAAAAAATGTCATCTTCAGGAGGACTCCCCATTAGGCTCGTGCTCCAAATTTTGATGGAATGCCACAGCTCACCCTTTGTGAAAGCAGACGGCTGTAGGGTGTGAACACTGGGATAACCTCCGAGGGAGAAGTGGGAAGGGTAAAAGCAGAGTCAGCCTCTCCCCTTCAAGAAGCACCATTTTCTTCACTGTTTTCTGAGAGCACCAGTTTCCGAAAGAGCAGCTTACAGTATCTCTACACTTTCAATCAAAAATATTACAGCAACAACTAATTACATACCATCATTCCCATGGCTCTCTGCCTTTAATGGTGCATTTTGCTGTTGTGGAACAACGGTGAAACTGCTCTGGAAGTGCATAATGAGCTCTCCCCATCAATCTCCCACCGGTTCCTTATGACGGATTTACCCACTGAACAACAAACCCAGCGGAGAAGGGAGAAGATGCACTAAACAATAACAAAAGGGGTCAATACTGAACGTATGTTAAAAGTGAATTGACAATACTTTGGGGGCTGTATGATGCTCATGGGGGAGAGGAGCAGCCAGCCTGCTCCACAAAGACATCTCAGCCATGATGCCACCACCCATGGCCACCAACCAGCATGAGAAGATTTGTGGTCGCCAAAAATCCCCACATTTTTGGTTGGGAAGGGGAAGAATTTCTGTCTCTCTGGCCAAGGATGTGCATGCTGTGTCAATTTGTAAGGGGTTGCATTAATCCACACAGCATAGCCCTGGACCTCCTCCGGGACCTGCCATCAATGGCATGGATTGCAGCATGCAATGAAGATGCATCACAGCGGGGTAGGCGATGACTTAATGAAGCTCAGATTTTGGGGTGTTTGCTCAGCAACTCTCTAACAACTTTATCAATAAACCACTGCCTGCTGCGACCACAGGATGAAATGCTCTAATTACAAGTGGCAAAACACTACCCAGATCAGGATACAGCAGATTGAAATATGATGGCTGATGTGCCTGAAAGATCCCAATAAAATACCCGCTTAAATTTTTGCAAGCATTATCAGGCAAGAGCAAAGGACAGAAAAAAATCCCTCCAATGACACCCAGGGTAAAAAAAGCTCAGGAGGTGATGTAAAGTTTGGCCCATAAGGACTAAGTCACATTCATGAACATTCTCTCCTCCCTGCAGACCAATCCCAGCATCTCCCCTGGATTTTGATACTCCAAAGGTGGCTGACCCAGCATGGGAGCGTGGTGTTGGACAAACTAAGACTCAGCCACACAATCCATTTATCATAATCCCACCAAGGAGACACACAGTAAATCAAAGAGACAACTTGCCTGCAAATAAATTACAGGGAGGGGGAAGAGGAATAGAGAGGAAAAGGGAGAGAAATGAGGAGGGAGAGATAAGGGAGAGGGAAGGGGATGGTAGGGAATTACCAAAAAATATATGCATTGTGGAGTTTGGTGGGAAACAAAGGGGATCAAATCACAGATAAGAGAGATAAAACAGGATTTTCAATGCCTTTTATTTTCCAAACTGTAAACCTATTTCAGAAAATCTATGAACAAGTTTCACCGCACTGAGCTCAAATCAGTCATTGAAGCCAAAGGGAAAAATGTCAAAGTGGCAAGTTATAGGTGACCCAAATATTTGCCAAATACTAGGAGTCCATTCACTCCCATAGTGACAAAGTGATCACTAAGAGCATACTTTTTGGATACACAAAATCCACACATACTGTACACATGGATCATATTCCATTTGTATTTACAGACAGGTACAATCCCATTTAGAAACTTCAAGTCAAGCAGCACCAAAGGGCAAGACAGTACATGAAAGAACATGGTCTGGCCCATCAAGACGGACCCAGCCATCCCACAGCTAGAGCTGTGCCCAGCTCTGGAACCCTCAGCACAAGACGGATTGTTGAAGCTGGGACAGGTGGCCATAAGAGTAAGCAGAAAGCTGGAGCATCCCTTCTACAAAGACAAGCTGAGAGAGTTGAGGCTGTTCAGCCTGGAGAAGAGAAGGCTGTGGGGAGACCTCACAGCAGCCTCCCAGTACCTGAAGGGGCTACAAGAAAGCTGGGCTGGGGACTGCCTGTTTGCCAGGGTATGGAGTGATAGGACAAAGGACAATTTTAAATTAGATTTTAAACTAGAGCAGGGCAGGTTTAGATGAGACATTGGGAAGAAGTTTTTTCCCCAACATGGTGGTGAGACATTGGAAGAGATTGCCCAGAGAGGTGGCGGAAGCCCCAGCCCTGGAGATATTCAAGCCAGACTTGATGAGGTCCTGAGCAATCTGATCTAGTGCAGGATGTCCCTTCTCACTGCAGGGGGGTGGACTAGGTGACCTTTAAAGGTCTCCTCCATCCAAACACATTCTGCAAGTCTATCCCAGCAGCCCAGCTTCTCCACCCCACCACCACCAGAAGAGCCATCCAGGGCTACAAAATGACAAGGTTACCTCTCAGGAGAACATTTCTCAGAACAATGTCACCATGCATTTAAATCCTCATCTCTGCTACCTCGAGGTCAGCAAACATCACTGAACGCTGCAGCCTGTCCTGAAAATCACCATATGTCAAACTTGGCAGCTGCTGATTTCACCCTTCCGAAGCTGTGGAACAGGAGCTCAGACACTCAGGGATGGACATATGCTTTCCCAAAAACTCTACCCTCCAAAAGCTTGCAAGAAGGTCAAGCAGCACCCTCCAACTCAAGGTCCTCTATGTGGTGTGAGAATGACAGGGCTGAATCAGGTATTGCTTAGGCTGGGTAAGGGCAATGGCTCTCTCTTTGCCATCCAATGTTATCACGACCAAGGGAGCACACTCCAAAGCAACTGAAGGCTAGGGGTCCAGAGCCTAAGGACAGGACACTCTATCCCTTGTCATGCAGTCAGATGGCTTCACACAATCTGGCCAGAGCAGACTCACAGTGTTCTTGAGTGGAGAGCAACTGGCATGGACAGCCATCTCACCAGTCAACTGAGCAGGGAGGATCCAGTACCCTGAAGCCACTGCACGTCCCAGCAAGAGCACAGCACCTTAAGGGATAGCAAGGATTAACCAAAGACTGGGGAGCAATGTCAACAACTTTGTGTTTTCTGTTACTTTACTGTAGGATTGGCTGCACATGGAGTCCTCTAGCCAGGCTAAATGGAAGCAAAGTCAGCTGACCCAACAAAAGAGGATTTCTTGACAGGAGTTCCTCTCATGGGAAGAAGTGATTTGATTTTCATCATGCAACCAAAATGCAAGGAATGCCCTTCCCCCCCAAAAAAAAAATGTAGGGCAGAGATTGAGATTTCACAGACAAGGACCACAGAAGCCTAACCAGTTCAGTGCATCTCGGCTCCTAATCAACTGGGACACCCTTGGAAATGGTAGCCTCTAGATACTGAATTAGTCAACTGAGAAGAAAGAGCAGCCACAAACATCAACAGAATCTGCAATTATATGTGCTAGAATCACAGAATTAATTGAGTTGAAAGGGACCTTCAAAGGCCATCTAGTCCAAGCCTCCCTGCAGTGAGAAGGGACATCTTGTCTACACCAGGTCTCTCAGAGTCTTATCAAGCCTGGTGTTGAATTTCTCCAGGATGGAGCCTCCACCACCTCTTTGGGCAACTTGGGCCTCATGGGGAAGAATTTCTTCCTAATATTTCACATAAACCTGCCCTGCTCCACTTTCAAACCATTACCCCTTGTCCTATTGCTGCTCCATGCCCTTCCCAGCTTTCCTGTAGCCCCTTTGGGTTCAGGTCTCACTGCAGCCTTTTCTTCTCCAAGCTGAAGAACCCCAACTCTCTCAGCCTGTCCTTGTAGCAGAGGTGCTCCAGCTCTTGGATCATCCTCATGTTCCTCTTCTGGACCCTTTCCAACAGGTCATTATCCTTCTGAGGGCTCCAGATGTGCAGCCTTCTTGCCTGGATACGCACAGGACATTCACACATGGGACTGCAGTGGGATGGTCCCAAGCAGTATCTTATGGCTGCACTTGCCTTGGCTACAATATCAGCCTTCGAGGCCACCAGAGCAATGCTGAAGTGGGCATAATAAGCTCTGCCAAAACAACACTCCATATCCATACCCTCTCTTTCCCATATCTCTCCTTCCCTAGGATAGCACCTTTTTCCTTACTCCAGGACGCCACCATCAATGAGGAAAGCTCTAAAAATCTCATTTATCCTGCAATACCCTCCACATCATCACTTCTTTAGATGTTCTAGATGAGTCAGTGATTTGGACCAGTGTTCTCCAGCAAAGCTTCAAGCTCACTACAAAAACCACACAATCTCATAGAGCCCCAAATCTAAAATGCCAGTCATGCTGTCAAAGAGCCTTCAGTGAGAGAGAGGCACCTGGCATCGTCCAGCTCCTATTTACTAGACCTTATTTTAAAATGTCAAAGGGATTCTGCATGAGCCACTAACATGACAGACTGCTCCAGTGGTGAGCAAGCGCTCCAGGTTAGCCAGCAGCATCCACACACGTCTCCCTCCAACACAATCAACTGCTTGGTGTTTCCTCTAGATATCAAAACTGGGGGAAAAAAAAACTTTCCTTTTCACCCTGGAGAACCCCTCCAGCTGCTGACAGCGAAAGGCAGGCTGCTCAGTCATGCTAGAAACTGAATCACCTCACATCAAAATTAAAGACTAGGAAAAAAAATCTTCAGCTCTAGTCAAACAAGGGTGGAGAGTGTGGGGCAAGCTGGCCAGCACAGCTCCAGCACAGGAGAACCCAAGCCAGACTGATCCTAGTTTGTTTGTTTTGGGGTTTTTTTTTTCCTACTGCAGCATCCAACATGTACCAAAGCCTTCAGGGAAGAATAGAATAGGAATAGGATAGGTCTGTGTTGGAAGGGACTTCAAAGATCATCAAGTTTCAACCCCCCTACCATGAGCAAGGACACCTCCCACTACACCAGGTTGCTCAGTGCCATAAACACTTCCATGGAGAGGGTATCCACAACCTCTCTAGGCAACCTGTTCCAGCGTCTCACCACCCTCACAGCAAAGAATCAGCCCACTGATCATCTTCATAGCCCTCCTCTGGACCCACTCCAACAGCTCAATGTCCTCCTTATGTTGAGAGCTCTAGAACTGAACACAGCACTGCTGGTCTGAGGATGGATCCTGAACATCTCCAGCTTGTGCACCAGGAGGGTAAAGCAGGGAAGCAAGAGTGGAAACAGGCCTAGGCATCCACAGCTTCCCTGAAGATGAGAGCTCAGCCCTGGCTACCACAGCACAGCCGTGGAGGGGAGGGAGGAGGCAGAAATACTGAGGCTCAAGTGGGAGAAATTGCAAGTGGCAAGTGGCTCCCGGTGCTGGCCGCCACGACAAGCACCATCTCTTCAGTTTTTGCACCACCTGGAGGCAGCTCACAGGTGCAAATGAGGCAGATAGCAGGAGAGGCAAAGGGAAATAAATACATCTGTGTCAATACAGTAGCACGCAGAAGCCTCTGCCAGGATGTGGTTGGGATGGTGGAAGGCTCCGCTTGCTTCCCACCTCCGGGGGCACCTTGGCAGAGAGCCCCTGTGCTTGCCCTTCCATCCCCACCAGCATGGAAAATGGGAAAAAGAAGGTAAAAAGGAGATGTGGCAAAGACAGTGGGAACCTCACAAAGGGCAGAGGTGAGAAGACCCCACAGGGGTTTATTTTTTTCCTCTGGCCCCACATCTAAATGCCACTTCCCAAAACCTTCTCCAAGTCCATCCCTTGACTCTTCCAGCTTTGTCCAGGACTTAACTTTATCACAGACTGTCTGATTTTGGAAGTAACCTTCAGAGATCATCTCCTTCAACACCCTGCCAGAGCAGGGTTACTTAGAGCAGGTTGGACAGGTACATGTCCAAAGACGGAGGCTCCACAACCTCTTCTCTCCTTGATTGAAGCTCTCAATACACCACCTACATGTACCAGAAGGAGTGGACAAATGGTTGTCCACTTCAGGGCAGTGTCAGGTCCTCCATCCTTCTGAATTCCCCCCACATCAGGATCCACAGTTTGGGAGAACAGAGGAAAAATTAGCATTGCTTTAAGATGACCTTAAATCACAAGATTTTGCTCATGATCATGCTTATGCCAAGCTTTTCCTGCAAGGTGTGGTGCTAGGCATCCACAGCTTCCACTGGCCCCAGGAGGGGTGGAAGAAGAAGAGGAAGAGGAGGATGCTGGCAGGAGACACCGCTTGGCAGCCTTCCTGCCTGTCACAGCCCTGCCTCCAGTAACTGCACAGTTACAAGCTGGGAAAAGGCTCTAGTGTGAGGACAGCCATCTGCACACCAGGAGTCATTCCAAGGTGGGTTCAGGGGACTGTCTCTCCTTCCCTCATCACCTGGATGTCCCTCCTCCCATCTCTGACCAGTGCATGGGTAGAACCGACCTAACACACAGGTGACAACTCATCAAAAAGCTTTATCATGAACTGGGGAGGTAAGCAAGGAGAAGACCACCTGAGACACCTTCTGCTTGGCCACCAGCTGACCCCTGGGTGGTGTCTACAGCCCATCACAGGCAAGGGATGGTCCCAGCATGACCAGCACAGTTCCATTTCACAAAACACCAGCTCCGCTAATTTTAACATGGTGCTGGTGCATGATAAAGTTCCCCCTAAGCTCATCTCCATACCCAACCCTTCTCCTGACGGCACTGACCCATCCTCTCTGATTGTGGCTTCCTTATTACTTTAAATGTACATTGTGCCCTGGGTCTCATTACTGTCCATCATCTTCCATGCAACAGAGCTGTCACATCCTCACAAACTCTGTCACCAGGGTGACATGGGAGACACCTGGGAGGGTAGGCAGGCTGTAAGGAAACACCTGCAGCTCAGCAGGGTACCAGAAGCTCCCACCCTCTGTAGAATTCAGACAGTGGGCTCATACCATAGCTCCACACACTAAGGCTGAGGAGAACAAACTAAGAAGGTGCAACAAATGTGCAAGATGGGAGCATTGCATACAAGTTATACAAGGGCACGTAGGGACAGAACAAGGGGTAATGGCTTCAGACTGGAAGATGGGAGGCTCAGATGAGATATTAGGAAGACATGGGGGGACCTTATAGTAACTTATCAGTACCTGAGGGGGTCCTACAGAAAGGCAGGGGAAGGACTTTTTAATATAATATAGGATGGGAGGACCAGAAACAACAGATGTAAATCGGAAGGGGGTAGGTTTAGACTCAACATAAGAAAGAAAGTCTTTACAGTGAGGGTGGTGAAACACTGGAACAGGTTGCCCAGAGAGGTTGTGGATGCCCCCTCTCTGGAGGTGTTCAAGACCAGGCTGGACATGGCACTGAGTAGCCTGATCTAGTGGGAGGTGTCCCTGTCTATGGCAGGGGGGTTGGAACTCGATGATCTTTAAGGTCCCTTCCAACCCAAACTGTTCTATGGTTCTATGACATTTTTCAATGTGAGGGTGGTGAGGCACCAGAACAAGTTATCTAGGGATTCTGAGGAGGCTCCATTCCTGGTTGCATTCAAGGCCTGGCTGGATGGGGCTTTGAGCAACCTGGGCTGGTGGGAGGTGACCCTGCCCAGGGCAGGGGGTGGAACTGGATGATCTTCAAGATCCCTTCCAGCTCTAACCACTCTAATTCTATGTAGCCCCCAGAAGATGGTAAGATGGCAGGAACAATGGCAGATGCACTGTGAAGGCTAAGAGGATCTTCCCTCAATAACATATGCCCCTGTAGGGAAGCCCTTCAAGGGTGGCAGAAACTCCTTCCTAAATTTAGAAACTCCTTCCTAAATTTAAACATCTAAGAGAGCGAAGGAGGAAGAGACAGACACAAAGGCAAGAAAATGGTCTGACCTTATCCACCCTAGATTCCACGAAGCACCTCATTTAATTCCCAGTCACAGATTAGTGCTTCTGACTCCACAAGGTTACTCCAGATTAATCCAGAAGAGAAGACCGAAATCATGCTTCACATAGTAAGTTAAAAGCTGTGTCCAAACCCCTCAAGGAGCATTCAGACAGTAGCAACACAAAGGCATGGTTTGTCTGTCACACTGCTTTCAAAAAGCCAAACACTGACAAAGCAAGAAAGGGAGCAATTAAGGCTGTTGGTAATTTCATCGTGTCCACAAAGCTGGCTCTGTTGTTTTTATCGAGGCCACCACCTTCTAGATAGTCTGCAGCTCCAGAAGGAGGTGGACCTGCCTCGTAGGAACAGCCAACACAGCCAGTATGGAAGGAGCTCCATATCTACAGCCACGCGGCAAATGCCTGCATCCCTGCACATCTGCATGGCTCCCAAGGATCAGAAGCTGATGCCTAACACAAGAGTGCAAATGTACTGGCATCTCACCAAGGACAACTACACACACCCTTGAGCATGACCATAAGGTCAGCACTCATGTCTGTCTCCATGGCATCAGAATTTCACAGGAAAACACCGCTCACTGCCCCATGGTAGGAGGAGGAAATCCCCAGAGATAGGGGTTGTTTGTCAGGACATGCAGAGATAGGACAAGACACAATGTTTTAGCCTAGAGCAGGGCAGATTTAGATTAGACATTAGAAAGAAAATCTTCACTATGAGGGTGAGACACTGGCCCAGGTTGCACAGAGAAGTGGTGGAGGCCCCATCCCTGGAGACACTTGAACCAAGTTTGCTGAGGCTGTGAGCAACATGATCTAGAAGAGGATGTCCCTGCTCACTGCAGGGGGGTTGGACTAGATGGCCTCTGAAGATCCCTTCCAACTCTCTGATTCTATGCAGGAGGAGGAATACTCCAGAGATGCAGTTACACCAGAACACACATCACCACTGGGAAAGCCAGCCTTCACTCACTTCTGCCAGCATCCCACCCCTCTCCAAAAACCCAACCAGTGTGTTACAGCACAACCTGGAGCCCCCATGGCCCCTTCCCTTGGCCCAAGGCATGTGCGCACATGTTCACATGTGCCAGTACAGAACAGAGTTGGGGGGGAGTTGCTTTGCAGAAATAACACAGGGCACAAACAAAAGAGCACAAGCCATTAATCTGGGCGAACTGGAGGAAATGAAATCATTATGTCTGCAGCTACAACATCCCGAAGAACAAATTTCCTGCCTGGATAATAAATGGATTCTTTTGTTTCACACTGGCCCCAACCACGTGGCCCCGACTTGGCCTACTCCTCATCCAAAACATCTTGCTGTATAAACACCCAGACAGGCTCGGATTTCAACTGCTAAAAATATGTTTTAATTATAATAATATATAATAATAACCACACACAAAAAAAAATCTGCAAGCTGCCTTTGCTTCTCAAACAAGGCTTCCTAGCACACAGGCATACAAACATAAAAGTCCAAAAGTTGCCAATTACAGACTAACAGCACAAACCCAACCTTTGAAAGAAAGAGCCACCTGAATGGCAGCCCAGGGTTAAAGCCTGCAGAAAATAACCCCTGCCAGAAAAACAAACAACGGGGGTGGGAGCACTTTAAGCCCCAGCAGTGCAACAAGTAACTTGTAAGCATCTACCAGCAGCAGGATGGGGACCGAAGTCACATAGTAAACTGAGGATGGCTTCCAATCTCCAACCCTTGGGGCTATGCAGGTTTCCTTCCAAGCCAGGTTTCCTTCTGATGCCACACTAGGACCTGGGATTTATGAGAAGGATGTGGAATGAAAGTTTTGGCGTCTCATGGCTTGGTGAAGGTCTTTGTTGACTATAGAAGCAGCCCTGGGCAGTTCTCAAGGGTACAGATCTCTAGAACTGCATGAATCATAGGTTTCAATCATTCCTTTAATTTATAGCTCCACCAGATCACTCAGTTAAAACCATTTTCCCATCTATGTAATTTGCATCTGATTTCAGCTTCTCTCCTCTCGCCTTCCCAGCTTTGCAAACACATTGCAAACACCCCAACATGTCTCAAAACAAGACAGGGTTTCAAATCCAAACAACACAGCGCCTTGGTGGAAAATTGTCTAAATTATTTGAGTGTTAAAGGGAGATCTCTGTGAACAGAAACAAGCTCAAAACCCTTCCTAGGCTAGCAAGCAGCATGAAGAAGATGTTCCAGGTTAGCCCACCATGCCTCACTCCAAGCTAAAGGTCTCCTTGGTGAGTACATCATCATAAGGTGATGAGACTATGGAATAAGTTGCCCAGAGAGGTGGGGGAGGCCACATCCCTGGAGACATTCAAGGCCAGGCTTGCTGAGGCTCTGAGCAACCTGCTCTAGTGCAAGATGTCCCCGCTTACTGCAGGAGGTTTGAACTAGATGGCCTTTAAAGGCCTCTTCCAACCCAACAGAGACTATGATTCTTACAGAAGTTTCCTCAGAAAGGTGCATTTTTCACCTGAATGAAGCAGGAAGGTGCATTGGAATGCCCAAGATTTTCCACAGAATGGGAATTCTGTTTCTCTCCAACATAGCAGTTCAGGAGAAAATAATAAAGGGCATTAACCAAAGCCACCCCCAAGCCAGCTGCTCAAAGTCCACCTCCTCATGCTCAACCAGCACTCTGACCAACATCAAATTGTACTTCTCCATCACTCAGAGCATCCCAGTACCCAAATCTCTTTCCTTTAATTTCCAACAACAAGCAGAGGAAACCATAATTCCTCAAGGTAGCTCAGTGTAAAGTGGACGCAGAACTTTCATTTCATTGTCCTTTGCAGGTCATCTTTAATTTCAACATAGCTGCTGCCTCATTTCAATGGCTTCATGCTGCTGTGTCTTCAAGGAAGAGGGAAAAAAAAAATCCGTGCAAAAAACTAAATATTTACACATCCACGTACACTAATCCCAGCAGATCCAAGGGTGGGAAGCCTATTGAAAAATAACATCCCTAATTACTTTCCCATTTAGAAGAGAATAATCCAGTGATCAGCAAAAACACTTCACTTAAGTAATCACATATTTTTTTGAAGAAGAATAATCTGCCAGCAGATTATACAGGACAGTGAGTTGAATAAGCCATTTTTATCCCCTTCCTTGATGTCCAGCTGCCAACACTGAGGCCCACAAAGGAGCCAGATACATAAGGGCCATTAAATGCCTCCATTGGGATGGTGACAAAGCAGACTCAGGCAACAGCATCTTGCCAGTTCCAGGACTGCACCCCAAGGAAATCTTGCTTGAAAACCATCAGCAGAGCCCAAAATGCCTCAAAAAAAGCTATTTGTCACCTTTCAACAAATGCCCAGGTTCTTCCCAACAGAGGGAATCATAGAATCATATGGAATCATACAATGGTTTGGGTTGGAAGGGACCTTAAAGATCATCTAGTTTCAACCCCTCTGCCATGGGCTGGGACACCTCCCTCTAGATCAGGTTGCTCAGTGCCTTGTCCAGCCTGGNTGCCCAGGTTCTTCCCAGCAGAGGGAATCATAGAATCATATAGAATCATACAATGGTTTGGGTTGGAAGGGACCTTAAAGATCATCTAGTTTCAACCCCTCTGCCATGGGCTGGGACACCTCCCTCTAGATCAGGTTGCTCAGTGCCTTGTCCAGCCTGGTCTTAAACACTTCCAGGGAGGGGGCATCCACAACTTCTCTGGGCAACCTTTTCTAGTGTCTCACCACCCTCACAGGAAAGAATTTCTTTCCTATCTCCAGCCTAAATCTCCTCCTCTTCCAGCTTGCATCCATTTCTCCTAGTCCTGCCACCACATATATTAAAAAGTCCTAAGCCTGTAGGGCGCCTTCAGGTATTGAGAAGCTATTATGAGGTCCCCACAAGCCCTCTCTAACAGAGAGATGTCAGTGCAAAGCACTGATTTATCAGGAGCATCTTCAAGGCCCATTTTGTTGAGGAAATTGCAAAGCTCTCACTAGCCAGCAAGGTAGTTTCTGCTAGAGGAAAAAGAAAATATTTTTTAAAATAATAATCTAAATAATCCAGACCAGGGGATGTACATAACGATTTCTAAAGTCCCCTCTGCCACTGCAAAGCAAATAGCAGCTATTTGCTAATTAGCAACAGCCGTTGCACCGCTGGAGAAAGGTTTGA
Source organism: Turnix velox (assembly GCA_013400935.1). NCBI lineage: Eukaryota > Metazoa > Chordata > Aves > Charadriiformes > Turnicidae > Turnix > Turnix velox. The sequence continues at coordinate 399,968 of VZTY01017593.1, forward strand.
AGTCTTCCGGATGGGCAGAAGTTTGAATGTAAGACTGGCACGGTGGATCATTTAGGAAGATAAAAACCACGTCTGCTCTGCCGCAGCCAGCCATTAAAAGGGGGGAATGTTATTTTAGGTAATAAAGAGCAAGACCTGAGGACCAGCCTGGGAATTCAAATTTACAACTTGTATCAAATTCATGCGCTGTAAAACTTCACCTAGTTTATAAGTTTCTCACCAACTTCATAAAATATGTTTTATTATTATTGTTTTCTGCCTCTCCTGCCTTAATAAAATCCCTCTCCCAGACTGTGTGGGTGTTGCGTTACAAACATTTGCACTTTGATTCATTCAAGACTGAAGAAAGCTTTCAAGGTAACCTATTAGGAATACTTTAAACGTTTCAAAGACATCCTAGTTTCCCCAGAACATGGCAAAGCTTTGAAGAAAAAGAGAAAAATGTGCCATTTGCAGCAACCCACCCCCAAAAATCTGGTGACTGAAAGAACTAAATCTGGGAGGGACTAAGCCTGGTGGGGTCTGGGGTGAGAAAATACAGGGGTCATCAGGGCACAAACTAAAACAGAGTCCTAAGGATGACAGAAATGGGTCCATTAAGACCATTTTTCACCAGGACCAGATAGTGTCAAATTAGGGGCTCCCACATCCCCAGTCAGCGAAGCCCAGCACTGGGACACAAAGGTAGCACTGGAGGGTGCTGTAAAAAGCTTTTTTCTCAAAGCCAGCCCATTTTCTCTAGCCTGGTCAAAGCGTATTGAGAGTAATGAGCATCTCCTCACATCGCTCAGCAGGCTCTCAAACTGGCCTTTCAGCCCAGCAGACACCCCCATGGGCACCCAGTAGTGCCAGCCATTTTGGTTATAACGCACACACAGCACAAGGAGGGATAATAAAAGCTCATTTTCAGGAAAGATACTGAACACAACTCACTGGTTGCCAGCCTGTATCCACCTCTTCTCCTGCCCTAAGGTCAGTTTGGGGAGCCATGGGTGGGAGGGGAATTGTAAGCCAACAGCCAGAGCTGGGGAGGCCCCTACCCTACATGGATCCAAATAAAAAGGAATTGGTGCTTTAAACTCCTCCACAGCTGATGCTTCTCTCCATTCTGTTGGTGAAAAATGGTCACTTGGTACAATGCACATGGCTCAAGGAGATGCACATCCCTCCATAGGAAATGCAGCACAGATATGACCCTTCTCGATTTTTTTATATCAGAAATCATCACTTTACAGTTTCACATCAGGACCCAGCAACACTGTCTGATATGACCTCATGGAACCTGACAAGCTCCAACTACTTCAGGGGAGCAGCTCTGTGTGACCCAGGATCACCTACAGCCAGGTCATACCCATGATCTCCAATACTTCATAAAGGACACAGAGACTTGACATGATTGCTTTAAAAACTGCTAAAGAAGTGCAGGGAAGAAGGGAATTTCCATGCTATGCACCATCAGCAAGCAATACCTATAGACCAAACTTACTGGCAGCACGGGCATGCTCTCCAAGGCAAAGGTCTCAAATCAGCAACAAATGTTCCTAAAAGTTCCTATGAAGAACTGTGGTTGGGGGTAGATTTAGACTTGACATAAGAAAGAAAATCTTTACAGTGAGGGTGGCAAAACACTGGAACAGGTTGCCCAGAAAGGTTGTGGATGCCCCCTCTCTGGAGGTGTTCAAGACCAGGCTGGACAAGGCACTGAGCTGCCTGATCTAGGCAGGGGTATCCCTGCCTTTGGCAGAGGGGTTGGAACTCAATGATCTTTAAGGTCCCTTCCAACCCAAACTATTCTGATACATCTTGAAAAGATAGAATTTTTTCTTTTCAAACAAATTTCTTTCAAATGAAAAACAGAACTGGTGCCTCATGAAGCACTCCCAGACCAACCTGCCCCTATTCTGTCTCTACATGTCCATCTTGCTCCTTGGGCAGTTGGAAGTCTTAGACATTCATAGCCAGCAAGGCAGAGATCAAAGGGGGGATTCTATGCCTCTGCTCTGCCCTGGAGAGACCTCCCTGCAGCTGCCTCCAGCTCTGATGCACCAACAGTAGAAGGACACAGAGCTGTTGGAGAGGGGCTATAGAAGGCCCCAGAGATGTTGTGAGGGCTGGAGCCCCTCTGCTGTGAGGGGGAGCTGAGAGAGTTGGTGGGGTTCAGCCAGGAGAAGAGAGGGCTGTAGGAAGACCCTGAAGCATCTTCCAGTCCCTAAAGGTGCTCCAGGAAAGCTGGGGAGGGACTCTGGATCAGGGAGTGGAGCCAAAGGAGAAATAGTTTCAACTGAAAGAGGGAAGATTCTGATGAGATCTCAGGAAAGATGAGGAGGGGTGAGCACACCTGGCTTGCCCAAAGATGCTGTGGTTGCCCCATCCCTGAAAACTAGGTTAGACGGGGCTTGGAGCAACGTGGGCTAGTGGATGATGTCTCTACCTAGAGCAGAGGGTGGCATTAGTGGTCTTTAAAGTCCCTTGCAACTCAAGCCATGCTATATTGCTATGAAATACACAGCTACAGGAGCTGAGTGGGGAAAAAAGTTAATTTAGAGTGCCCAACAATCCACCAAGGCCAATCCCCAGTTACTTCTTCAGGTCCTCCCACACTGTCCCCAGTATATCAGGCTGTTTCCCCCCAGTTATCCCCAGCCAACAGGCAGTGGTCTGCCCAGCAGGACTCGAGTAGATCCCTGCAGCCACTCCCTTCTCCCCCCACCTCCCAAAGCCAGCATTGCTTTTTCAGCTACAGGTTCCTGTTTTCCTGAGGAAGATGTAATTCACACCCCTCCACCTCTTCTGCGGTGATTTAATGTCTTTTGAGCAAAAAGCAATTATTTTCGTATCAACAGGACCCCGGCGAAGACGATAATGAGTCAGCTCCGACCCTGCAGCTAAGTAAGCAGCTGAAGCAAGTGGAGGCCCCTAGTAATCCAGGCCATATCCCCAGCCTCTGATTGTGGGGGGAGAAAGACAAAGAAAAAAACCCCTACACATGAGAAAACTTCAATTGTTGCAGTTTCCATCCTTCCCACTACGTCATACACCTGACAACCAGGAGAAAGGGAACCCAAGATCAGCCACAGCCCTGGCAGCACTTTGGTTGCTTTGATTGCTTTGTCTGCAGCAGAAACCTAAAGTAGGAATCAATCAGGAGGATCTCCACAGCACCAGGGTATCAATCCCATGCTCAAAAGAAAACACCATAGCTCTGTTTTTCCAGGTTTGTGGGTGCCAGGTTTGTGGGCTCTCCACACTGATTCCTGAGGAGTTGCAGAGCCGGAAGCAAAGAGCACCAAGTGCTGCCAAACACCAGAGATATGGGTCAAGCTGCCCTTCCTCTCAAAGCCAGGCAATGACTCCAAAACTCAGCCACTTTCAAAGCAATCCAAGAACGATCCTGAATAATCCCAAATGAGGTGCTTGATTGCTGCCAGGATGCATCGGAGAGGTGGGCAGGGTGTGGGAAGGACTTTTTGGGAGAAAATATCATTAAACAACCATTTATAGTCTCCATCTAGGATGGGAGAAACCAGTCCAAAAGGCAGGATTTCCACAGCCCACTCCCAGGCAGGCAGCACTTTGACTCGCTGCATCACAAATCAAAGCTTAATCAGCTTCCAATGCCAGCAACATCGGCCGGATGCCTCCCCAGATATTAAACTCGTTTCTCACTACACTAACGAGCACATACCTGAGGCTTTAGTAATCCCTAATTACTTGGCACAGTTATTTCCAAATTAAAAAATAACTAAACAAACTTGCTACTGTAAAAAAAAAAAAAAAAAAAGAAAAAACCGAGATAAACTTATTAACTTTAAAATACTTTTTTCTCCCCCTCATCTGCAAAAACCTTGAAAGGACTCCACCTGCTTATTAAGGGGAATAACTAAAAAGAGAAATAAAACAAGCTAATCAACATGTATTAACTAAAAACCATTCCAACCCTCTCTCCTCTTTCAGGAGGCCACTTGCCTTCTGCCTGCCCCAAAAGTGGCCAGGGCGGAGATACCCACCCTGGGGATGCACTAAGGTCCTCCCCTGACCACCCCCCCCCGGGGAATATCCCACCTGAACGAGGCACATCCCACAAATACTGGGTTTAGGATGATCAAAAGGCTAGAGCAACTCCTTTATGAGGACAGGCTAAAGGAGTTGGAGGTCTGCCTGGAGAGGAGAAGGCTCAGGGCGGACCTCATAGTAGCTTCTCAATACCAGAAGGGGGCCTTCAGAAAAGCTGGGGTAGGACATTTTAATAGAATATGTGATGGAAGGACTAGGAGTAATGGATGTGAATCGGAAGAGGGGAGATTCAGGCTAGATATAAGAAATGAGTTCTTTGCAGTGATGGTGGTGAGACACTAGAACAGACTGCCCAGAGAAGATGTGGATGCCCCCTCCCTGGAAGTGGTTAAGGCCAGGCTGGACAAGGCACTGAGCAACCTGATGCAGTGGAAGTTGTCCCTGCCCATGGCAGGGGAGTTGGAACTAGATCATCTTTAAGGTCCCTTCCAACTCAAACTATTCCATGATTCTAGGTTGGAAGAGTGGAGGCCAAAGGAAAGTTGTCTTCCCCTTTGAACCATTGCCTCTGTGATTTTTCACCGCAGGGCTCCCAGCAGGACCTTATTAAAGGCGGACCAAAGCACGTCTGCTTTAATCATAATTAGGTCACCCTGGGTTGTGGGCTTAGCAGGCAAAAACTGTAATTATTTAGAAACATCATGTTTAAATGCCAAAGAATCTTAATGTAGCTGAGCTAATTAACCAATTTCAACAGAGTAACTGATTAGCTTAAAAAACAGAAAAAGAAAAGAAAAAAAAGAAAAATCAATGATCACAGACAACAATGTTTTAACAGGTTGTTTTCTTGCAGCAGTTCTCAATTGCGCAAAAGGAGACCAACAACCCCTGCTAACCAAATATTATTGTAATTAAATATTCAGCAGAAAGCCTCTTCAATTATTCACAAGACTGATAACAGTTGTTTATAATTAGGGTGGTGGGAGAGGTCTCCAGAAGCAGGGATTCTGTGTGTCTTCAGGCTCCAGTGGCAGATGCAAACCCAGACGGGTGGTGGCAATGGGCTCTGGCCACCACTCCCATCCCTCCTAGAGAAACCCAATTGAGGGAGGAGGGAGATGGATGCTTTCCCAGCCCAGAAAACAGACCATACGGTCTACATGCTCTCTGGATTTTTGTTATTAGATCAAAGATTTAGAGGACTAGTGGCCAGTTTCCAGGTTTCACACCATTTTCCACCAGAGCACTAAAAGTTACTCAACTTTCAGCTGCACTACGTTCAGGGAAAGCAAAGTTCAGAGGTTTAATTAAGGTAAAAAATAAGCCAAGACCATAAGAAAGGAGATAAACATGAAATTCAGAAGCAGGTGAAGATGCTCATGAGATGGGCTCAAGTTGGATGGCCACCACTGTCATCTCTGCCACAAGACAAGCCTTATTTATGCATCCCAGGGGACAAAAATCTCATTTTGCAAGTTTTTATAGCACCCCTTGGCACGCACAACCAAAGTCACCAGCAGCTTTGGGCTAGCAGGACCTTTAGAGAAAAGTTGCATTTCCTTCACTTCAATTTCCAAGCCCCAAGGAAACAGGAAGGGGAGAGGAAGACTGAGCGAGGCATAACGAGTCAGTGATATCAGCAATTAGTCAGAAATTTTAAAAAAAATTTAAAAAAAGGCAACAGAGGCATCTGCAGTCTCAGACCCCTTTTCCATGACTTGACAAAATGCTTTTCCTCCAGGCTGACAAGACCTAAGCTCACTCATCTAGAGTATGGGGCTTCCCCTCACGGTTTGGGTTTTTTTTCCCCAGACAGTTTGTGCAGAAAAAGTGAAAGTAGAGGTATATGGCTGGCTACTAACACCCACAAATTCCCATGCAGGACACCGGCACTTGAAAATTCTCTCTTGGAAGAACTTATTTCTAGTTTCTCCAGGCTCTGCTTGGGACAAAGCAGTCAGACTGCAGGTGGAAGCCCTGGTGGTGGTGACGGTCGTGGGGAAGGGCAGCACGGTAGCCATCACCAGCTTCATGCAGGCACCACTCTGGCGCCGGGGTGGGGAAGTAGAGGAAGCCTGAAGGATGCCTGTGACAAACATGAGCATCCCGAGCCAAAACGCGAGGAGGGAGGGCAGTTGGAGCAGAAGCTGCTCTCCAATCAAACCCCGTCCCAGCTCCTCTCCCAGGCTTCAGTGCCCAGAGCCAGGCAGGCAAGCACAGGAAGCAAACCCAAGGTGGATCCACTGCCCCCCCTGTGCTTTGTTCATCATGGTGCCACCAGCACCGAGAGAATAAACCTGGTTTTTAAAAGGGCAGGTGCAAGGCAGGGAGATGATGGGTAGGTCAGTGGAGAGCATAGGAGCTGCACCAAAACCAGACATCAGCCCCATCTGACCAACACCCCAAACTCCGATACATCTTGAGTTATAAGACAGAACAACAGCCCGTTACCACCCTCTCCACATGCTAAACACGATTATATTTGGTTCAGCTAACACAAGAGAGAGCACACAAGAGGCTCCTGAGTGATTGCAGGGTGTGGGAGAGACAGAGTATTAGGTTCCTTGTCATCCCCTCGTGTTCCTCTTCCTCTTCACAGGCCAAGGAAAAAAAAATCAAAAAATTACTATAAATATCCAGGGGTCCAGCAGAAAACAAGTCAGCTTGGTAAGATTTGGTAAGAATCAAGTCACCTGAAGAAAACTCAGAGAAGCCACTCTGCTGTTTCCACGCTGGCGTGCTGCAGGCAATGAGTTAGCAAGGTTTTATGGAAGATAAAGAGCAATGGTTGCAGGCAGCTCCAGCCCTGACTCCAAGTGCATCCCTCTTCCTCCCCCTTCCAGCCAGGTCCAGACCCCAAATAGCCTCTTTCCCTCCCCCAGAAAAAAAGACTTTTTGTCTCCAATGCTGATTTGGGATGCATGAAGCCATCCCTCTCCCAGCGGCATCTAGAGCCTGTGGCAAAGCCAAGCTTTGCCTTCCTACAGAGCAGAACAGGTCCCACAGCCACTCCAGGGGGAAAGGTAGACCCCAGGGAGTAACAAGCTCTAGGAAATGCTTCAGCTCAAACTGAGAAACTCACATTTCAGTCTAGCAAATTCAACCTCTGTACCAGGAGGATATGTAAAAAGGTGGGTTTCCTTTATCCAACCACACCAGGAGACTGTCACCTAAACCTCCAAATAGGATTTGCTTGCCCTCCTCAGAAATTCCCCTTCCAAAAACTCCCCCTTAAATCCGAGATCTCTCCCAGGATACTGCTTTACCACCGAATAAATTCCTCAGCAGACCAAAATAACACCTCTCTTCAACAGGTCAGATGCCAGACAGGGATAGATGGCCCTACCAGCCCAACATGTGCTTCCCCTGGGGAGGCTGGGAGCAAGGTGGTGACACGGCAAGATGACACTGCGGAGGGCTCATAGAGCAGGACGGAGCTGAGGTCTCCCAGCCAGCCACGACTTCAGATGCTGCAAACGCCAGCTTAGCCGAGTGCCTCTGACAGGTCTGGCATTTCCATCAGCAGCTTCACCACCGAGCAAAACCAACATCACGCCTCGGGGCAAGGCACCAACATTCCCATCCCAAGGTGTCTCTACTGAGATGCAACGAGGGGGAAGGAAGCCAAAAAAAGAAAAAAACCGAGAAAAGCAAACAAACACCCAGGTCAGCTAAAAGCTGCTGCAGAAGGTGGCCCTCCCCACCACCAACCACAACCAGCTCCGCTCCCATCCCATCCCAGACCATCACAGCAGCGTTTCAGCTCCCAAACCGGCTCCACACTGCCCAAAGCTGAAACGCCGGCTCCAACGGCTTCCAGCTTAGCCACAACCACGCTCACATCAGCCAAGTCCCTGCTCGCAAGGAGGGGACGAGTCCGACGCTGCCAGCCTGCAGCTCCCTTAGCTAGCCAGACCCCGCGCACCGTCTCTCCACAAACACAGGCTCCCTACTGTCAACCAGCATTGCGGCCACCGCTGGGGAACCAGGAGGACCTGGTCAACCAGCCCCTTTTGCATCAAAAAAACCAGCAAAATAATGAAAAAATAAAGCAACGATATAAGCAGTGTTTCCAAAAGCCACACTAATAGAGTGGCACTAAGGCAAGAGTGGGGTGACTGGGCTGTCCTGCCATGCCCACACTCCCGGCACACAGGCAGGGTGACAAGAAAAAGCTTTCGTCCCAAGGGCAGGAACCCTGGGGCTTCCGCCCCTAGCCCCACCAAGCATCTCCTAGCCCAGTCGGACTCAAGGGAAGGAACACCCCCGCTGTGCCCGCACGTCCATTCTCCTCTTCCACAAAGCTCTCCTGAGCTCCTACGGGTGTTGGGAGGCACAGGAGGAGGATGCCCAGAGGCAGTCCTCCACAAAAACGCCCTGCTGGGGAGAGGTCCCTGGGATTGGGCCCACTGAGGCCCCCCCCGGCAGGGTTCTACTGGCAAGAGGGCCCAGATGGAACCGCAATCCCGGGCAGGAGACCCCAGAGGAGTCCCCTCCCCTCCACTCCGGGCAGGATTCCGCCGAGGAGGGGACACTAGGGGTGTGCCACACCTGGGAGAGACCCAGAGTGGCCGCCCGTTCCACACAGACCGGGACGGGTTCCCGAAAGCCGGAACGCGCACATACACACAACCCGCCTCGCCCCTTCCCACGGCCACCCACGGCCCGTGGCCGAGCCCCGGGCTGTCAGCACTGCCTGCAAGCCAGTTCCTGCGGGGACGATGTCGAGGGAAGCTCTGCGTCCCCCCGAAGCGGACGGGAGCCGTGCCCTGTCGGTCTGCAGCCCCCGGGGGAGACGCTTCACTGGCCGGTCCGCTCTCGAAACCCTGCTATTCAACATCCCACCCGCTCCCAGGTCCCCGACCCGACTCACCTTCCACGGCGGC
>VZTY01017593.1:409172-475173 GCA_013400935.1 Turnix velox
GCACACACATACACACACACGCACGCACACACATACATACATACACGCACGCACACACATACATACATACACACACGCACACACATAAACACACGCACGCACGCACATATGTATGTCATGTATACACATGGCTGGACAAGGCACTGGGCAGCCTGGTCTAGTGGGAGGTGTCCCTGCCTATGGCAGGGGGGGTGGGACTCGATGATCTTTGAGGTCCCTTCCAACCCAAACTATTCTATGAGTCTATATATACACACACNCTTCCAACCCAAACTATTCTATGATTCTATATATACACACACATACACCAGACCGCCCCGCACCTCGTCCCCACTACGGGAACCCCCGACGGGGCGGGCCCTCAGTCCACACCGCAGGACACCGGGGGGGGGTCAGGGGATACACAGGCACGAGGCTGGCTCGGGAGGCCGCCACACAAACCCCCTCTTGCCCCGCACTCACAAGCTGCCCCATGCCACTCTCGGCCCCCCAAAAAAACATGGCGGTGCCAACCTCCGGTGCACAGCACACAAGTCAAAGGCGGAGGAGCAGCAGGCTGTCGTTAGGGACAAGACAGCAGGGTTCCCAACCCACAATGTCATACAATTATAGAATGGTTTGTGTTGGAAGGGACCTTCAAGATCATCTAGTTCCAACCTCCTCGGGGGGAGGGACACCTCCTATTACACCAGGTTGCTCAGCGCCTCATACAGCCTGGCCTTAAACACTTCCAGGGAGGGGGCATCCACAACCGCATCCCTCCATTCCACCCACCTACACCCAAAGTGAAGGCCTCACACCCACAAGCCTTTTGCTGCTTGGGATATCACCCATGATGGGATGTCACCCGCCTCAGGGTGCCAGCAGAACAATGTACAGCATTGAGAGGGTCCCTCACTGTTCCTATCTCCTTCATCTCATGCACAGTGCCAAGTCATGCCACTCTAGTGAGCCTTTGCAGGGCTCAGCACCCCCCTCAGTTCCTCTCCTTTGCCTGCTGCAGACCTAACCCCATCCATCCATCCATCCATCCATCCATCCATCCATCCATCCATCCATCCATCCATCCATCCATCCAGGTTCCTGAATGCCAAAGTGCTGGGGAGATGAAAAAAAGCAAAGGTAGGGAAGGCTCATTGGGGCCACTGTCACGTGCCTGCAGCTAGGTCTTGTGTCCCGTAATGCCATGGGACCAGCAGCCCTGTAGAGGTAGTGAGCACTGGAAAACCATCAGCTTTTCAGTGGAGGACAGCACAGCAAACAAAAAACCAAGCCCAAAGAGATAGCCAGTGGTGCTGCAGGAGCAAGAGGTGGTTTTTTTTTTCCACTGTTGTGCAAAATGTATTTCGAGCAGCTCCCATTCAGCTGAGCAAATAACAGGAAAAAATTGCCAAGAACATTCTGGCTAAGTTTTAAGGAAATTCACTTTCATCTTGACAACCCTTCCCTGTCTCCTTCCCATGAATATCTCAGCAATCCAGTTTACTCACTCAGATGATCACAGAAAGAAAACTGTGAAGTAAATGTCAGTATTATTTGCATCTTTATCCAGTCTGCCATAAAAGCAACACCATGTTATTTATCTGATCTAGCACAACTCAGTAACAGCTCAAATATAGAATATTCATGATGTGCAAAAGCAAAAAAATGTTAATCATTTGAAAATACAAGTGGCAAAGAGCTGAGGCTTTGAGTTATCCAGAGAACTGTATTGGCTGGTTCTTTTGTGGTGGTTTTCGGGGGTTTTTTTTCCCCCAAATAATTGTTATCAGCTGAAAAACTTACATTCAGAACCTTAACGTTTGATCAAAAAAAAGCTTTAAAAATTTTGTATGGCACAGAAAAAAATAATAGTAATACATCTATATTCTTCTGATTTCTTTTCATCTGGCCTAAGAGATGGCTATGCTGGGTAATGCTGTGTTTGTTCAAAAAGCTTTTTATTCTGTCAGACTTTAGCATCAAGTCCCTGAACACCAACACTTCTCCTACAAGAAGGGGCTCCAAAAAAAGCCTCTTCACTGTTTCACCACCCAGAGGGAGGAAAGGTGGTGGATTGGCTCACAGGACAACTCTCCTGCTCACCTGATGGGATCATGGGCACCAGAGTGGTCAATGAGGCTGTGCACAGTAGCATCCCCTTGGATCACCAAGGAGACATTAAAGCAGCACTTTTTTTTTTTCCTCAGATGATGTTGATTTGGAAGAGATTTTTCAAGGTCATCCAGTCCAATACCCTGGATTGAGGAGGGACATCCTGCACTAGATCAGGTTGCTCAGGGCCTCAGCAAGCCTGGCATTAAGCATCTCCAGGGATGAGGTCTCTAGGCAAGCTTTTCTGGTGCCTCACCACCCTCATGGTAGAAGGGCCATCTAATGTCTCATGCAAACCTGTCCCACTCTAGTTTAAAACCATTGCCATTTTTGGTGCATTATGGTCTGACCATCACTCCAACAGGCCACCAGCAAGGTCCCACCCCACATGCTTCTCTGTGTGACCCCATGCTGCAGAATTGCCACCAACTCCTGGCAGAGCAAAAGGCCCCAAACCCCAAGCAAGAAGAGGAGCACAGCTTGTGGCTCCCAGCAAGCACTCTACAGAGGGCAAAACCACACTTCCAGGCCTGAAGAATCCTCAGCTCTTGTCCACAAGGTACCTAAATAGGAAGGACACACGCTAAGAGCACAAACAGCCTCTGGGAAGGCTTTCAGCTGCTTCATGCCTGGTCCCTCTGTTCCCACAGCATGCAGCACGTAGAGATGGCTGCAGTCAGCTACCAGAATTAGCTCTTTCTTAATTAGCAGTTTTGCTTTTGTTCTCTGATGATGCTTCAGGCAATGCCAAACCCTTTCTGGACGATGAAGATCTGTGATCCCAGCAAACGAAAACATCAAGAATTATCATCTATTGAAGCACAGATCTCCTCAAAAAAAAAACAAAAACCATTGAAACCACTTTGGGGACCAAAGGTGTCTCAGCCTGACTGTCCACATCCTCCCCCACCAGCTGTGAAGGGACAAGCCAAAGCATGAAGATGAATCCCAACCACACAGCCCTGTGTGTGCAGTGGTGGATACCATGCTGCAAGGGGAACTTTGGAGGGTGTCTCTCCAAGTCCTTTGGGCTGAAAAGCATCACTGGAACAGGTTGCCCAGAGAGGTTGTGGATGCCCCCTCTCTGGAGGTGTTTAAGGCCAGGCTGGACAAGGCACCGAGCAGCCTGATGTAGCACAAGGTTTCCCTGCCTATGGCAGAGGAGTTGGAACTTGATGATCTTTAAGATCCCTTCCAATCCAAACTATTCTGTGATTCTACAAATTCAGCTTCTGGCAGCCTGTTACCTCCTGCATCACCACCAGGAGGGCACCGAGGCTTCTGTCCAGGCTCAGAAGGTGCCTTTTGTGCTCCTTGGGCAGGAGGTCCCAGCAAGCAGAGGGCGTTTGAGCCTCCCCTGTGCCAGAAGCACTGAAGCAGCCACAGTGTTCCCTGCTTATTTCCTGAGCTTCAGCCAGGCCTGCAGGGAGGGCAGGAAAATCCTTGCACAGCACAAACACCGTCCTCAGTGGTGCTCCCACATCCCTAATCCCACCAAGCAGTGCAAGCTGCTCCCAGCAGCTCACTTGTACCTTAATTGCAGAGAAAATGCCTGCACCTACACCATCCTCCCAGAGACCAAAGCCTGAGGAGCTGATAAATCCTCTCCCTGATAAGAAGAGCAGGGTCCTTCAATTTTCCAATATTTCAGGCTTGTGTAGCGTGCCGCAAAATGGGAGCAAGAGAAGCACAGGCAATGCTGGTGTGCAGCATCCAGCCTCTGCAGTCAAACCCTCTCCTGCAAGCCCAAATAAATATAATATGATGTAATAACATTAATTATCACCAGCAAATGCTCAGTGTATTCAGGGCACAACTCAGGCACTTGGCACAGCACAATCCAAACTTTTTGGTGTTCTCCCAGGAGAAATAACCTCAGGGAGACTTCTGGACTTAAAATACCCCAGAGAAACTAAAGGGAGGGAGAGATGTTCTTCTCCTTGCCAGGCACTCGTGGAAAATTCAGGTATCTTATCAGAGCAGAAGTAGGAGCTGCAGGAAAATCGACTCCTTTGTCATGTGAACAATTTGAGGACTAAATTGAAGCGAGACGCAAAGAAAAAGTAGGTGAGATGAAGGTTAATTTGGCAACTGGAGTGAGAACAGAGGGAGCTAGGGTATGGAAGAGTCTATTAATTCCCTGGGCAAGAGAGAGACACAATCAGAGCCAGGATTCAGCATAACTCTCTGTACGGTAGCAAAGGATAAATTGCAAGTTCTTCTTGTGGCATATTCTGTTTATTAAGTACAGAAATAGGAGACAGTCAAGTGCCAAGTGCCTAGAGCCTCTCACCACCCAAGAACATATTAGTCACTACAGACCACTGAACAAAAGATGAGTGTTAAGACAGGCTCCAGGATGACACCACTGTCATGTAACACAGTGGACTTGCAGCTTCCACTGCTCCATGCTACCACCAGGCAGGGAACACACCCACCCTTCCAGTCCATAGATGGCTAGACAACCTTTCTCAACAGGACAAGGTGAAGATCAGCAAGTTCTCTTTGGAATAAAAAAAAAATAAAAATCTGGTTTTAATTTCATAGAGGCTGCAACTTATGCTTCCCAGGTTTTCCCTGTTAATTGGATGGTTGCAAGTCCCAGCAGACATTCTGGGTGCAGGACAACATGAACACAGATCAGGCATGCTACTTGCTCCGCATTTTTCTCTTCCTCCCCCCCCAGTTTTTCCAGGTGGAAGGATCCCTTTGTTCCTTTTGAAGGCAGGAGATGAACAAAGGCAAATGCAAAAGAGGATTAAAAAAAAATAAAAAGAACAAAAAACAAATACTTCTTTGTCAGAGGATGGATGACTTCTTTTTATCTGTTTCTAATCTGGCTTCAACTTTCATTTCTTTAGGATGAAAAAATTCCAAAGATTAAATTTTATGCCTAGACAAGCTATAATATGTGACAGGAACACTCTGTCTCAGGGTCTCCGCTGCCTCTGTGAAGTCAGAGCATTCACAGTGAAGAAAGCAAAATATAGACAGACAAACACTTCCAATGGAGATATAAAATAAAAACTCTTCTCATGTCCCAAATTCAAGAGCTAGAGAAAAATATGTCTCTCCTCCAAGGAAATTTCATTATCTTCAAGCAAAATGCAATTTATCTTTGGAAGCTTTACAAGGGAAAAAAAAAAACAAAAAAAAGACAAGAACCTGCCACAGGAGTTTCACTTTATCACAGCATTTGGCTTGTTGCAGTCCGAGCTGGGCTTCTACTTCTGGAAAAAATAAGAGGTGAGAAGTTTTTAAAGTGCAGGTCTACCCAAAGCAGAAAGCAGGAAAGAGGATAGTCCAGCCTGCTCCATATCTGTCATTTCATGGTCCCCATTAGGCATTTTTCCTACCAAAATCATCTATTAGAGCAAAAAGCTGGCTGTGGCAGCTGGTCTGGATGAGCACAACACACATGGGAAAGTTCCCCATTTTCCTACTACATCATGATGAATTTCCAGTTGTCACCTTGATCAATGGTCCTATGAACAATGTCATAAGGGAAATATGAATTAACCCTCCCCCCCCCTTCCAATCACTTACAGGGTAATTACATGGATGATCACACTCAAGGGCAAGAGCGAGTGTCCCACACCCTTCCCCAGAGCACAGCACACAGTGCCTGGTACTGCCAGCCTCACCACAGCAAAACACCACCAGTTTTTCTCCCAAATCAAGGGAAAATCAAGAATATTTAAACCTACAAACCCACATACACAAGCAGTGAATGTCATTGCAGACATTGTCTCCTGCCTGCTGTATTTAGCATTGATCTCACTGATAGATGAGTGTGAAGACCAGAAGGATGTCCCTAACTGCAGAGATGCTAAAACAAAACCTCCCCTGCAGAGTTTTGACTCGATCCTGCAACTGCTCACAAAAGAAACCTGCATCTTGACAAAGTCCTTACAAACCCTCCCCTCTGCTTGTCTCAGGCACACACTCAAAGTGCCCCAGCAGTGCCCGCAGCCCCTTTGAATAGGGATGGCAGCTACCACTACATTCCAGTTGCCCTTCCTGCAGCCTCTCTTAGGGGACCAGCTCATCAAGACCATGAGATGACAAATCCTGCCTCCTGCCCTACACAACCTCCTTGAGAAGCCACAATCTACACAATCATACCCCCATAGGTGACCTGCGCATCACTAGCGCCACGAGGAGGGTAAGACGACTCCATCTTGTTGCTCTGATGGGCAGGAGAGGACACTTATCTTGAAGGGATGTGATAAGTGCACAGTTGTCAGCTCTCAGCCCTCCCCGCCACAGCTCATGATGCCCAGGCACTTTATGCAGCCACGTTGGAGTGCAATCCTTCAGGCAAGAAGCTGAAAAAGGGATGAGGCAAGTCAGGCTTGATTGGCAAGAGACATTGAGAACCCTCCAAGAGGGGATTTGAGGAAGTTTTGCATTTCAAACAGGGCAAGCAGACAGAGGTTTTCCCGGAGTGAAGAGGGAAACAGCTAGGCTGCCGTTTCATCGGTTAACATCTGGCAGCTGCAAAGCTCCGAGATAATTCTGCTTCCGTCCTCCAGAGAGTTCGGATCTGGGAGGGATGCCAGAGACGTGGCAACCAGGAGGGGATGAAATTCCTTCACAGAATCCAAAACCAGCAGACAAACAACACAATATTCTTCCTCCCTTTAAATTAGTGACTTTTCCATGCTGATCGAGCCTGTGGAATTTTTTTTTTTTTTACCCTGAGTGGAAGGGGGGAGGAGAGCAGAGAGGGAGATAAAGGTGGGGGAAGGGAAAACACAGACAACAGCTTTTTCGACCCAAATTTACAGCTTTCTGATCAAAACCTGCAAAGACTTTTGATCACAATCTGCAAAGAAAGCTTTTAACTGTTACCTGTATTTCCATTTTAAAAGAGTCATCAAGGAAACCAAATAATTTCCTTTCCCAGATACCAAGGTTTGGTTACAGAAAACCAATAGAAAAAAAAAAAACAACTAATTTGGGGTAAAAATAAAGCTAAGCCTGCTCTGATCTTTCAGCCAAAATTTGAAACTTATTCAGGCATAATTCTGAAAATTAACAAGCATGTGCTGTAACAGCTTGTGCAAGACCATCACTTGTGACCAGATAATTTCACTGCAGGCAAAAGGATAATCTGCACCCAAGTGGCATCCTAAACTCTCCACCTCCTTTGCACTTGAGATGACCCCACCCCAACCTGGGAAGGTGATGGTCCTTATCGGACAGGGCAGCAGAGCAGCCAGGCGGTCTTTTTAATTACCAAGGAAATTGTCCTAATGAAGTTTAAGCACATATGCTGCCTCTCCACAGGTATTTCTCCTCCTTACACCACCTGGTGATCCCAGACCTCTTTCCTAGTTACACAAAGAATCATAAAATGCATGGGGCTAGAAGGGACCTTCCAAGGCCACCTAGACCAATACCCTGCAGTGGGCAGGGACATCTTGCCTTAGATAAGGTTGCTCAGAGACTCACCAAACCTGGCCTTGAATGTCTCCAGGGATGGGGTCTCTCCCACCTCTCCAGGCAACCTCTTCCAGTATCTTGCCACCCTCATAACATCTTGTAACATTTCATCTAAACCTGTCCTGCACTGAATGTCCACATTTTGCCAGAATCCAAAACCCTGCAGCTGGTTATAACTCATCCCTCCATCAGTATTCCTTGAAGAAAAATAACTCTTAGTTCTTTCCTCTCCCCAGTTACTTTTCAGCACACAGTAGCCTCAAAGCCGAGTCCAGATGCTCCCATTTTGCTAATGCCAAGCTGAGGACCAGGACCTCAAAGTTCCCTGTGGCCACACAAGGTGACCAACAGTTTTAACCCACAAACCTTTGGAGATCAGCAAGAAGAAGCACATGGCTCTGTGTTTGCAGCAGCCATCAAAAC
The DNA here is from genome assembly GCA_013400935.1 of Turnix velox. Lineage (NCBI taxonomy): Eukaryota > Metazoa > Chordata > Aves > Charadriiformes > Turnicidae > Turnix > Turnix velox. Next base: position 417,138 of record VZTY01017593.1, read on the forward strand.
AAACCCACATCAGCAATGCAATGTGCAGGCAGACCCACTGCTCCAGCCACAAGGTGCTCCCTCCACACCATAAGTGACAGAGAATATCTGCAGAGGCCACACACACATCCATCCCCCTGCATCTGCTCCCCTTCCCTGCATGCAGGAGCACAGGACCTTCCTCATTAATAGGAAATCATTAACTTCTAAAGCCAACTTCACCCACTCAGAAGCCTTAGGGTTTGTGCCAATTTTTCCACCAGTAAACCCCATTTCTGATGACGGGAAAGAATCTGCCTTTCACATTGCCAAGCTCCAATGTCATTTTCTTCTTTCATAGCTGAAGGACACTCCAGCAAACCCTTTACAGCTAAATCATTACTGAATTTACAGAGGTTGGCACTCGCTGGAAATGTAAAAATAAAAAAAAACTTGGTAAATTTATTACACAGAATCTGACATGGTCCTGCATAAATCTCAGTGTTCCTAGTAAACACAATAGGAATACAAAAATTTCCAGAAAATGAAAAGCACCAAGTAGGCAAGTAAAATGAAGGCTTACTGGGCATGGAAGGGGAGCAGGACAGAGACTGTATCCAGACAGGGAAACATCTCCCTTTCCTGCTCCAGAAAGCCAAACACCAAAGGAGGAAAGTGGGAGGACACCTTATGCTTTCCCTAGCCATGCAGGGAATGGCAGCAGCTCTGGTGGCCCCTCCCAAGGACGGGTCTCCTCAGGCATCATCAGGAGAGCAATCAGCCAGCATCCCACAGATCCAGATCTCTGCTATGTGCTAGAAGCTTGATATTAACCAAAAAGGAGTGCTATCCCTCAGGATAGGGCTGTGGCAGGGCACAAGGTCTTCTGCCTGAGCTACAGCCCACTCTGTGCAAGCTGGAAACAAGTTTCCCTACACCCAGGAAAAGGTTTTGATGACTGATTTTCATCCAGCTCCAAAGGAAAGCTAAAGTCTTGCTTTTGGGTGAGGATCATTAATCTCATTATTCTTAGGTGACATTTCTAGGTGTGTTCTCAAAGCCTGGGACTCACGGCAAAATCTCAAACAAGAGGATGGGGTACATCAGGCACTGATGGTCCCACACTGGGTCCCACACACTACTGACAAACAGGTTCCTCCTCTTGAATAGCAAGAAGCTGCACTTACCTTTCACATCCAAAATGGTTCCACCTTGCAGCTTCCCAGACAACTCAGTCCCAGACTGGTTAGACATGAGCGTTGAGGTCAAGCCACCACTCCAGCAAAAGCAGGCAGAAGGAAAGATACACAGGCACCATGGACCTTCTCAGCACCTCATCACCAGAGGAGATGAGATCACTGCCATTAAAGCAAAGACTCCTGCTGCTCCCTTCAAGCATTTTCTATTCAGAAAAGCCCAGTGACCTACAACAGCAAAACATCATCAGATTTTCCTAACCAAGGGCAGCTTCCACAAACATTCACCCACTGAGGGTGCTCCGCTCCTGCACACCGTCCCCAACACAATTCTAGAACTACCCATAATCCATAGCAGGCAGCCAAAACCTCCTAGAGGCTACCTGGGTTCTTATTTATCCCATGACTGCATCTCAGCTGCCATTACTTCTTCCTAACGGGGCTCATCTGCAGCTGGAGATCCCAGCTGGGATGCAGTTTGGCTTCATAGATTGTGACATGCTTTCACCTCAAACTGTTCCACACCTTTGCTGCTTCCACACATCAGTATCTCCTTGAAATCCCATAACTTGCATTCACTTTTGGTACTGCTCCCACTTTCTCTCCAGGAGTTCCAAGCCTCTCCTGGTGACATTGTGCTCTGTACCCCATTCCTCTTTCTGCTCTTTCATTTTTCTCATCAAAGTTCCTTTTCATCTCCCACCTCCTTGCTTCAGGGGGTTATTGTTCCCATCTCAGCAGCCTGCAGAGCCACACCACTGCTCTGGGAAGCGCTTCATGCCCAGCATGGAGGTGGGAAGTGGCTGCCAATGTGATGGTCTCCTGGGAAGAAAAACCAGCCACAAAGGTATGAAGGGAGACATACAGTTCCTGAAAAGAGGATTGTAGCCAAGGGAATCAGTCTCTTCTTCCAAGGATCAGGCCATGGAACAAGAGGAAACAGCCTGAAGTTTCATCAGGGGAGGTTTAGGATGGATATTAAGAAAAATTTCTACACTGAAAGAGTTATCAAGCATTGGAAGAGGCTGCCCAGGGTGATGGTTGAGGCCCCATTCCTGGAAGTATTTAAGAGATGGGCAGACACTGAGCTTAGAGTTATGGTTTAGGGATGGTTCTTTTCAGAGTTGGGATGATAGTTGGACTTGTCCCTTCCAACCTGGGCCATTCTGTGATTCTATAATCCCATAGGAATGGTCGCTGAAGCAGCTCAAAGCCTCCATTTGCCTCATGAGCTCCCCACAAAATGCCAAAACAGTTACAGCAGAGCTAGGTGGGATGAGATGCATGTCTGAGTTGGTCAGAGAAGTGCATGCATATGAAAAGGAAGACATACAGTAAAATAAATTTTAATAAAGGCATAAAACATGGCAATTAGTCTGTGAGCCATGAACACACTCTGGTCATACCAGCAGAGAGAAGAACAGCAATCCTAAGGGGAGAAATGGGGCTGGCTGGGCAGACATAGTGTTTATCCCTAGATTGCAAGGATGATCTTCCCACCACTGGGGTGTGGAGATAGAAAGGGAAATAGGATAGCAGCTTGAGCAAAGCAATGCTTTTACAGCCTCTTTGGCAACAGTGAAATCATCTCTTCTTTCTAGATTACCTGATTTTTCTCCCTGTTCGCTTTTTTCCAAAGGTCAGAACATCTGTGTGGTTTTCTGTGTGTTTGAAGCAAAACACTGACCCCTTTTGAGGCTCTTCAGTGTTACATTTAGTTCTTTCCCTTCATCTTGCACTAAATAAAATGGAAAATCTTTGAAATGTCTCACACCAGAAACAAACCACAAGATATAATTTCTATTGGTTTTTTTTAACAGTTTCATTGTTCCTGGTGGCCAATGGCATCACCAGAACGCCCCCAAATTATCTCCAGCCTCCCAGCATTGAGCAACCTGGTCTAGTGGGAGGTGTCCCTGCCCATGGCAGGGGGGTGAACTAGAGGATTTTTAAGGTCCCTTCCAACCCAAACCATTCTATGATCTAAGCCTGCCCTGCACTGAATGTTCACATTTTTCCAGAATCCAAGCCCTCATGGCTGGTTGTAACTCATCAGCATATTTTTAAGAAAACAACCCTTTTGCTGCCCCTCACCACCAGCAAGCCAGGCCAGCATGGGGACAATGCTGCTGCCTTGGGGCCAGGCAGAGCCTCAGGGCTGACGCACACCCAGCCTTACCAACAATTTCACAAACTTCATAAATACACACATAAAATAATCTGTTTATTTCTTTTCAAATAAATAAAAAAAAAATCAACAAGTTGAGAACTACAGTACAACAGACAACCTTAGCTGCGAGCTGTTGATTTTTATATGATAGATTGTACCTGAACATGCCAATGCAAGGAGTGGAATGTACCAATTTGGGTAATTGGTAAGGGCCTGGGAGCACGTGTGCACTGCCTCAATGTGGCTGTGTATTTACAGTGCCAGCTTGTTTGCATTTCTGATGATATGAGATGTTGAGAAGGCAATCAGCTCCTCTAGAGCATGCAATCAGCTCTGCAGCCTTCACCCCTCTCTTTCCTGGGTGAAACTGTAAATTCTAAGCTGACAAAAGCCATCAAACTGTTAAATGGAGCAGGGGAAGGGGGATGTTAAAACTGTGCGCTGTGGTGGGTGCTTCCCTTGTCCAGGAGGGCACCCAGGGAGATGGAGGTGATGGAACACAGTGCCAAGACCCAGGGCTGACAAATGGGTCATGATGGCAGCCACATTAACACTTAAGACTGAGTGTTGGCCCAACTCTTCTGGCTGGATCTTAGCATTCCCACTCCCCCACCTAAAATACACTTGAGTAATCAACTGCAAAGCTAATGACTTAGCAAAGTACTTGAGCACATGCTGAAGTCCCATTGAAAGAAATCAGGGGTGGAAGCTTTACAGAAAAAAGTACCAAGAAGGCAGGTCAAATTAGGTATAATATTCCATGGAAGCAAACTATACCTGCTCAAATGGGCTCCCAGCACCCTGCTCAGTGTCGGCAGAAACCCATCAGAAACGTGGCAGATATAAAGCTGTAGACCTAGCTTTAGTTCATGAGCAGCCAAACCTGAAAAAAATCTTTAGAGGACAGTCCTTGAACTCACAACCTGCACCCAGGTGCTGCCCACCCTGCACCCATGCCACAGGGGCATCTCCTGGGGTACTGGAGGTTAAGGACACCTGAAATCTACTAATAACTTGCCTTAAATACAGCCTCAGACAGTGCTAATGCATATATATTGATATGTACATGCATCAGTAACTGATCTGATAAGAAGGACATTGAGCTGTTGGAGCAGGTCCAGAGGAGGGCCATGAAGATGATCAAAGGGCTGGAGCAACTGCCTTATGAAGACAGGCTGAAGGAGTTGGGGTTGTTCAGCCTGGAGAAGAGAAGGCTCAGGGGGGACCTTAGAGTAGCTTCTGAATACCTGAAGGAGGCTACAGAAAGGCTGGGGTAGGACTTTTTAATAGGATATGTGATGGAAGGATGAGAAATAAAGGATGTAAATTGGAAGGAGGTAGATTCAGGCTAGATATAAGAAAGAAATTCTTTACAGTGAGGGTAGTGAAATACTGGAAGAGGTTGCCCAGAGAGGTTGTGGATGTCCCCTCAATCTCTGGAGGTATTTAAGGCCAGGCTGGATGAGGCACTGAGAAGCCTGTTGTAGTGGGAGATGTCCCTGCCTGTGGCAGGGGGGTTGGAACTCAATGATCTTTGAGGTCCCTTCCAACCCAAACTATTCTATGATAGAAGAAGATGGTTTTCCTGGAAGATTTCCAGAGCTTAGATATCTTTATTACAGTGAATTTCTTAGGTCAGGCCTTAACTTGTGTTAAATTGGCAAAACTCTGCTGAAATCAATACCCCTACACCAGCTTCTGTTGTTTGATGAGGTGGCCTGGGATCTCAGTATTGGTTTTGCTGCCATCATCTGCCTAGTTCCCATTTCATGGCCCCTCTCTGAAGTTTGTCAAGAAATCTAACCAGGAGGTGCATATTTGGGCTAAGACAAAACCTAAATAGGGTTTGGAAAGATGAGGAGGAGAATCAGATGTAGTGTAGCCAGTGGGTGCTTTGCTGGAGCAGCTTGGTGCTGAGCTCCATGGCCAGCCCTCTGCTAGTCACCTAAGCAGCACCCCGAGCATCCCCTGCCTCTCAGGAGTTCATTTGGCTCAAAGATATTGGATAACAGGGAGGCTTTTTGAAATAAGAAGGACTGCACGGGCTGAGCTGAGTTGAACCTGGTGGTCTCAGGATGGGGCTGGGGGCAGCTCCTGCACTGCAGCACACCAGGAGGACTTCTGCCCTGCCTGGGCTCCTCCTGTTCCTCCACAGGTTAGTAAATCAAAATACAACCCCATCCATCCAGCTAATCCATCCAAAATTGCTCTGAGCAAACTGGGAGGTTGAACATTTTTGTTAATGATTTCTAAAAGATTTATTTATTATTCTATTTAGAATAATCCAGTATATCAGCCCATTTTTATTTTGTTTGCAGAGCACTGGGAGGGGAGCAAAACCTGCAAGAGAAAGAGCGGAGCAAAACTGCTTTACTTGTGAGTGAGAAGTTCAGTGGCTTTTGCCATCTTGGAGAGGATTTACTTTCTTTAGGTCTCCCAGAGATCCCTTCCTGCAGGTCTGACACTAGCCTTTAATCACGTCTAAAGAGGTGACCAGCTCAGGGATGGAGCATGGGGCCAGCTTGAGATATGGTGGACCAAGAGGTGTTGATGCTCTCCCACATGTGAAAAGACACCTGCAAAAAAACCAAGGGGGGTGAGGGGTGATGACCCCCTTTAATTAGAATGGACCCTTGCAGAAAGTTAAAAGCAAAGTCATAACATTCAAAAATCATTTCCAGAGGCAATTGCAGCCATCAGAGAAAAGAGAAGGCTGGGCCAGGCCACTGCAGTGGGACTGAACCAGTTTATGTGCTAATCCCAGTGTGAGCAACCAGAGCTAGCAGCAGCTGGAGCCAGTTGACTGACTTCAGCATTTGGCAGGGAGGGAGGGAGGATGAATACAAAAAAACCCCACACAGCACAGGCACTGGCTACCCGAAGCCACGGCTTGTTCACTGTCAGCAAATGGAGCCAGATGGAAAAATAAATAAGGAGAAAGATGTTGATTTTGGAGAGTGCTTCCTGTGCCACTGCTCAGCAAGAGCCTGGCCTTGGCTTTTACTGCTTGCAGCACATTTGATGGCGAGGCTGAGGGCAGGGAGGAAGCTCCTCCAGCTCACACATGGCCATGCAAACCCTCCATGATCAAGGTTATTGCAACATCTGCTATTTCTGTCAAAAAATCCCAAAAAACCAACCAAACAAGTCCAGGTAATCCTAAGGCTGAAGAAGAGGAGAAATGAGGGCAAAGAAGGGATTTTTGGTAGGAGCATGCAGAAGGATGACACTGTGAAGGGTTTATATTCTTAGGGCCAGTAGCCTGATGCTCCCAGGGGACAGCCAGTCTCATCCTTGCTGACAGCCCAGGATCCAGGCATCCATCCCCATGGATGCTTTTGGAAACAACACCTGTACATGTGCAACATCACAATGCTACGTGCCAGTGTGACAGGGAAGGCAGCCTGGAGGGCAGCGTGGCAGCACAGGGAGGGAGGGTGGGATGCAAGGCAGCACTGAGCTAAATAAGGCAACAGAGGTAAGAGCAGGAACATTGTGAACAGTTAAAGTTTCATTTTAATAGATACCAGCAGGGGGGAAACATCCTTGGGCTAGCAAAGGGCAAAGTGGGTACTTTTTTTTTTGCAGCCCCCTGAGGAAATGAAGCAGGTACATATTCATGGCCCTGTCCTCATCACAATATTTTAGAACCTGTTGGTTAATTCTAGACAGTTGGGAGGGATGAACTCAGAAGACTTCTGCTCCAATGCTTTCTAGCAATCAGGGACAGCCAGGTCCCAGGCAGCACTGCTGCAGGGCAGATGCTGCATGGTATTGTGGAGAGCTGCCACCATGGAACACAAAGCCTGCTTGCTGTCTCTGGCAAGAAGTTCCTCAACACTACTCAGAATTGTAGAATATGTTGGGCTGGAAGGGACCTTTAAAGACCATCTAGTCCAACCCCCTGCAGTGAGAAGGAACATCCTGCACTAGATTAGGTTGCTCAGAGCCTCATCGAGCCTGGCCATGAATGTCTCCAGAGATGGGACTGCCACCACCTCTCTCTGGGCAACCTCTTCTAATGTCTCACCACCCTCATGGCTAAGAATTTCTTCCTAATGTGTCACCTAAACCTCCCCTGCTGTAGTTTAAAAACATCGTCCCTCATTCTGCCATTCCATGCCCTGGTAAACAGCCCCTCCCCAGCTTTCCTTTAGCCCCTACAGGCACTGGGAGGCTGCTTTGAGGTCTCCCTTCAGTCTTCTCCAGGCCGAGCATCCCCAGCCCTCTCAGCCTGTCCTCACAGCAGAGGCACTACATCCCCCTGATCATCCTCATGGTCTCATCTTCCCCTGCTCCAACAGGTCCATGTCCTTCTTGTGCTGAGGGCTGCAGACCTGGACACAGTACTCCAAGTGGGGTCTCATGATAGCAGAGTAAAGGGGGAGAATCACTTCTCTTAACCTGCTGTCTCTCCTTTGTATCTACTTCAGATTCAAGGGAAAACAAAGAACAAATGGCTAAATTCTAATTCTGCTCCTCCTCCCAGTGATGCACCCAGTGATGTCCTGTTTAATCATCAGGGAGAGCCAGGCCCAGGCAGCAGCCAGACCCCTAGATCCCCCTCAGTAGCCATAGCATCAGCTTCTCCTGTTCCCATATTTCACTCTACAGATCAGACATCCTCATTTCCAGCCAGCTTCTCCAGAGCACACAACTGGGCTGTGTTTTCTCCCCAGTTTCAGCTTCTTGATTTTTTTTGGGGGGGGGAGGAAACACAGCACTGCCACTTGTTCAAACAGATCTCATATTTCAACAAAAAAAGAATTAAAAGCATTTCCACTGGTGCAGCTAAATGGCCAAGCTCCTGGAGCAGACTTCTGATTTTTATTTCAGATTCTACCATTAAGCCTGGTGACCTTGTACAGTCCAGTTCTACAAGCTCCTAACAGAAGTGTGCACACCTTCCCCTCATACCCAAAATCCTCATTAGGAGCATTTCTGAGCCCAGAGCAGACTGCTATCTGCAGGAAATAATCCAGGCAGAAGCTGGTGGTGCCTTGCACACCAGACACCTGTTCCAGCCCTAGTTTTATGAGCCTGTATTTTGCACTGGGTTAAATTTGAGCCACTTCAGCAGATTGGCTCAAACACAGATAATTAAACAAAGCCAAGCAAATCAGTCAGTGGAAATAAAAGCTCTAGGGAGCTATACATCTTTCTGTCCTTGTGAGGTGATTGTGAGCCTGCCTAACTTCTCAAATGTTCACTAGGGAAAAGGTAACTTGTCATTTTCCACATCATGACCTGACTCAAGCACTTGCTGGGAGACCATGGGCCTGGGTGCAGCTGCTTCAAAACCAGCAGGGAGAACTTTCCTCTTTCTAGAGGAACCTAGTTGGGAGGATAGAAGGGTCTTATCCATCCAAGGCTGGCAGGAGTCTGCTACCACTCAAAGTCTGGCATCTTCCCTGTCTATGGCAGGGGGAGTTGGAACTAGATGATCTTGAAGGTCCCTTCCAATCCAAACTATTCTATGATTCTATGATCCCGCATGACCCTGAGTGAGGAGGGTACAAGTACCCAAGGGAATAGATGCCAGGTAAAGCCCCTGCATATCACTAAGCAGAACCACAGCCAATATGCTTCATGGTTTGGGTTTTTTCCTTGTTTCCTTGGATTTGGGGCTGGAGGTTCAGCTCCTGTTGGAGGTCCATCAGCTATCTCATGGCATGGGTGAATTAATAATTCAGAGTAGGCCAGGTAAGGAGTAGTGGAGCTAGAAAGCAGCTGTAATATTTTCTTTTTAAAAGACTGGCAGGGCAGGAGCTGGAAGCTAAGTGGCAATTGATCTTCCTTCTGCAGAACAGCATCTCAAAGTAAATTATTAGGGATGAGCCATTTATTCTTCCTATGGCTGATGGCAGTGTCCAACTTCCCTAGGAACAGGAGAAACAACACAGCTCAACCAGCCAAATGCTGGGAGCTCAAACTGCCCCACCAGCAGTATGTCTGGGAATGGAAAAGACCCCTCTCAGGCACCCAGAGTCTCTGCTTTACTATTGCAGCTCTCAGAAACCTTTGTCAAGAAACATCTCAGAGCCTCTGAACTCTCCCTCCATGACAGTAGATTTGCTCCAGCCCCAGGGCTGGCTACAAGCATGAGCTTCAAGGGCCAGGGGGAGCTCAGATGCCCACTGAGCCCCAAAACTCTCACTAACATTAATAAACATCACTAATGTTGATTAACCTAGCAGCTAAGCCAATCACCATGACTTCAAACACCATCCCAGGATGAGGGTGGGAGCACTACTGCCCAAGCAGATGGGACCACAGCCATTTACTCTGTTGTATGGGATGTTCCTACCTCTATGTTTGGACACCAAGTGGAAACTCAGCTAGAAACTCCCATGTTTTAAACCTGAGGAGTCCAAGTCCAGGCATTGCCCTTCATGCTTTCAATAGCCCAGCAGCTCTCCAGACATCTGTGCACAAAGACAGGCAATATCATTTTCCCACCATGCTCTTAACTGCTTATCGATCCCAAAAAGCCTTCAGATGGATTTCTCTGGCTAGCTATCATCCTCCCCAGCCTGGGAGATCCCCTCTATATTATAGAGTAGACATCTCAGTTATAGCTTTATTTACTGTGAATGAGCAATTAAGCCATCCCAGTTCGATTTATGGCCAGCACAGATAACTCTTCTTAACACAAGCCAAAGCCAGTTTAACTTTTGAATACTTTCATCTTGCCAGGCACATAAAAAGAACACAATTTCATTTGTGCATTTTTAAAACCTCTTGCCCAAATGCAAACCTCATTTGTCATCGGTGTACTACAAGCTGGGAAATTTCTCCCCAGAAGTGCAGTGAATAGATTTCCACTGCGCTCACTGCAGTTGTAAAGTTAGAGCTCAGTTGACCAATGATTTTCTTAAAAACACAGCCCTCCAGCTGGTATTTGAGATGTTGGGTCTTTGGGTACCCAAAGGGATTGAAAGGTAGCACTCCAGGCACAGGACAGCAAAGAAAAGCCAGAGAGCTATGAGGGATAGCAAGAGAGAAGTATCCCCAGCCTAGCCCATCATGCTGCTTCACTTCACAGATGAGAACGTCACTGTTAAAAGGAGTAGGGCCACCCCAGTGGCTGGCTGGTGATGGGGGGACCTACTCAAACGTCCAGCCATCCTTGGCAGAGGGGCTGCAAGGCAAAATATTCCTTCCAGTCCCTTCCTGACCCATGCTGGGGATGACAGCCAGCATCCCAGCACACAAAGCCTCCCACAAGCCTTACCTGCTATTCCAGCAGTTTCCAATGGATAATGTTCATACTTTACAGAAAAGCACCTAAATTGATACAGATCTGAACTTGATAAATTTTTCCCAGCTACCAGCAGTGAATTAATCCAGCTGGAGACTGATCTAACTTCTCAACAGTGCCCAGGTTTCCACATTATTAAATTTCATTTCTCATTACTGGTTAGATAGTTTTGGCAGCCAGAGGATTACCAAATCATCACCATGTAATGGTCCTTCTAGACAGCCCCAGTCACCAAGAGCCTGCTGAAAAAAATAGAAATAAAACCCACACCAATAAATCAATGTATCAGCACATCAGCCCTGCTACTCCAGTGCTGCCTCCAGTCCCTACCCTTGACTGAAGCGAGACTAGTTTGGTTTTTAATCTTATCAGTGCTCCAGGAGTGTTGGTTCTGGGGTGTTTACGCAGCAAATCCTGCAGAGTGCTCTAAAGGCAGCCACAGCACTGTCGGTAAATGTCCCCTCCCTGCAGGGCTGCAGGTGCCACCACCCAGTGGTAAATGTCCCCACCCTGGAGAGCTGCAGGTGGCACTACCCAGCAAACCTCCTTTCTCTTTCACTTTCCATTAAGGAGTGGATGACCTGCCCCTGCTCGTCTCCCTGGTGCCACTTTGTGCCTGGCTGCACCTTCATGCAATGGCTTTTCCTGGTGCACTGAGTCAAAAAAGAAACCATCTCAGCCTGTGGATTTGTCCCACACCTGGACAGGTAAGGGCATCTTCTCCTTAGTGCCGCTGTGACTCAGGCTGACCACCAGTAGAAGGACATACTTCATCTTGCTTCCTCATTTTGGCAAAACTCATCCCATCAGCTCTAAGGGAAGGGGAGCTGCTGCCTGATTGCCAGAGCCCCAGCAGCGCAGAGGACTCACTGGCATCCTTGCTCTCATGGGAAACATCAGGAGCTGCTTCATCGCCTGCACCAGGAGGTAATGACAAACCCAGCAGGGCACCCACAGGAGGGACTGATACCATCTTAGCAACTCTGTGGGGAAATATTGTACTATACATGGGCTCCCCAGAGAGGTGAGGTGGGAGTACCAGGATGGAAGGTATGCTGGTGGAGGCTGGGAGCACTGGGATAGTCACTGCAATCAACACTGCAACACCCAGGCAGGACAGTATCCTTATTTTACTGTACAGTAACAAATTAATTAAGGAGAAGACCCCCAGACTATTCAGCATCCAAAATACAGTATTATTTCCTGCAGCATTAATTGGTGGCATTGATGCTATGTCATTTGTTAGCACATTTCTGTATGACTTCATTTCCTCAAAAGAAGGGGAATTAAGTGTCAGTGATGGTAAGGGACTGGCAGTGTGCAGGGGCAGGTTGCTCAGAGCCTCATCAAGCCCGGCCTTGAATGGCTCCAGGGATAGGGGTCTCCAACACCCCTCCCAACAACCTGTGCCAGTGCCTCACCAACACCATGGTCAAGAATTTCTTCCTAATGTCTCACCAGAACCTGCCCCGCGCTAGTTTAAAATCATTGCCCCTCATCCTGTCATTTCATGCCCTGGCAAACAGTCTCTCCCCAGCTTTCTTGTTGGCTTGTTAGGTCACTATAAGGTCTCTCTGCAGCCTTCTCCAAAATGAACAACCCTAAATTTCTCAGCCTGCCCTTGTACGAGAGGTGCTCCAGCCCTGAGATCATCATAAGATCATAATGATCTAGGTTGGAAGGGACCTTTCAGATGAATCAACTATCCTCTCACATTTCCCTTTCTTCAGCAGCAGGACTGGCTGTGTGGGCAGCTTCACCCCCAGAAAGAGGTGAGAGGGTCCTGCTCTACACAGGGCATCCCACCCCTGAGAGAGGTCACAAAAAGACCTTCTTGCCTCAGCCTAGCAGCATCCAACAGGAGCAATTTCAGCCTCACCAGGGCCATCCCACCTGAAAGTCTGAATGTTAATGCTTCCTGGCCACATGTATGTATTGAGTCAGAAAATCATTGTTGTAAATATCCCAACTTATTTGGAATAGTATTTGGTATTTCCTCTCTAGATGTTCACAGATGCTGAGCACCTGCTCCTCCAGATTTAAGTGCAGAAAGAGAATTAACCTCATCTAAGTGATACTTGTCAGAATTTAATCACTGGTGCTGGTTTAGAAACAACTGAGTTACCCAGGATGCTTTTTCCCAGCTGACCAACACCCTCAGTAGTTCCTGCCAAAAAGGAAGTCAATGTGGTACAGTTCAGCCCCATGATGTCACTGGCCCAGTAATGCCATCATGAATCACAGCCCTTCTGCTGACACTGTAATTCTGTTTCTCCTCCTTTACATTCATCTGCCGAGTGACTCCAGGAAGGAAACACTCATCCATCAAAAAAGTGAACAGCCCCTGTGAAGTCCAATTCAGAAAAACCCATGGGCCTTTTACTGGAAAAAACAAGAGTCACGTTCTCATGACCTATGATCCTACAGAATTACTGTATCTCAGGTCTTACTTGTAAAGTGTGGTCAATACTTCTTTATGGTGTCAGAATTAGAACAGATAACAGCTCTTATATCACCCCTGCAATGAGTTACATTTCTTGATGACCCTGCAGCCACCTTTTATCATTTGAAACAGCACAATGTGTAATACAATAGGGCAGGAGCTTTGCTAGAAGCTCAGAAGCCTCAACTCCTTTTTGATTTCATCCTAGCAATACCAGGCTAGAAAAGATCATAAATCAAAATATGAAGTGTCCAGGAGTCCTCTGACCTAGCACTGTAATGAGTTTCCCTGAGAAAACCTTCCTATGTTTTACAGCAGTTCAGAATTTATTCTAAAATTATGTATTTTATACAGATGCATTATAAATTTATATAAACTTGACCTTTGGAGAGCTGCCCTGTGTGCTTGCCCAGTGTCACACATGAACCAAATATGAAATATTTCAAACAACAGCTTCAAGATGATATGTGGCTGGAATTCAGGGCTGGGGAAAGGGGGAAAAAGGCAGGCTCAGAAAACTGAGGAGTGAAGAGAGACACGTCCCTAACCTTTGCTTTGCAGCAGACTGATGAAATGCTGGGTCCTCACTCTCCAAGTTGTGGGCAGGAGCTCAGATGACCTCTTTGAGGTGTGGCAAGGTGTGGACAAAAGCTAGAGGTGAAACGGTGCTTCAGCTGACAAAAATCCCTAAAAAAACTTTAAAAACCCCCACTTTTTGAAGCTGGCCAGCATAGAGCAGAAATATTAAAGGAAGCATGAATTTCATAATTTCTCATGGCCCTTGTATAAAAAGACCTTTCCTATAGGTAACCTGAGAACTGTCATCAACACTCTGCTAAAGCAGATCAGAAACAAGTTAAAGCCCTAGCTGATAACTAGTGACAGCGAATTTTCCAACACAGGGCTTGCAGTATTAACATTTAAAAAACAAATTCATGAGACCCTCAAGTATCATGACGCTTAGTCACCTGACCTTTAAGTCAACTCGATTCAGGTTTCTTTTCCTTTGACTCTCAGTGCGCTTTTGGGCTGGCAATCTAAGACCTTGTTAGGTTTAGGGAATGTGGCAGGGAGTCACCATCACCCATTTTTGCCCACTTTTACATTTCCGGTCCCCTAAATTCAGGTATCATTATCTCTGGTTTATTTTTAAGTGGTTCTTTTCCATGTTGACGCATTTTAATAATCCTTGTTTTTAAGCCAAGATTGTAAAGCTGGGTTGATATTAATCTCCCTTTGAAGCTCAGCCTGAGCAGAACCAGTATTAAGCAGGTCCTGATGTCTGTCCAAGCTGGCTCACAATGGAAACCTCTTTCCACCAAGCTCAGGATGGCCTTACATATTTCACAAGTTACAAGGAAAGGAGAGGACACAGATTCAAAGGCTGAATATTAGCTAATTTGCTAATACTAAGGTCCCAAAGCACAGTTCCAGTTTGGGAGGCACAATCCTTGAGCCTTCGTGCCACACTGCTGCCTTTGATAACACCTTTAACTGAAGAATCAAAGCAGAGTTCTGAGACAGCCTTATACTGAGCTGTGTTTATTCTGTGGGCTGAAATCTAAATGTGGAGTGAGATGTTTGATGGCTGCTATATAGCAAAAGCCCCTTCCTGCTTTTCTCCTGCCTTTCGCTGTTGGAGATTTTAGATTAAAACCCCGTATCTGAGCAAGGTGCTGGCTGCAGCTCTCTGAAATGAGAGGACAGGGTTCTGCTCCTGCTCCCTACTTGATCTTTATCACCATCACAAACCAGCTCCTGGCCAGGAGCAGGTAGAGACCCCCAACATCCCCTTCCTCAGATTGGCCACTGAAACCCATCAAACTGACCCTCCGCAACCCCAACCTTCTGTTTCACCGGTCCCTACCCTGTGAGCTCCCTCCGACACAACTGCTCCACATTCCAAGCAAGGCTAGGTGGAGCTGGAGGCATGAGGACACCGGCAGGCAATTCAGCGTGGCCCAGCACAGCTTGGCAATGACCAACCACCTCAGCCAAGGCTCCTTATTTGTTTGCACAGTTAAATATACACCAGGCAGGGCTGGAAAGCCAGAGTCAGCTCCTCTCTGAAGCCCTTCAGCTCCTGTTACCAGCAGATCCCAGGGGCTCTGCAGCACGCACACTCTTTACGACAGCCCTCAGCTTGGCATGGTGCAGAGCAGATGGTCATAACAACTTGGCCCAGGGCTGCTGTCAACCCCCAGCTCCTCATTTCACATGATGTCCACCCTGCCACCTGGGCAGGAGCTGGCCTGGAGGGTAGTGAACTGGAGCAGTTGCTGACGTGGCAGGGGTTAACACTGGATGCTCCCAAAAATTGTTGGCTTGTGGTGCCCTGGCATCTCCATCTGTCAGGGATGAGCTCCTGCTCCAGTGGGAACATCAATCAGGCCTGGGGTCGCTGTGGGAAAGCAGCCCTGAGTAAAGCTGAGCACTAGAGGAATGGCAGAATTTCAGGCAGATCCTCAAAAGTCTTGTTACCAATCAACAATTCCCTCCTTTTGCTGTTTGTTGTTGGTGTAGCTTCACTCTGCTGCCATGGCTACTTAGTGGTCCTAGGAAGTATCTACTGATGGTCTTTGACCCTAAGTCAAGGGCACAAGGGGCAGAAAATGGTAAAGCAAGGCACAGGGCCAGGGCTGCAGGAAGAGGAGGATGAGAATAAGCAACAGCAGGGACAGAAAGCCCTTTCCCAAAAAGAGAAAGGAGCTGGTGAGGTGACAACAAGGCCAGGAAACACAAGATGGGCTGGAGAATCTGGTCTTGCAGAGAGCCTTGGACCAGGGAGAAACCCCCTGCAGAGATTAGCAGTAGGCATCACTTGGGAATTTCTCCCATAAATTAGAGGTTTTGCGCCATTTTTAGGGTTTAGTTGTGTGGGGTTTATTTCAGAGAGCAACAGCTGCTCTGGGCAATGGCTCAAGACACACCACTACTGGGGCTGCCTTGGTTTGGGGGTGTTAATAGAGACATGGAGAACATGAGAGCATGAACTTCATCAGTGTCTGGCCTGTGCAGATCTGTGAGGAGGAGAGGCAAGGGGACAGCAGGCAGTCCTGCTCCAACTTCCTGGTGCTCAGGGAATCAGCCTGGATCATGTTTCCTTCATGTGTCCTTGGCTCATCTCTGTACAGTTGAAAAACACTGTAAGGGGAGCCAGTTAATTGAGACAGCTGCTGTCATGGAGCAAAACCGAGGGAACCAGCTCCTTCACCTTATGCTTGAACCTAATCAGCTGATTTCACAGAATCACAGAATGGGTTGGAAGGGACCTTCAAAGACCACCTAGTCCAACCCCCTGCAGTGAGCAGGGACACCTTGCACTAAATCAGGTTGCTCTGAGCCTCACCAAGCCTGGCCTTGAATGTCTCCAGGGATGGCAGCTCCACCACCTTTCTGGGCAACTTGCTCCACTGTCTCACCACTGTCATGGCCAGAACTTTTTCATAATGTCTCACCTAAACCTGCCTTGCACTAGTTCAAAACCATTGCTCCTCATCCTATTGCTCCATGCCTTCCTTGCACAGCAGCCCTGCTTTCTGGAGATGCTCTCTGGCTTGCATTATCCCACTGATCATGCTGTATGCATTGCTCACAGCAGCTCTGGCAGCTGTGCATTGTTGGCACCTCTCTGAATGCCTGTCAGGCTGGAAAAGCAGAAAGTTTGCACCACTAGAGGTGACCAGTTCTTGCACTGATCACAGAAAGCATGATTTCTGCTTGTTTTAGAGACTAGGATTTGAGAGGAATGTTGTCAAAGGAACAGATTGCTGAGGTACTGTCGGTTAGTGGAATTCCTTGGATTGTGAACCAAGTGTTATACAATTAGGAACGGCTCATTTTTCCACAGTCTGCAGGTAAGCTGTGTAGGTCACCATCCAGCCTGCTCTCACCAGCTCTGGTTGTCCCTGATCTGACAGGGAGATGGACTAAATGATCTCCAGAGGTCCCTTCCAACCCTGACAGTTCTATGATTCTCTGATTAGAGGGATCCATGCTGCCCACCAAAGCTTCACGTGTCTCCTGGGCTGCTCCACACCATGGCTTCGAGGAGCAGCCAGTTCTCCACTGCTCTGGCCCATCAACTTACACCGAATTAACAGTGGTGGCTGCATGCTGCCTCCAAGCTGACCCTGAAAGCAGGAGGATGAGGAGGATGGGGAGGTGGACACTACCACAGCAGCAGTCAGTATTTACTCCACTGGCAATGCGTATTATGACCTGCACTGCATGAAAGGCCCCTGGTCCTTGGGAGGGATGTTCCCTAGGCACTGCCTCCACACAAATAAATAATGATAATAATACTCAGGGCGGGGGGGAGGAGGGCTCTGTCATCTGACCCAGTGCTGATGGAAAGAGCAAAGAGCTGCCTGCAGCCGCCACCAGCCATTTGAATCCACTGGCATTTGGCTGCCAAGTGGGGAAAGGCCGATGGGGGGGTTTGTGGGCACCTCAACAGTGGGGCCACCAGTGATTGGGGAGGTGCCACCACCATCAACCCAAGCTCTGCCAGCACCCCCACGGTACAAGGATTTACTGCTGCAAACTGACTGTGTGCAAAGTCCAAACATCAAGTGTACCAGAGGCAGTGCCCTTATCTTACCTTGGTTTTATGGATGCTTATTGAAGCACTACTTTCAGAGCAATGATGATGCTTTGTCTCTTCAGTACTGGGTTCTTCCTCCTCATTTCCTCAGCTTTTCTGGGGTGATGACATTGGGCTGGGTCTTCTTTTCCCTGAGCAACACTACAGCACACAGGGGCAGAGACAACGAGAGTAGTACTCAGTTCAAAATCACTGTCTCCTAATGTCAGCCTTGAGCTGTGGGACAGAGAGAAGGCAGAAGATACTAGCAATAAGTTGATAGTAGGACTTGATGATCCAACCAAGGCAATTCTCTGATTCTGTTCTGCAATGCTGCCATGTGCCCATCTCCCAGGGCTTCTGGGAGATAAATCATCAGAAAAAAAAAACCATTACTTTGATGGAGAACTACTCACTTATAGGAGGGCAGCAGAGTTGCTCAAGAACCATGTGTTGTGCTTGCAGGTTCTGCTGGAACTGTGGAAGCCAAGAGGAAGGCAAAGCTGTGGAGCTCAGTAAGTCAGCTGTGGGACCATCACTAGCAGGAGATGAGGTGGTACTGGTGTCTAAACTGGCTGAAGTACATCATGCTGGGAAGGCTTGGTCTAACACTCCTTGTTTCCCACTTTTGTGGGGTTTAGGAGGGTAGAGCAGGGCAGATTTAGAGTAGACATTAGAAATAAGTTCTTCACCAGGAGGTGAAACAGCACCAATCATTTTAAAAAGGTATCTGATTTGGAAGTGCCACAAAGTTTTGCTGCTTGTGTTCCAGTAAAATGTCACAGATCACTTCTGAATTTGCTCTTCTTTTGACATGCTCTAGATGTCAATATTTTATATGACATAGTAAAACAGTTTGATGAAGAAAAAAAGAAAAAAAAGGACTAAAGAAGCTAGCAATGAAGTGGTTGATGCACTTTCTCACAACACCTTGTTGCACAGGTCCTGAGCATTCCTGGATGACCAGGAAAGGGAGGGTGGTAGGTGGTCAACACTTCATCTTCAAAAGAACCAAATTATGGACTCTGCTGAAAACACAGTGGCTGTTCCAGCTCTATGGCAGATCTGGGACTTCTGTGGGCAGTCTGAAGGAGCCAGTGGTGGAGAGAATGCAAAGCAGGGTTTTATTCCTGGGATAATGCCGCATGCACCCTTCTCTCACTCCCCAAAAGCTCTGGCTTAGTGGAAGCCCAGAGGAACAGAGTCCATCATGTTCTCAGTGCAAATAGCACTGTCCTTGCAACTGCCTCAGTGATGCAAATAACATGCTGCAGAGCTGAGGGGAACAAATAGAAAATCTCCAGTTAAGAAAAACAATTATGAAAGTTAAAGAAGTGAAAATTCATTACTTGAGTGTTCTCGGGAGCCACTCTGAGGGACCTTCCCAGGCTTTCTGGGTTGCTTTTAACCCCTTGGCTCTGGTTCCAGCACTGAGTATGATGTTCAGTGCTCCTGGCTGCGCTTTCCTCCCCCCTCTTTGCCCCAGTACTTTATCAGAAGAACTTTATCATCCAAATGAATCATGGAATAGTTTGGGTTGGAAGTGACCTCAAAAATCATTGAGTTCCAACCCCACTGCAATAGGCAGGGACACCTCCCACTAGATCAAGCTACTCAGGGCTTTGTCCAGCCAGGTCTTAAAAAAGAGAGGGGGCATCCACAACCTCTCTGGGCAGCTTGTTCCACTGTTTCACTACCCTCACTGTAAAGAATTTCTTTCTTATATCTAGCCTGAATCTACCCCCTTCCAATTTACATCCATTATTTCTAGTCCTCCCATCACATATCTTATTTAAAAGTCCTACCCCAGCCTTTCTGTAGGCCCCCTTCAGGTATTGAGAAGCTACTATGAGGTCCCCCCGAGCCTTCTCTTCACCAAGCTGAACAACCCCAACTCCTTCAGCCTGTCTTCATAAGGCAGTTGCTCCAGCCCTTTGATCATCTTCGTGACCCTCCTCTGGGCCTGCTCCAACAGCTCAATGTCCTTCTTATGTTGAGGGCTCCAGAACTGGACACAATACTCCAGCTGGGGCCTCACCAGAGCCAAGTAGAGGAGCAAAATCACCTCTCTTGACCTGCTGGTCACACTTCTCTTGATGCAACCCAGGATTTGGTTGGCCTTCTTGGCTGCAAGTGCACACTGCTGGCTCATGTTGAGTTTGTCACCCACTGACACTCCATAGTCTTTCTCTTCAGAGCTGCACTCAAGCCATTCTCCACCCATCCTGTATCTGTGCTTGGGATTGGTCTGACCCAGGTGCAGGACCTTGCACTTGGCCTTGTTGATGNTTTGCACTTGGACAATGAGCCACTGACTGCAACTCTTTGAGTGCAACCATTCAACCAGCTCCTTATCCAGCAATGAAGCATCTTTCCAGACCCACTTAGTGCTCAGCTTACTTAGTGCTCAGCCATGCAGTGCTCAGCTATGGTCAGTCTGCAAAAGCAGACAGAAAAGCATAATATGATTTCTGGGCAGTTGCTTGAGGAAAGAGGATAACAATATCTCCTGTTTCCAATAGCTCACATGGAGGTGGAAGCAGCGACTAGACAAGATGAACTGCCCAACTCCACAGGTGAGCTCATTCTCTACCAAGCAGAGAAGTCTTTTCTGTCTACTTTTTGACCTCTGGGAACAGAGGGGAATTATTTTAGCACTGCTGATGCCAGCTCTCTGAAAAGTAAGAGATGCCCATCAAGCATCTCCAAGGCAACCCCAGGATGCTCATTCCAGCCAGGTGCAGTATCCATATCAGTGGCAGGCTTTCAGATTCATCTTCTATCACCTTTTGGAAGGGCAACAGAAACCCAGAGAGTGTCTGGTTCCTGTTGATGCCTTCCCAAAGCTGCTGAGGAAGCAGCATGCCCTGGGGGGCTTCATCCTGGGGAACTGGCCCAAGCTGGTAGCAAAATACTTGGCAAAGGGTAAAGGTTTGGTCAGTGCACAAATGATTTGGTGTTTTGCACTGAAGGGAAAGGGTGAGTGGCAGCGAGCGCAGGCAGCCCATGGCAAACAGCCCATGGCTCCAGCGAACATCCCAGCTATCACCCACAGCAGCACAGCAGGGGAATGGGACACTGCTACAGGCAACAGCAATGGCATTTTGGGTGGGAATGGTGAAAGGCAGTCAGACTGAGAAGAAGAGGGCAGGAAAATACCATCACTGCCAGCTCGATAGAGCAAACCCATGTGCTGTCTTCTGGTCATACAAGGAAGGAGCAGCACTTACCTTCTGGTCCTTGGCCACAAAGTGCCAGTTTACATGTAGAAGAAATAGCCCTGCCTCTATGGACACACTGTTCCTTGTCAGCCAGCTTTAGGTGTTGTGAGGGACACAGCAGACCTCTTTCACATCACTCCTTGTCCTGGGTTCAAGGACCCCTGTGTAGAAAAACCAGCCCTGGCTTCCCATGAATTCAGTTTGTCCATCTCCTATTCGCACTGTCACACCTCATTCCATCCTGCAAAGCAGCATACTCTTCATTGAAGGGCACCTGGGATCAGAGTGAAACACCGGGGTTACTCCTCCAGAGGTCGCACAACAAATTCAAGCTCTTCAGCCTTTACTACTGAAGCTGTGGTCTGTCCCTCCAGCAGCAAATACACATCGACCATCACAAAGACAAGAGACCATTTCCTCAGCAGCTTCCACAAGTCATCAGCATACTTGCTACTGTTGACACCATCTTATCATCAACATCCAATAACTCAGGTGTTCACCACTAGAATCTAACTCCATCCACAGCATCCTAATGTCTTGGGTTAAGAAGAAATAACTTCAGGGAGAATCATTCTGTGACCTTGCCTCCAAGTGACTATCCAGGACCTTCAGCTTTATTTAAACACAACCAAGGAGCTTGCTATCTGCAGAAAAAGTCCCCAGGAAGCAATCTCTCCACTCTTATGATGTCTCAGGAAGGAAAGTTTGGGGACTTAGTCCCTCCAGGGCCACTGTCACAGCAGAAGAGTTGATTACTACAATGTCTGCTATCCCTCAAACATCCTAAACCATACTAAGATGCACCTTTTTTTTCCCAACTCACTTTCTATTGATGTCTGTCATTGCATTAGAAAACACCAGGTTGGCTGGGCAGAGGAGATAACTCATTTATCTGTTTCTATGAGAAGACAGGCTTGGCTCATCACTGTAGCAAAGAGACAATGACAAAATGCCAAAGATTATGATGGTCAGTCTGGTGAAGCACCTTAGGCATCTCCCAGGTAGTGACATGCTGCTTGTTTAATTAGAAGGAGCATGGCTCCCTCCTGGATAAACCAGAAACAGCCTTCCAGAGAAAAAAAATAAGCTTGCCTGGGTATTGTGGAGGGCTCTCAGAAGTAACAGCTGCACGATCTCCACCAGGCTTGTACAGCACAAGAGCCAGAATCTGGGCATATTGAGAAAGCTGGTCTGTTCCAGGAGGAGAGATGTCCTTTGTATTTCATACTGGTGTAGGGAGATATCATATGTTTTCTGCCTGCCCTGCTACTCAACCCCCCCTCCAACTTCTTCACCTCAGTCTCTTCAAACATTTGTAATTCTACCCATCTCAGATGCATTTTGCATCACTCATTAATTGAGCTTGTCAGAGGGCAATTTTATGGTAAGTGGTTCACTATAAAGCATGTTGCCCAAGGGCCTGGCTAATGCATAACTCAGGTTACCCAGACACCTTAACAAACCAGCCCTTAACCCTCTGAAGGGCATCCAAAGGCTTTTCTTGTCCCTGGAAAAGCTGACCAAGCTCTTTTCAGAGCTGGTCTGGTGGTGGCTGGGAGAGGACAAAACCTCTTCCAGCCACCAGCTGAAGCCAAGAGGGTTTGCTTGTCTTTCAGCGAGGTCAGGGGAGAGGTGTCTGTTGGACTTGCCCTCATCGCCCTTGAAGGATGAATTATTTGAATGTTATAAAAGGATTAATGCCTTAATGATTGATGATCACATGCAGCCCAGCCAGAATCACTCTCCTCATCTAGAAAGGCCTGAAGATCAGCAAATCCATGCTCAGTCACACAAGGTAGCAGAGCTCTACCTTTTGTGACAAATGTCCTGCTGACAACACCCTGTCTCCCTCCAGCAGCCCTGTCTCTGGCTGCCAGCGCCACAGAGCTGCCCATTCAGCTGCCACTGCCCCAGAGGAGTAGCAGCACCCTACCAAAGGAACCTGAAGCAGCTGAGACACAAAGACCAATGCTGCACAGGCATCAACATTGGTATTTTTAAGAAACATTGGAAAAATGTCTGCTGAGTCTTCAGCAAGAAACAAAGGAACAAAGAACAGCAATTATCATGGTCATATAGTTTTTCACAGGAAAAAAAAAAAGGAAAGTAGCAGAAACCTGCAGAAATATTGGCAGTCTTCTCTCTGAGCACAGAGGGGTGACACTTCTGAGACACAGCTCTCTGCTCCTCATCCAACTCCATACTCATCATACATCAGCATCCCTGTGCAGTCAGACAGAGCAAGGCTGTCCATGTGTTCTGGGATGTTGTGACCTTTCACTAGTCAGGGGCCAGACAGGCTTGGCTTTTATGGACCACATGAGATGCATCACCTCTTGCCAGAGGCTCTCCTGGCCTGGGGATAGCTATTTTATAGAACGGCCCAGGTTTGAAAGAACCCTTCAAAGCATTGATTTCAAACATCAACCCAACTACAACAACTGCTAATCCTAAACCATACCTCTAGGCTCTACATCTGCCCATCTCTTAAATACATCCAGGGATGGTGCCTCATCCCTTGCTGTATGCAGACTGCCAATGCTTGATAACCCTTTCAGTATCAAAATTTTTCCTAATATCCATCTTAAACCTCTCTACAACCTACTTTCAGGTATTTGTAGACTCCAGCTTTGAAATCTCATCCCCTGCCATGGTCTTCCTTGGGGTTCTGCCATTTGAGTTGGTTCTACACTAGCCTTCATTGTCTTCCCAAAATCTAAATATGTCCTGACTTCTCCTCGTGGGCCTATCCCAGACATCAGTTGATGTCCCACTTGTGTGGATACCAAGAAACTGAATACAGGGGGCTTATAGTTGAGTGGAAAGTTCTGCTGCTGCCTTAAATCATAAACAACAGCTGCTGATGCAGCAGAAGCTACAGAATGAACAGAGCATCAGAGAGAGCTGTGGGTTGGAAACCACTGGGAGGGGGATAAGCACAGTGTCTTGCAGTTTTGTTAGAGGGAGGAAGGAAGGACAGGCAGGCCAAAAGAAAAGATGAAAATTCATCAGAGTACCATAGAAACACATTACACAACAAACACATTACACAACACAAGAGTGTCCTGGCCCTCGAAGTTGCAATTGAGAAAGAAACTGGCAGCTGGAATTCAATGTCGACAAATGCAAAGTAATGCTCCTAAACAACCAACTCCAAATATATACACATACAATAATGGTCTCCAAATGAGCCATTCTGAACCACATGGCAGATCTTTGTGGATATTTCTGTGAAAATACCCACTCGGTGACAGACTCACAAAGCCCAGCAGATGCTGGGGCTGGACTTTATCAGGAAGGGCAGGAAGAACAAGGCAGAAATGGTCAGCAAGTTTGCACATAGAGCAGCACATCCAGCCCTGGGCCCCCCATCTCCAAAACAGCTCAGTAGAGCTGATGACAGAACAGAAGAGGAGGAGAAGCAGCAACAGAGAACAACTCCAGCACGAAGAAGATAGAGCTTGAAGGTGACTATGGAAATGCCCTCACAGCCAGCACTGGTTGGAGAAACAGGGATATTACCTGTTGTAAAGCATGAACCAGGAAGATCAAATGAAAGTCCAGAGTTTTAAAGCAATGAGTATTAGCCAGTATGTCATCAAGGGCTAGTCTACTCCAAACTAATCAAGATTCTTCTGTAGATCACATTGGCATTGCCTCCACCAGTGCTGCGTGTCAAGAATGTCAAGAGAGCTCCGTACCACTGAGGTGTAAGCCATGTCCCGCAGAGTAGTCAGATCAGGAGACTGTCTCATGTCTCTGCACAGAGGTAAAGGGCAGCTCTGGCACTTTTTCCAGGTGCAGGCATCTAGAAAAGTCTCATAAAAGCATTTGGCCACCTTGAAATCTCCAGTGGCCACCTCTCAGCACAGCAGAGGCAGGACACCTTTCTTCTATACCTCCTGCTGGAGCCACAATGAAGGCAGAACACAAACAGAAGAGTTAAACTGCTTTCTTCGGGAATGCAGCCAGCAATTTTCCCTTCCACCCAATGGGATTCAAATTCTTGCTCTACATTTGTACAGTCTCTCTCTCTCCCCCTCAGCTCACCCCTGGAGAAATGACAGCCATATGGTAAATACATGTAATCATGCCACGCTGATGGCTTCTCTTGTTCTCCGGCCAGTAATTCATCTCCCTGAGACCCAGGTAAACATTTCAAATCCTGCAGCAAATTCAAAGAGCTGCTTTTATTTTAAAATCAACGCAGCAGTAAAAGGTTTTTCTCCTTTCCCTCTTCAAAATGAATTTTTTTTTTCCCCCTTCATCTTCAATAATATCCTGGATCATGGATAGATGCTGCTGGTCATGACCTTACCTCAGGGTTCCTGTGCATAAGCAATTGCATGGATACAGAAACCTCTCAGACAAGAGGGCTGCAGGACAGGGGGTGGCAGCGCCCACCTCCAGCAAAGCCTTTGCATTTGTGGCACTGCCATAAAACTCCAGTCAGAAACCTCTCCTTTGGGCTTTTCTTAGGGGGAGAAAAAAAAGAAAGAATTAAAAAACATTAAAAAACTAAACAGAAGAAAATAAAGAAAACACAAAAGAGTCCTCAAAAAACATCAGTCTTCTCCCTGGATGCTCATTAATCCCAGGGAAGCAGAAACTGCCTGCATATGCTTTCACTGTGCTGGAAACACATTTGGCAGTGCCAGGAGCAGCCAGCTCTAAAGCAAGAGAAATAAAATAAGACACTATTAATTTTTACAGCCTACCAGGAAGGAAAGTGCCAGCAGCAATTTCTATGTGCTGGGCTGTGGAGGCTCCAGGTTGGAGATGTCCAGGAAGAAACATGTCTGCTGAACTTCAACTGGTGCTACTACACCATTCATTTGGGTGTCTGCAGTCAGTTCAGCTCATGTCCTCATGGTTACACCACTGCAACCTTCTTCTACCAGTGTTCCCAACTAGATTTTGCTCCTTCTTGCAGTCACTGAGCCAACACTTCTATGGAGCTGAAAGGAAAGGAGGCCGAGAGCAGGCCTGGAGGACGAAGGAGCTGCTGGTGGCAGGTAGCAACAGTGTGAAGAGAGTTGGTGGGAAGAGAGAGGCATTGGCTGGTGCAGTGACATCAGTTAGGATTCAGCTGTGTCAGTGAGTCCTTCCAGAGATCACAGTGTCCCACCTGGAAAGAGAAGGGAGAAGACACCCTCAGAAATAAAGGGACCATCAGAAAGAAAGGCTACACCTCAGCTGGGGCAATGGAGTGGAAAGGGTGCTCCTCACTGGCACAGGCAGGACTGAGCAGGAGCTGCAGGGCTGGGTAACAGGTGAGAGGGGGGATGCTAAAGGCCAACAGGCAGATGGCAAAACTGTGATTAGAAAGTCACTCCAGCCATAAATCTTAGGGACCTGAACTGGAGACAGGAAGCCCCAGATGGCTTGGAAAGCCTGCCTGGCAGAGCCCAGTGCGTCTCACAGTGCATCTATCCCTCCCTACTCCTCCTCACCGGATTTAACTACCTCCAGCCAGTTCCTTATAGCCAGAGAAGGGATCTCTGAGCCCAAAACCACTCCAATGCAAGGACTGAAAAACAAAACCATTTCCTAGACCCCAACAACAATATTACCTGTCCCTGACACCAGACTTGCCACACTACTGGGAGCTAAAAGGAATGTCCCATCCCTAATGTTCCCCCCTTGGCAGGGATGCTGAGTACACCACCAGGAGGTCGTGGAGACTTCTGGAGCATGCAAAGATGCCCCAGCAAAACTGGGTGGAAGAAGGTACCCTGCAGCCACACACTCTATTTCTGGAACTGCCGAGAAGCTGCTCTGGGCAGGATTTGCAGGCAAGCACGGGGACGGAGCGACCGTCCGTGCTTTGGAAGGGACTCAGGAACAGAAAAAGAGGCAGGAGATTGGGAGGGAACAGGATTTATACAGAGATCCACGAGGAAAACCCGTGTCCGCAGACAGGAGTAACCTAACACCACGCAGCAGTAACAGCTCCAGGACCACCATGACTTCCCCAGCCCACGGAATCCAGCGTTCCCACCCAAAAGGTCCTCCTGACACTCAGACAAAGGCACAGTGCTCCTGCCAAGCTCCCCAAACCAGCCGGTGCCTCCCGCCGTCCTTCCCAAGGCTGCCGTGGAGCTCTTCAGCTCACAGGTGCCTATCGCTCCTCTGGGATCATCCCTGGTGCTGGCAGCCTGTGTGGGACGAGGGCCAAGAGCAAAATTAGAAATCATCTTGCTGCCAGCCCTTTCTGCGAGCTGCCGGGGCCAGCTGAGCCCAGGCGCTCACCCTCTTCATCCCCCATTTCGGAGAGTTTCTAGAAAGCTGGGGATTTGCACGGTTTTCCTTTTTCGATTAGTGAGCCCCAGCTCGCAGGCTGCTGGGGGCAGAGAGCGAGGGAAGATTACTGAAATTGTTTGGAAATTGCACCTCGCCATTCCCTTCACTCTTCGAGCAGCCCTGCAATGGCTGATCCTCCTGCTCCGTTCCCAGCCCCTTTTTCCCCACCCCCACACTCCTCTTCCCACCTTTACTGTTATCATTTATACTCCTAACCACGTTTTAAGTTTTTTTCTGGGGAAGATGATCAAGAGAGAGAGCCTTTCAAGGCTTTTTGCCAGCATTGGGAAGCAAATCCCCTCCCGAAGAAACAGTGCTGCTGGGGGATTTGAGTGTAGACAAGTGCTTACAGCCCAAAAGGGCAGAGCGAGAGGAGGTGGGGGCGGGAGGGAACCGCTCTGAAACTAGAACCCCAAGCCTGGCAGGAGCACAGCTCCTTCCTCTGCGCTAGGAACCGGATCCCTCCCGCGATTTCCTTTCAAAGGTGACTTGTAACCTCTTCATTAGGGTCAGCTTTGGCAGAGCGCATGGTGTAGTTGGCAGGGCCAGTGTGGGCAGAGGAGGGGGGAAAAAGGGGGGGGAAACACGTTTGCCTTTCCGAGGGTGGAAAATAAACACGGCAGCTCACAGCGGCAGCAGCTCGGCGGGAGAACCAGCACCCCCGCCATGCTCTGATGGGTACCATGGACTATAAGGCAGACCCCAGCGCAGTAACCATTAATCTGCTGCTCATCGTCCACCCCGAAGAGGCAGCGGCCGAGCAGAAAGGGCGCAGAGGGCGGCAGGCAGAGGGCAGCCGGAGCGCAGGTAACGTCCCGCTGTGCGGCTGAGAGGAGGGATGGACCTCCCCGAGAGACAGCCGAGCCAAGGAGCAACTCCAGAACAGGGTTTGGGCTTTCCCCCTTTCTCTCTTTTTACTCTTTCCCTTTGCAGACATGCTGCAAAATCCCGAAACTCAACCTCTTTTGTTTTTCTTTTTCCTGCCTTCGCTGCTCCTCCTGGTGCAGGAGAGCCCTTGCTTGTGCCGTGCTGCATGAGGAGGTGACACACACACAGTGGTCAGGACTGCACCTTGTGGTGGTTCCGTGGTGCCACCGTGGGCTCTCTGGGCTATGCAAGGGAAGCCGGGAAAGAGCTGAGCAATCTCCCTCTCCCCACACAAGCTCCAAATACAAGCGAGTGGAGGGGCGAAGCGCTTTGTTTGAAGCGTGTTCTAGGCTTTGTCTCTAAGGATGACTGCCCCGAGCCATTTATAGCTACAGTTTGGGACAGTCTCCCTGGCTCAGCTCCTATCCCTTCAGGGGATCTTCCAAAAAACTATGAAGCAACTGTAAGGGAACCCTCCCCGCAGAAGTTAAAAGGAGAAAAGGGAGTATTCCAAACCTTGTGGGGTTCCAAAACCTTTTCAGCAGAAGCTGGGTTTCAGAAAACTAGGACAGGTG
The DNA here is from genome assembly GCA_013400935.1 of Turnix velox. Taxonomy (NCBI): domain Eukaryota; kingdom Metazoa; phylum Chordata; class Aves; order Charadriiformes; family Turnicidae; genus Turnix; species Turnix velox. The sequence continues at coordinate 445,717 of VZTY01017593.1, forward strand.
GAGCAAACACATGCTTCATCTAACAGGGCATCCAGCACCTGCCTAACTACAAGCCAGCCCTATGGAAGCAACTGAAATGAGAATTACTGCACTTTCTTCCTCTAGTAAGGGGTTGCAGAGGAGCCAGGAAAGGTGGAACACAAGGTTTTGGGGTGCCTGACCTCCAGACAGAACAAGAACCTCCCTCCAGCAGGGACAGCCTGACCACCTTGCATTTGTATTTTGTAGGTTTGCAAGGTGACGGAAATGGGAACAGCAGATCCCAGCCATCACAAGGGAGAGACCTGAATGGTAAGTCATCTTCTTCCTCCCCCGATAAACTAATCCCAGCATGCAAAACCTGCTGGTGACCTTTTAGCCCCCAGACATGCTGCTCCAGCAACACCCTGCTTGAAACAACCCATCCCTTTCCAGTGCTTCAAGGGGATTTGGTTGGAGACGCAGATACCCTCCAGCCAAATCCCCCTCCACACCCTCCCCTGCCCAACTGCACTGCAGAGCCCACCTGCAGTGCACTCTCCTGCAGGCTGTCACTGAGCTCCCTCACATTTCAGGTGCACCCAGGTCTTATGTTTCACAGCCAGATGTTGGCACAATCACAGAATGGTGGGGACTGGAAAGGACATCTTGGAGAGGTCTGGCAGGGGAAAATCATTGCCATAAATTCCAGGGTCTCAGATGGAGCTTCCAAAGGTTTGCCCAGCACTGACACAGCTTCAGCTTCAGCAGAAGCTGGGAACTGCAGGAAACCTTTGGCACTTCATTTATCACAGAATAGCAGAATGGCCTGGGCTGGAAGGGACCACTCAGATCATGTAGTCAAACCATCAACCCAACTCTGACAAGAACCATCCCTGAACCATATATATCTCTAAGCTCTACATCTGTCTGTCTCTTAAACACCTCCAAGGATGGTGACTCAACCACTTCCCTGGGCAGCCTGCTACAATGCTTGATAGTCCTTTTAGTTGAAAAATTTTTTCTAATATCCATCTTATACCTCCTCTAGTGCAACTGGTGGCTATTTCCTCTTGTCCCAATGCCTGTGCCTTTGGAGAAGAGTTCCTAAGGAATTCAGAAGCTGGAGGGGCAGGCCAAGTTTTTGCACCCCTACACCCCTTTAATCATCTGCGTTAGCATCTCAGTGAAGCCTTCAACATGACCAAGAAGCTGGGGCTGCAATAATTACAACCTGCTTTATATGAGCCTTCCCCAACACAATTGAAGCAAATAGGCAGTAGTCCTATGCCATGCCACAAAATCCCATTCTTGCGGGGGAGCTGATCCTTGCCTCTGCCATGAGGCAGGACTATCTAGCCTTCACCCTGTAAACAATTGGGCTTCTGATCCAGAGAAGGCAGTCAGGTTTCTTGTGTGGTTCCTTACCTTGCTGCTGAGCAAAGATGCAGATTTCATCCTCTGGGCACCTCTGCTCTTTTCAAGGCACTGAGATGTTTTCCTCTGTACAAGCAGGCTGGCGAGTTTCCAGGGAGTCCTGCAAGCAGACACAGGCTGGTACTTCCTATCCAAGGGAAGGTAAGCGATGACCCAAGGGAGAATGGTTTTTCAGGGTAGGGTTTCAGAGTCCTCCCATTCAAGGGGGATTTTTTGTAATAAAATAACCTCAGAATACCTAAAAAAAGGCAAAAAAGCACCCCATCCTGCCCATTTTGTGATCTGGAGCATGAAGAATTAAGAAATCCCAGGGGAATTAAGAGAAAGTAGTGAATCTCTTAGGATGGTGAGTCTGGAGTAGCACTTGGACTTCCACAATCCATTCAGCTGTCCACCAGCGCAGAGATGGACTTGGAAATAATGTTCTCCTGCCACTGCCAGATCTTCCAGTACTGATGGAATGGTGCAGGAGCAGGAAGAAATAACACTGGTAGAAGTTGAGATTGAGACAGCTCATGGTAGAAGTCCTTCCATAGGGTTGCTCCTTGGAAGGAGCCATCGCTGCACTGGAGCTGGGCCAGTTGCAACCCAAGGCCTGCTTTGGTCTCTGAGAACAAGAAGAGCAAGTGTTTCTTTATGACAGATGCATTGGTTAGGAATAGTACAAAAAAGGTCATTAAAATATCAGGAATGATTTAATACTATTAGTATTTTAAAGCAGCACATGTAGCACTTTGAAAAATTTCTGCAAAATTACATTTTCCCCTTTGTTAAATGCTTTTGAACTTAGCAGAAGGCAGCATTCCTTGGGTGGGAACGTAACCATCCCCTTGAGAAACAACTCCATTATGCCTTACAATTAACCGAGAAAAAACACCAGCCACTACCTGACACCCCAATATCTGCAATCACCTCAGAACTGGAGTCAAGCTGTAGCATTTAAAAGGAGAAGGAGTTTTTTTACAGTTTTTCTTACCTTCTGCTTTTGGGGCTTTATAGGGCGTCAAACTTTTCTGTGGTATCACAAGAGATAAAAAAGCTTTCATCAACATTAAATGCTGAGGAAGAACTTCGATGAATGCACAAATTTCCAGCTAATTAGCTGGTCCCAAGAGCTGGTTTTCAAGGAAAACTCCAAATGTGAGGAGACCTGCGGAGCTGTAGAAGGCAGCATGTAAGCTTAGATGGTGGTCCTGATGAGCATTAACATCTTGACTTTCAGTCTCCAAAACAACCTCTGCCTGGTCTGAAAAGTCTGAAAAAGATTTCCCAGGAGCATTCTGAGGTCCCCAGGGAACCCCGCTGGCTGCCAAATCTTCTGAAATTCTTGTCCTTTAAAAAAAAAAAAAATTGAGTCTCTTTCAAAAACTTTAGGTTAATTCTTATCAGTCCCTCCCTAGTGTTTTTGTTGGACTTCTTTCTATGAAAATTCAAATACAAGGTTTCCAGTCCTCCAGGTGGCTGTGGAGCATCACAGCATGTGGAGTGTGCCTGGACCGCAGCTGGCTCTTCCAGGACACTGCTGCTCACAGTGAAGAGCCTCAGCCAAACATGTTATTACCACAAGGCAGACAATTTTCAGAGCTTTGAGCCTTTTTCTGTTCAATTCTAAGAAAAATCTATGAAGTAAATTGATCCTCTGCTTACTGTATCTCCATCAAGAGCTATTTAATATGCTGATAAAACAGTATTTTTAAGCTGCCACATAATCCTTGTTGAGGACCTCTGCTGTATTTGTGCTCCACTTTGTCACCTGTTAGGCTATAACAGGCTGTCTTTTTTTTTTTCTTTTTAAGAATAAAAAAATCATGCCATAGGTATCCAGTGACTTTCTGATCCTACAGTTTATTTAAGGGTGATTTAGCTGGGGAAGCCAAGCATTTCAGTACCTTCACAATCACTAAAGCTGCCACTTTTTGCTGAAGCAGTTTGGAATTGGCATCAGCAATGCCTTGACCATCAATCCTACCCTTCTCCTCTATGTGCTCCTTCATTTTCTCTTTCTTAGGGAGTTTTGTCACCATTTCTTGCAGGTACCCAAGTGACAGTGGAGATTCATCCCAAGGATACCACCCCACAGCTCCTCAAGAAGCTCCCCTTTGGAAAAGGTACAGTGTGGTGGCTTGGGCTGGGTTGGCTGCTAAAACCCATAACTGATGCTCCTTTTTCCTCCTGGCAGAGCAGGTCAAGGGTGGGAGGGAGAAGGGGCCACATCCTTCCCTTTGTAAGAATCCCTGTGGGAGCTAGAGAAGATGTTGCTCCTCTTGAGTGTGGGTAGGGGTTGGGGTGATTGCACTGACCTGGCTGGGTTTTTGTTTCAGGTCCCCAGAGGCTGCCCAGTCTGAGAGGTCAGGACAACAAAGGTGAGGCTCAGCTCCACCGTGGCATGTGTCCCCAAACTCACTTGTACCCAGAAGGTGGCACCCAGGAGGGGAAAAGCTTGCTTTTTTCTCCTCATAGGAGCTCTTGGCAAGGATCCCAGTCCCTGTGCCTGCTCTTTCTGCCAGGCAGATCCTGCTGGACCCTGCCATCACCTGGGGCTTGAGGAGTAAAAGTCTGCAGCTTGTGGGGGGAGGGGTATCCTCCTCTACTGGCTCTGGGATGAAGCAGGTGGTGATGGGTTGGGACCTGCAGTGTCCCTCAAAAATCCTCCAGCTGCCACAGAGGGTTCTCATCTGACAGCTGTGGAGTTTGCTCTGTCTTCTTCCATGCCTGGGGAGCTTTGGCTGGATGGTGGGCAGGGGTTAGGCGTCCCCAGCCCTTAGGCTAGAACAGGAGAAGACTGACTGCTGGAGAATGTTGCCTCTGCAGAGCCAGGGGACAGCAGGGAAGGAACACAGAATATCCCTCTGCAGGGTGTTGACATTCATGTCTGACTTCAAGAGAATGGGCAAAGAGAAGCCTCAATTCCAGCCCTTCCCCACCCAGTCCTGCTCCCTGGAACCACTTCTTTTTCCTTGTATTTTTTCCTCCTGTCAGCAGCTACTCACCTCACCCTCTCTTCCTTCATTGTTTAGGTTTCCAGAGGACTGAAGCCCCACGGCCACCAGGAGGAAAAGACCTGCACGGTAACTCAGCTGTCCCCTCACCTCTTACTGGTGCCATTGTGGGGCACGAGTCCTAGAAACAGGACTTGGCTGCTCTGGTTCTAGTCTGAAATGCATAGACAAGGGATTTAGTTTCTATTGCCAGTATCATTCAGTTTCTCAACACCGTTGATCACAATGGCTGACGTGGGTGGCTTTGGGAATGTCACACATGCCCTAGACTTTCCCAAGGCTCCCAAACTGAGGTCAGCTACTTCACAAACAGGTACAATGCAGTCTTTCAAACCCATTTACTGCACATTCCACAGCAGCAAGGAGCCTACAGAGCTACAACCCAAAGACAAAAGCCCATAACCAATTTTAAATAAAAAATAATAATAGTTATTAAAGAAATTATAACAAAAATAAAAATCACATCTTGTTCCCAAAAGGCAAAAAGTCATTTTCAGAACTGTAGAGAAGGAAAACCTTTAAAGGAATAAATGTATTTTATCTCTCTTTAGGTCAGTCTAATAGCCCTGTTCAAAGAAAACCAAGGTAAAGGAATAAGGCTGTTAAAGGAACAGATGCCAAGTGTCCACACACAGATTTTAGCAGATGGACGGTGTCCAGCACAGGATGCTGTGAATCGTGTCTGGCTGGTGTCACCTTCCCTGGTTGTGGGGTGTCCCACAACCCCTCTTGTGGCAGAGCAGGACTAGACAGGATGCTCCTGCAGGCCCTTCAGCATCCTGCTCCCATCAGTGCTGGCTGAACAGGCAGCAAAGAAACATCCCATTTGCTTAGCAAAGGTCAGGAATTAAGCAGTATACAAACATCCAAAGCCTCTGTGTCCCCAAGACAACGCGCTTCTTGTCACCTCTCTCCAGGCACCTCTCATCCACTTCTCCCAGCAGCCAGGAATCACACAACAGCATTTTCACTCCATGATCGCTTTTTCAGTCTTTTTTTTTCCCCCAGGTTAATAACAATCCTACAGAGATATCCAGAATAACTTCTTTAGTCCTGAACAGCTTTGACAGCACATGACAGGCAGAGAGATTGCTGTAGAACTCAATTCTTTTCTCGCCAGCATGGAAACTAAGGTGGGGGCAGAGGGGGAGCTGAGCAGACAGTGGTCCAGGGGACACATGCATCCCATCCGTCTGTGCACCCAGATCACTTAGGCAGCTAGCTGATGGGAGAGGAGCTCACTTAGAGGCTGTTAAAAAAATCAGTTACCTCATTAATTATTGCAAATTCTTAACCCTTTATTCTCACTGAGTAGGACCCAGAGCCTGCTGAGAGGCAGAAACATTGTCCCCTCATGTTCAGTTCAATTCAACCATTGTTCCCCACATGCTTGAATTCATGCAGAATCATGGCCCTCAACCATGCAAAATAGTCATCACTTGCAGAAAGCTACTGAAAAAAGCAGGTCTTTACAGAGTTTCAGCATACAACCTGAAAAAAACACTCCCGCCTTTCCCAAGGCAATGACAACTTGCTCCTTTTCAGCATATCCATGGGACAAATCCTCTCTGAAATCCATGCCAGTAGATCTGCAGCAGTTTGAGAAGCTGGATGCCTATGCATTAAAAGTAAGTCATGCTTTTGCCTCTGTCCTCCTCCCATCAACCCTGCAGGGATGTTCCTGGAAACCCAGCTACTGGCACCAACACCAGTTTGGTCTAAGCCACCAGGGCAAACACCTCAACAAGTGAAAAACCATTTCCCTTCAAACATCAGCCACAGAGACTTCACCCCAGCCCAAATACTTGCTTGAAACATGAAACTACAAATTTGTATTCCAATTTGTAATCAATCTCAGGTTCAGGAAGTGTTCTGGAAGTGGGGTTTCACCCCATCCTTTTTAGAGAAAGGAGGAAGTGGGGAAGGAAGGAGATCTACCATAGCAATTACCTCATCATGATCTTGCAGCGCTTCCTCCTCCTCCTTCTCACACACAGGTAAATGTCACGAACAGCATTGAGGAACTCGTTACAACCCTGCTTAAACAAGCCCGGACGGATCTGGAGAAAGTCCGAGCCATCTGGATGTGGATCTGCCACCACATAGGTAGGTTGAGATCTCCAGCCTACCCATGGGGGTTTAGTTCCATGTGGTGAGAGGAAGGAAGGCTTTTGGATGCATTTATCTAGGAAGAGATTCAGAGGTTATCTCACCATCTCTGTCTCCATCCTGCCTCTCCTGATACTGCCAGGCCCTATAAGGTCCACGTGTTGATGTTTTTTTTCCATAACTCCTACCTGACTTGTGCCCAGGTGTGACCATACCTAGCACCTAAGCAACTGGAGCATGAAGCCAGGCTGCCAGACTCAGTCAGATGAATTTCAACCCACTTTAATCTTGCCCTTAAATACACCAAGTGCTTTTTTCACAGCATTTCCACAGACTGAACATTTGACTCATCCCAGTGCCGAGCTCCAGTCAGATTCTGATAATCTTAAATGTTTAATAACTATATTAAGCCTTGTAGTGGCCTACCAGTATCTGCAGGAAAGCTGGGGAGGGACTGCTTGCAAGGGCACAAAGGGATAGGATGAGGAACAACGGTTTTAAACTAAAGCAGGGCAGGTTTGGATTAGACATTAGCAAGAAGTTCTTGGCCATGACAGTGATGAGACACTGGAACAAGTTGCCCAGAGAAGTGGTGGAGACCCCTGGAGACATTCAAGATCAGGCTTGGTGAGGCTCTGAGCAACCTGTTCTAGTGCAAGGTGTCCCTGCTCACTGCAGGGGGTTGGACTAGATGGCCCTTGAAGGTCCTTTCTATTAGGTTACAACATGTTCTGTACTTCTGTGGTGTTAACGCATTTCTACCTGCCACTGCCCAGACGAGATGACCAGTCTGCTTTGAGTAAGTCTGTTCACCTGCCAGGTGTGAGTGGGATGTCTCTGGTCTCTAACGTGAGGAAATCCCCTGTGATCTCCTCAGCAGAGTTTTCCCACTGCTCCTGTAGAGCTTGATCCCTCTTTGCACACATGGGAAATAAATGCACTGCCAGGAATTTCAGCCAGCTCACAAAAAGCTGAAAGAGTACTGGCAATATCAGCTCCTTCCTTTAAGTGAGAGTGCAGTTCCCAGGGTATCTCATAGAATTATAGAATGGTTTAGGTTGGAAGGGTCTTTAAAGATCATCTAGTTCCAACCCTCCTGATGTAGGCAGGGACACCTCCTACTAGACCAGGTTGCTCAGTGCCTCATCCAGCCTGGCTTTAAATGCCTCCAAGGATCGAGTGGGCATCCACAAACTCTCTGGGCAGCCTGTTACAGTGTCTCACCACCCTCACAGCAAAGAGCTTCTTTCTTCTCTCCAGACTAAATCTCCCCTCTTCCAATTTATATCTGTTATTCCTAGTCATTCCTTCACATATCCTATTAAAAAGTCCTACCTCAGACTTTCTGCAGGCACCCTTCAGGTGTTGATAAGCTACTATGAGGTTGCCCTTTCTTTTCCCCACTGTTCCACCAGATGGCTGTGAGGTGCCCAGCAGTGGAACTCCTCTGAGATAAAAGACAAGTAGCTGCATTGTTCCATCAAAGCACAAATCCAGTGTGTTGCCAACTTTTTTCCCTCCTCTCTTCCACACCATTAAAGGCAGGATGAATGGGCTGATGTAGAATTCCTTAGAGCTTTGTCAGAAACATACTTTTATATTTTAATAAGGAGGTTATGGGCATGACCAAGGCTGGTAGAGATTGAACAAACTTTCCCAGATCAGTTCCTCCAACTCCATTTAAATGGACATTCATCACAATGAATTAGGATTTTCTATGTTTCCAGATATTAATATGACTCCCTTGCAACAAATAATTTTGAGTCTTTCCCAGCAAGGTACTTTCCAGGTATTTTTAATACAAATTGCTTGCAAAGAGTGCAGAGAGCTCTCTTTAACAGTAATAGGAGCCCTGTTCTTTCAAATACAGAGCACTTAGGTTTTACTGGGAGCTTTTGAGGATGCAGATCCCCTGGCACAAGGGCAGCCCCTGGGGAGGTTTTTTTTCCTCCTCCCATTCACAGTGGATTACAGAATCCTGGCCCAGGTGTAGAACAAAGGGTGATGAGGGACAGATCTCAGCGCCCACAGCCATCTAAGACGTACTGGTGCAGCACCCACCGGGATGAAGAGTCACAGAATTATACAATGTGTTGGTCTAGAAGGACCTTCAAAAGCCATCTAGTCCAACACCCTGAAGTGAGCAGGAACATCTTGCACTTGATCAGGTTGCTCAGAGCCTCACCAAACCTGACCTTGAATGTCTCCAGGGGTCTCCACCACTTCTCTGGGCAACTTGTTCCAGTGTCTCATCACTGTCATGGCCAAGAACTTCTTGCTAATGTCTAATCCAAACCTGCCCTACTGTAGTTTAAAACCATTGCCTCTTGTTCTGTTGCTCCATACCCTCACAAACACTCCCTCCCCAGCTTTCTTGTAGGCCACTTCAGGCTGCTAGAAGAGCTCCCCTTAGGTTCGTCTCCAGGCTGAACAACCCCAGCTCTCTCAGCCTGTCAGCAGGAGATGGAGAAAGGAATGAAAAAAAATATCCAAGTCTTGCTCCTACTGCCCATCCACCCCATTTCCTCAGGCTTTTTGGATGAACTTTCCTTTCTCTTTGTGTTCCTCCCCACAGAATATGATGTGGTGGGCTACCATGACAAAAGCCAGCTGTCCAGTAAACCCATTGATGTGCTTCAGACAGGGAAGAGCATTTGTGAGGGATATGCCGGGCTCTTTGAACAAATGTGCAGGTAAATGAAGCTCAGAAACACTCGATGCCAGGGAGAGTTAACATTTGTTGTCATCTCCTTGACTATTCCTCCTGCCTTTCTAGCATAATTTGTGACTTTACAAAGGGAATGGAACTTAAGCTTTCAAACCATGCTGTGGAAAACCAGCAAGTCCTAGAAAGGTCAAATTTGCTTCCTCTTCCACACTCCTTGCTTCCCCTTCCCTCCCCTAGCATAATTTACTTTGTGCCATCTGCTGAGCTTCGCCTTGAATTAACATAATGACAGATGAAAACACAGAGCTAATTTGGTTAGAAGAGGCCATGTTTTTCCTTTGAGTACCTTCATGTGAAGGTTAAAAGCATGGTGAGATCTCAACAAGGAGGACTTCAACATGCTCCCATGCCAGAGGTAGGCACAGTCCCACAAGGAGCTTACCCCTAGACCTTCTAGAGATTCCATCTTCCCTCCACTGCAGAGTTACCATGGGGGCACTATTTCATGGCACATCATTTACAGTAGCCAATCTCAAAGCCCATCACCATGATTCCCAATTTCTAGCTACATCACCATTAATACCTACTAAGCTTTGTGGACTTCACTAGGGATACCCCACAGGAAGCAGGATTTCACAACCACAAAGCCATTAGGCAGGAGAAGCAGTTTCTTCCTTGTCAGGGAGCACAGCAAGTGGAAATCCCAACTTCTTCCCATTTCTCCAACCCAGTTAAGGAAAAGAGATGCAAGAGAAGCAGCAGTTTGGCTTAGAGGATCAGTTAAGGTGGCCTGGTAAGTTTGGGATGAGCCTCACACAGAAAGTCTGCCCAAGAGGAAAATGACTCAGGGGTCACAAAATAGGAAGGGGCTTCCTAAGGCCAGGATGCCATTCATGGTGTGCTGTCCTCAGAGGCACAGGCTCTCAAGGGGGCTCTCCCAAGAGAGAACCTCACGCACAGATAATTTTGGAATTTAAGGCTAATTACGTTTAACAATTGCCTTTCCATACCATGAAATACTTGGGAAGATTTTCATCATAAAACAAACAAAATCTACAGGGAAAAGGACAGATTTTTTTTTTTTAAATAATCAGATTATCCTGTGCCAGATGCTAACATGGCACATGCTTCCAACCAATAGAACTCTCCATCGTACCCCATCTCACTTTCCTAAAGAGTAAAATACAGAATAGGAAGTATGAATTTACAGCTGCATCTTATGAAACATCGTATTAGCAGTTAGAAGTGGGGGGAATTTGCATCTGTTCTTTAAAAAGCAAGTGTTTAGTACATTAAAACATTAATCTTTTCAATGACAGATTTTACTATTTAAAGGCTCTTTTGATTTACTCTCAGTACCTCAGCTCCAGGTTGATTTTTTCATTCTGTGATTTGGGAAACCTGCCAATCATTCAGCCCTAGAACTTCTCTCAAATATTAGCTAAATGTTTAGCTCCTTTCCTGAAGGACTATAGCTGAAGACACCTCCTTCTCTTTAGGGGATCTCCTCATCCCTTCCTGTTGGGAACTGTTCAGAACTTAAGCGAAGTTTTAAGCATAAAGGCAGGAGGCAAAGTGCAATTTTCTTATCTCAGGTTTTTTCTGAGATGAGTTTTAAGGGGGAAATAAGTTCTTGTAAACATACTTTTTTTCTCCCCACTCCTGTTAGGACAACTTTACCAAATAACCCAATTTGCCAGTCACCAGGTTTTCCCCCAAAGGTCCCCCTGAAGTCAATGGCTGACACTGATAGAGTCCTGTTTGTCTTGGTGCCAGCAGAGAGGTGACATGATGCTGTCAGTTCCCACCACAGCTCTGGCAGCCAAACTTTATCCTGTTAGCTGAGTCCACAAAACATCACTTTTACAAACATGAGGCATAAAAGCTGTGAATGCAAACACAGACTTCTGACGGATATTTTAGCAGCATTTATCAAAAATTGGGTTCTCAGCTGACAACCGAACTCAAGGAGGCATGTGGCCAAGTGGATCAAGGACTGTAAACTCATCAATTCAATTTAGGGCAAAACCTTTCAGTCTAGAGCTGGGGAGAAACACCTTTCCCAGATTCAAGGATGAAGATAAAACAACTCTTTGCACCTCAGAGATGTGAGCATCCCCTTTGGGAGCAAAGATGACCACATTCCCTACAGTAGATCTGATCCTTCAGTTGCTTCTTACTCCTAATCAGTCTGCAAATAATCCAGGTTTCACATCCTTTGCTTTTCCTGTTTTCTATAGTGAGAAGCTTCCCTCCTTCTCAGGCACAGGAGCATACCCCTACTCACCACAAGCATAAATCACACTGTCTCCGTCTGGAGATGCAAGATTTGATTCTTTTTCAGATTAAATCATCAGTCAACCTGAATTCAAAGGGAAGAAGGTGCCACTGAATTTCAGCAACACAGGTAGCAAGATAGAGTTATTTCCTACTCTTTTTGAAGCAGAACAGTGACTTAAGCTTTCACCTCCCTGCTGCACCCAGACTTTGCCAACTGCTTCTTAATTCAGTTCTGCCAGTCCACCTTGTATTGATATCCTTTCCTCCCATCACATGGCTACTTCAAGGATTTCTGGAGATCTTATCAATCTTTTCTCTGCCTGGTTAACTTATTTGTAGAGAGACCACCATTTAGATGTTATGGCCTTTCCTTCAGAAATTGAATGCATCCAAGCACAAACTCTTCTTGTTGCTCTGCTGACATTCACTAAGTGAGACCACAGAGACAACGAAGGGCAGAAATTGTTCCTTAATGTTCTCCCTGCATATCACAGCTAACAGGAATGTCTAGAGAATTCTGAAAGGATTAGACACCAAGCCCCATGAAATCAGTGGGAATTCAGTACTTAACTCCTATGAGACCCCTCTGAAACTACTGGGATCAAATCTTCCCGAAAGCTCCTGAGACAGCTCCAGGTCTCAGTTACATCATGCAAATCCAAGCTCTCACCAATCTCATCAGTGAGGTGGTTTTGGATTTACTGCCCAGCTTACAGGCCCCCACAAGCTGGCAGAGATTTTGCAGGCCACCTGCAACACCAGATTTCTCAATGGCATTCCTTCCAGCCTCACCACATTTGTTGTAAGCTCCTTGTGTGACAAGCAGTACCATGCAACAGCCCACGCTAAAGGGGCAATGACTTGCATGGCTCCCTTCTCCTGGGATGGGGCACAGCCATAGAATCACAGAATCAACTGAGTTGGAAGAGACCTTCAAAGGCCACCTAGTCCAACCCCCCTGCAATGAGCAGGGTCATCTTGCACTAGATCAGATTGCTCAGAGCATCATCAAGTGGCATATTAAGCTTCTCTGTATCCCCACATCATAAAGACTGACCTTGAATGTCTCCAGGGATGGGGCCTCCAGCACCTCTCTGGGCAACTTGTTCTAGTGCCTCACCACCCTCATGGTGAGGATCTTCATCCTAATGTCAAATCTAAACCTGTCCTGCTCTTTGTCTTTCCTCTCCATAGAGCTTAGTCTTCTGTCTGCAGGGAATCCAATGCGAGCTCCCAGCTGGCTCTCCACCAGCTCTTCACAGCTGTAAATCTATTTTTCATACTCTTTTTAAAAAAATTAAGAAAAAATTAAAGAAAAAATGAATTTGAAATCGTATCAAATATCTATGTAATGCAATGATATCTGGGTTTGAGGAGCCAAAGTGACCACTTTTCCTTTAAATCAATGTCCTCCCTGTGAACACAGCTGCATCACCAATTACCAGCCAGGAGATATTCCCAGACCTCATCTTGTTAACAACTATGCTAATTACTTGCCCAATAAATATCATTCCTCTTCCAAGTTAAGCCCAAATACTGCAGAAAATCCTGCTCTCAGAGCATGTACCATTTATTACTTCAGGTAGCCGTTCCATTTAATGCACTTTTCAATGAAGAGGAAAACCACTGATAACACCCCACGCAAAAGACAATCGTCTGAGTAAAGCAATTTCAGATTAAGGCTGAAATAAGACACCACCGTTAGAATCCATTACTATCAAGCAGTGGAGAGCTTATTAACACAGTGCCCAATTAAATCTTATTTACACAGGTATTCATGATTTTTTTTTATAAAGAAGCAAATTGTTTGTACCCTGGACAAGCACAAGCTCACTCTTTAGATCACCATTCACAAACCTCATGAGGTCTAAGACATCCTAGTTGGTGTCAAACACTGGGGCCAACCATCACAGAGAGAACACAAGCTTGAACAGACACACTTTTAATTTATAATTACATGGGCTAATTGTGGACAGCATCAAAGGGATTCCACTGAGTAACAACACAGAGAGCAATTAAGCACACTGCATCTTTGCCATCCTGCTGTAACACCACTGAATGGATGGCTCATCAGACAAAAAGAGGAGAAATATACAAAACCTGGAGGAGAAGAACCCCTTATTCCAGTGAGACAGTGTCTCCAGGTGCCTATGCAAAGGTGACAAGAAAAAGCAGCCCCAACACAAGAGCTCAGACATCAGTACCCAGGGTGCCCACCCCAGGTGAAGTCATTCTCTAGCATCACCCAGAAAAATACAGTCTCTATGTGATGCTAGTGGCCAAAAATGACAACTTGCCTGTTTCCAGATATAATACCCTAAGACACTTCCCACAGTTTGTCACCAGAGGCAGAAGTTTGAGTTTTCACAGAGGTACACTTGCACACTTAGACATTTAAACTCCCAGTGCTGCTAGTACTCACCTGCAAGAAGGCACTGAAGAACTGGACTGAACTTCAGTCCACAGCACTGAAGTTCTGCAACACACTGGACTTTGCTCCATCTTTTTTACCTCCCACATAAGTAACACTAAAAGCTTTGAAACAGAAACATGTTCTTGTTTCCCTTTAGCATTGCAGGAATCCAGTGCATGAAGCTGTCAGGATACTCCAAGGGGTATGGGTACAAGATGGGGCAGACCTTCACAGGGGACTCAGACCATGCCTGGAATGCAGTTTATCTTGATGGAAGGTGGCACCTACTCGATAGCACCTGGGGAAGTGGTGCTGTTGATGATTCTTTCACCAAGTTCACCTTCAGGTAAAGAAACCATCCTCCATGTTAACACATAAACCAACCCAGATGTAAAAAAAAAATATGATTGTGCTAAGAAAAGACAGTGACAAGTTTTAGGTCCCACAGTAAGATCGAAATCCCTGAGCAAGGTAAGGAAGGTATTTAGACTCCTATTTGAGATGTGTGAGCTCTGGCCAGGTTGGATGGGGCCTGGAGGAACCTGGGCTGGTGGAAGGTGTCTTTGACCAGGGCAGCAGGTAGCACCGAGGTCGCTTTCAACCCAAACCATTCTATAATTCTGCGATTCCCTGCTTTGATAGAACATCCCAAGACAAGGGGACTTACCAGCTTAGCATTTGCTCTGGAAATGGAAGACCAAAGTTCAGGTTCCTTCTCTGCCTGGAGAATTTCAAACCCACTGACTTTATTTTCATAGAATCATAAAATAGTCTGGGTTGAAAGGGACCTTAAAGATAATCTAGTTCCAGTCCCCCTGCCATGGGGGGGACTATTGGGACACCTCCCACTAGATCAGGCTGCTCAGTGACTTGTCCAGCCTTGCCTTAAACACCTCCAGAGAGGAGGCATCCACAACCTCTCTGGGCAACCTATTCCAGTGCTTCACTACCCTCACCGAAAAGAACTTCTTTCTTATATCTAGCCTGAATCTCCCCTTTTCCAATTTACATTCATTATTCCTAGTCCTTCCATCACATATCCTTGGCAGCCCAAAACAATCTGACTTCCTCCTGCTGCAACCACCACTGCTGTGCAGGGGAAGAATTAACTGCTCCTAATTACTCACTTTCATCTCTTACCTCCTTCTTCCAGGTACAATGAATTTTATTTCCTGACTCACCCGGCTCTGTTCATCAACAACCACTTCCCAGATAACAGTAACTGGCAGCTCCTCAAACCAACTCTGACATTGAAAGATTTTGAAAACAACATGCTACACAATAGTAATTTCTACTCACTGGGTCTGCTGAGCACACGGCCAGAGACAGCCATCATCCACACCGGTGAGGCCCCACTCAGGGGACACTTCAGAGCAGAGAATCATAGAATAGAGTCACAGGATGTGCATTGGGTTGGAAAGGACCTTCAAAGCCCATCTAGTCCAACCCCCCTGCAGTGAGCAGGGACATCCTGCACTAGATCAGGTTGCTCAGAGCCCTCAGCAAGCCTGGTCTCGAGTGTCTCCAGGGATGGGGTCCTCACCACTTCTCTGGGCAACCTGCTTCAGTGTCTCACCACCATCATGGTCAAGAACTTAACATCTCACCTAAAGCTTCTCTGCTTTAGGTGGTTTAAAACCACTGCCACTCATCCTATTCCTCCATGCCCTTGGCAAACAGCCTCTTCCAGCTTTTCTGTAACCCCTTCAAGTACTGGGAGGCCTCTGTGAGGTCTCCCCACAGCTTTCTCCTCTCCATGCTGAACAGCTCCAACTCTCGCAGCATCCTTCCCTTATGCAGCCCTACATCCCCTTCTCACCTTCCTCAGCAGTCTGAATTCCATTCCTAGCTTGGTTCTGGCAGGAAGCTAGTGGAGCAGAGGAGGGTAGTTTCTTTCTTTCTTTTTTTTTTTCCTTTTTGTTTGGCTCAAGCTGTGGGGAAAAAAACAGATGGTTGTATCCCTTTTTTTCTAAAAGAAAGCCTGAATTGAGGACAAGTTACTCTGATCAGCCAGCATCAGTGGTGCAAAATTAGAAGCACGTCTACTATTTATTAGCAGCTCCAGCTTGAAAATGAGATCAGAACTTTTCATAACATCCTTAAAGTTTGAGCGATAGAATGGACCAAGTTGGCTGGGACCTTTCAGATCATTGGATCCAACCATCAACCCAACTCTGACAAGAATCGCCTCTAAACCATATCTCTTAAGCTCCGTGTTTCCCTGTTAAATACTTCCCGTATTTAATACCTCAGCCACTAAGTACATGAGCCACTTACCTCACTGAATGCTGGATAAACAGGCACTTCCTTGCACAACTCTCATCACCCCAAGTAAATCCAGAGGCTTTTTTAATGCAAAACTGTTCAAGTGGCACCACTGAACTAGGGGGGCCATGTTTTGGATCACGACCCCTAGGATTCAGCTGAGCTGCAGGAATTCAACCAGACAGCTCATTTAGGAATACCAAGAACATGCAGTTCAAGCCTAAAAGCAACAACAAATTAGGACTTAATGTTGTCTTCAAGCTGTTTGAGAACAGGCTCCTAAGGAGGTCGATTAACTCATTTCTGCATACTGGAGGGTTCCTCTGCTTTTCTCTGAACCTCCTTGGGATAGCTATTGGACTAGCAGTCAGGTCTAATCACATGTAATTAAGCCCTTCTCAACCACATGGGCTGGCAGCATTTTCAGTTACATTTCACACAGGTTTTCGTATTCTGTAGGGTGACAGCTCCATTTCAGTTTGTTTTGGAGGGGTGGATTTGTCCTATTTTGATGCAAAGGCCACACTTCATCCCATTCTTTTTATTGGACAAGGGTCCAAGCAGACAGCTGACAGGCTATGACCTCTCCATTGCAGCTCTTTATTGCACTATTAGGGAAGCAGCAATTTCTTTGGACAGATTAGTCTTCCTAGAACAGAATGTAAATGTAAAAAATGCGTGAAGACTCACATAAAGACTTCTTTTCTATTTCACAGTAAATGGAAAAGCCTCCATATCAGTGGACTGCCGTTCTGCCACGCTGTTTAAGTTTGAGCTGAAGGGAACAGATGAACAGGGTTTAATGACTTTGAAAAAACATGGGATGATGCTAGATATCTACCCACAGAAGACAGGAAGTCACAAGCTGCAAATCTTTGCCAAGCCCTCCAAAGCCTCTGAAGATGTCTATAAGTGCGTGCTGGAATACGTCATAGAGTGCCAGTCTGTGGACAAAGCCATGCGCTTCCCAAAGGCCCTTCATCAGCCTGTTGGACCAAGCTGGTTCACAGAGAGACAAGGGTTCCTGAGACCCTCACACCCTGACCCCATCATCCATACCAACGATGGGCGCTGCTCCCTCACCTTCACCCTGGGGAAGGACCTAAGTGTCCTGGCCACGCTGCACTGTGACAACAGCAGCCTGACAGAGGACGAGAGGAGGCGGCACATCATGAAAATCCACCGTGGGAACCAAATCGAGCTGAAGATCCATCTCCCTCACGCTGGGAGCTTTGTCCTGAAGATCTACACCAAGAAAAAGTCAGACTCTGGCAATTACGACTACATCTTCAACTACCTCATCACCTGCCTGAACACAGAGGCCAAGTGGCCAGCCTTCCCTCTCATTTACAGCAAGTGGGCTGAAGACTATGAGATCCTGGAGCCACTCTCTGGCTTGCTGCCAGCGAACCGTAATGTTCAGTTTAAGCTCAAAATGCATGGGATAGCAAAGGTGCTGGTTCAAGCTGATGACACTCATCCTCTCACTCAGAGCAAGGGCTACTGGGAAGGAACCTGTAACACCTCAGGGTGCCAGGAGGTGTTTGTGATGGTGCAGGAGAATGCCAACCACAGCTTCTACTCACATGTCCTTAGGTATGAAGTGGAGAGCCAGTAACACCCTCTCTTTGCTCTTTCACTCACCTGCATGAACCAACCTTTTCAACATGCCCCAACCCCACACAGTTTAAGCAGATCACTCCTTCTCTTGATCAAACCTCTTCCTCCTGATCAAATCTCATCTTTCAACCAATCCAGCACAACACTTGCAAGCTTTTCCAAGACCTCAAAGTTGTTCAAAGAAGCAGAAAATCCTGTTATGGAGCAGCAGTAATTAAATAAACCCCTCAGTTACATTTCAGCAATACCATCCAGACAATGTCTTGAAGAAAACAACTGACCATAGGTCACTTGGTATCAGCTGCCATCGCTGATTTCCAAGTTATGGATCATGAAAAAAGTCTTACAACAGCTGCTCTAAGAAGAATTCACCTAGGTGTGCAGCAGGATGCAGCGATCACACTCTGATCTTGATCAGCAATATGGGACATGAGGAGCTCCAGGATTTCAGAGTTTCTGTCTAGCATTAGTGAAGTTGCAAAGCCCATCCCAGGAGCAAAGGAGTGTTACAAAGAAGATACAAAAGTTTTTTGTGCACTTCATTGTCTTACACACTTAACTGATACTGCAAAATGATTTTTTACACTGATGCAATAAGCAGTAATTTTTACCTTTTTATATTTGAATCAAATTTGAATAGTGAACAGTTTTTCTGCAATATTAAGACAATAATATCTCAAGGATATAGGTGTTTCTGTAACTATAACTACAGTAAAATAATTAATTTCTCAAAAAAAAAAAAAATCACTCCTTACTCCAACTTGACTCTACAACACTGCAAGTGAAGAACCAGAGGGGTTATGTGGAATCACAGGTGAGTGACATTATTAACACGTAAAAACAATTTGGTGCTGTGCTCATGGAAAACCCCAACATGCACAGGGCAGAGGGGGTCTTCCAATGAATCTCTCAAATACACATCATGAGATCAAGCAGCTTTTTCCTAAATGATCCAGATGTCTGTAAGCGTGTGACCCAGGAGATGTTGTGTTTGTGCTTGCATCTAAAATAAACCTGTGATGTTTTTGCATTCTGTTTCATTGACAAATGATAGCAAATGCTCTTCCCAAAGCCACTGTGTTTTCCACACTAATACATGGCCTGTTCCTCCACACTGCTCCTCCTTGGCAACCAGAGGTCAGAAGGCAGAGGTGATGGAGATGGGTTGCCCATTTGCCCCCAAGCCCTTCTATACCCCTCGCTCAATGAGAGCGAATCACAGAAAGGCCAAGGTTGGAAAGGACCTTTCAGATGATCAAGTCCAACCACCAACCCGACTCACCAGACCTCTAAACATTATGTCAGCCCATCTCTTAAACACCTCTAGGGATGGTGCCTCAGCCACTTCCATGAAATACCCATTTAAAACCAGTTGAGCACATGTGCATGGAGCCATATTCCAGTGGCAAAACTCCCAGGGAGGGTACAGGCTCCAGCAGGCACAAATTGTGAGTATAAACACAACTCACTGCAAGAGTACAGTAATGTTTTGGGGTCATTTTTGTACTTGGAGACAAGAAGGATCCTTGTGTAACATGAAAGTAGTTGTTAAGTCTTTCTCCTCCAAACTGTTTAGTGTCTTTGCCCTCAAAAACTGATGGCAGCAGCAGCTCCTCCCTGCAGGAAGACTAACAAGATTTGTAGCCCAGCAGGCATCACTCCATGGCCAGAAACCCACACTGAACAACACAGATGTTAGGAAGAAAAAGGATTTTTTGATCGCCTGGGGCCCTCAAGGCTGAAGTGAACCTTGTCTTTAAGCACAGCCAGACCTGGTTTATTTTGCTGCCTAGTAGGAACATAATTTTTTTTTCCTGAGATTCCATTTTTCAGATCAAGGAGGACACACTTCAGTAGCTTTTCTGTTACAGGTCAAGCTGATGCAGTCCACTATGCCAGTGCTTACAATGGGAGTATTTGGAATTCCTCCTGGAGAGCTGAATAACTAAGGAAAACTTTTTTTCCACATAGCAGGGTTAAGGATAGCAAACTACACATGCCTTTTATGCAACCAAACACTGGAAGTTCTCTTAGATACAAAGAGGCCTGACCAGCAGGCAGTCATGGCATTGGCTTTTTTTTGCAGGGTGTAAGCACAAGACTGGTCCCCACCCCACATTTCAAAGACTTCCTTTCACAAGAATCACAGAATGTGTAGGGTTGGATGAGACCTTTAAAGGCCACCTAGTCCAACCTCCTGCAGTGAGCAGGCACATCTTGCAGTAGATCAGGTTTCTCAGAGCCTCATCAAGCCTGGTTTCAAATGTCTCCAGGGATGGGGCCTCCAACACCTCTGTGGGCAACTTGTGCCAGCATCTCAATACCCTCACAGTGAAGAACTTCCTAGTGTCTCATCTAAACCTACCCTGCTCTAGTAGGCAAGGTGTCTCTCTAACCCTACATGCTCTCTTTCTATCTCAAGGTAGAATCATTACGATGGTGGTGGCGGAGAAATGAAGCCACAGGAGAGGATGGTTTGGACACCAGAAATATTTCCCCCTGCCTAGCAAGATCTGAGGAAATATTCTTTCTTCCTCTGCCCCCACAAACACTGCAAAATCCAGACAGCCACAGATATACACACAGATACAGGCACAAAAAGATTGACTGAACCCCTCAAAGTAAAGGATCCTGCAACATCCCCCTCTTACAAGATGCTTGGCTGGTACACATGCATTTCCTCATGTCTGTTTCAAATGGAAAACAGGGTTTGGCTCAGCCCTGAAAAGGTGTAAGAAATTCTTTGGTGCTATTGAAAGCACGAGTTCAAAAACACGCAAAAAATAAACCCTTCTCTAGCTTCATTAATTATGAAGCTTCCAGGGCCAGGCAATTATTCCAAGGGATGTTTGACACTGCAAAGGCAGAAAGCGCCGAGAAACCCTGCAGCCCCAGATAAAAGCACTTCAGAAATCTGTACTCACTGTGACATCTCCCTCCAAGGATAAACAAACCTTTTTCTCCTCCCCCTCAGAAAAAAATGCACATTCTTCAGCACAGGCAAGAGCCTTAACACCAGGAGAACATCTCTGGAGCAACTTCTCGGTTATCCTGGGACAACCAGCTCTCCCTTAGGACTGAGCATTTTCAGTCAATCCCTAGACCACCCACAGGCACAAATCCTTAGTGATGTGAATTCAGGTGTTCTGTAACCCCCTCATTTCTCAGCAAAGGTAAATTAAATTTGTATAGAACAAGGTTTTTTTTCCTCTCTGGCAGGTGTCTCCTCAGGAGGTGGCTTTCCTCAGCCAAAAACAAGTATGGTTACAGTCCAACACTGTGATGTCTCCACACTGGCTATGAGAAAGGCACATGCTCAAAAAAATGAGAGGGGAGCTTTTTGACTTCTCATTCTGCCTTGATCATTTGCTCTTCTTCTCTCCTATTGTCTAAGCACAGCCACTCCCAAAACAGCAGAGTCCATGGCACTGACTGCAAGGAGCAAGGGTGGGAAAGGCAGAGCACACACAAGAGCACAGAGAAGCAATTCAGCGGTTTCCTCCCCTGTAAATCTTACTCTTCACATCAAATTTTCACAGCCTACTCCCTGAACAAAGCTACTTATTACACATATTAGAAATTGATAAATGCTGTAGTATTATAGCTGCTAATTACACAAATAGATCATCTTCAGCTCCTCTTCCCTTCTGCCAACACAAAGATTTACAGCCGAATATCTCTAAAGGAAATGGATATGGAAACAAACATCAGTAATGAGCTCAAATGTCTTCTAAATTTCTGGAAACACTTAGCACGTGGTGTAACTTGCTTAAATCCTCGGGAAATATAAACCAGCCTGTATGGTCTCGTTTAACAAATCGTACTGCTGTCACCACTGAAGGATGTGAGGGATCCCCAAGACTTCTGGCACACCATACCACGGATTCATGGGTTCAGGGAGAAAGAGGAAACAACAGTTTGTTCTCATGAATCATCCAGGTTTTGTCAAAATACCCTGCTAACCAACAAGTCTTTACTCAACACCTGGACAGTTCAGGTGGAAGTTCCAAAATTACCCTTGGGCATCTCCAAACTGGAACTAAGGTAAACACTAGCACCAGCAACGAACAGTTCAATGCCTCGTCACAAAGANGTTCAGGGAGAAAGAGGAAACAACAGTTTGTTCTCATGAATCATCCAGGTTTTGTCAAAATACCCTGCTAACCAACAAGTCTTTACTCAACACCTGGACAGTTCAGGTGGAAGTTCCAAAATTACCCTTGGGCATCTCCAAACTGGAACTAAGGTAAACATCGTCACAAAGATAGGAATCCAGAATGGATCTACAGGTTTTATCTTTGTGAAAGAACTCCATAAGAAAGTTGTCTCCAGAAGAATTCCACTCTGGAATGCAGCATTGCCTGACCAAGCACAGCCTCATTTTATGGCACAACTAAGGAGTCTGCAAGCAGGTATTGCCTTTGCTGAACTCACTCACCTGATTCAGTGGTTGGGTTTTGGATGCATTGCTTTGGATAGCCCATTTCTTGATGGGCTTAAGCTTCTCCAGAACAAGGTGAGATTGAGGGAACAGAAGAGGGAGCTTACAGACAGTCTCTGTCCCTAGGTTTGCCTGTACAAAGGCTGTGAAAGGAAGAACTTCAGAATGCCCCTGGAAAAAAAGGCAAAGTCCATAGAAAACAGGTTCTTCTCACTCATTAACAACTCAGCAAATTTGAGGAAGGACTGAATATATTCCTCAGAACAGCAGACAGGTGTATTTGAATGCAGCAGTTCAATTGGATTCCTTTCTTTTGTGAGACCTGTGACCATGATCCACCATTCATCCACCATTCATGATCAGCCATTCATTCCACAGCACTTCAAGTACAAAAGGCAAAATTAATACAGTAGACAATATGCAAACAGCAAAGGGCAGGAGTTCCAAGAACCAGGAAATATTAAGAAATTCCTCTAAGGAGAAATTAACTGGATAAAATACAGATAGCTGAAGGAACGAGGAATTACATTCCTCATTCCTTGAAGTGCATAGCTGCTCCAGAAGGGAAGGGTAGAAAAAGGTGTTGATCTAAGCTCCTGATGTTAAGACAAGATAAACCACAAGACATTTGGCCTGTGTATGATCAAGAAAAGGGGTGGTTTTCCATTCTGTTTTATTTCAGTGTTTTTACATATATAAAACAGACTTAAAATATCTCATATTAAAATCAGCAAATGCATCATCTCTTTGTGAGTGCATCTATACACTCACACCTCTGATGCAACCATCTGACCTACAGCGAGCAGACTGGAGTGTTTGAGTTGTGATACCCTCCATCAGCACCTCCCCAGGCAGAGTCTGGCACCAGGTAAGAAAACAAACATTCAGTTTCAGTAGGAAACTGTTACTCCTGCTGCCCAAATTGACTCACTATCTTGTCACTCTCTTTCTTCAGTTCCTCAATGTGAGCATTTAGGCACTGCAGGATGTGCTGGGATCGCAGCTCCTCTTCTTCCAGGTACCTTGCAGCTATCAATCCAACTGAAGCTGTAGGCAGGGAGCACTGAGGGAAAATGAAGACGTATCAGGTATTCTTTCATTCCAGGTTTCAGCCAGAAACACTGCTGATCTACAAACTGTGCAACTAAACATGTTTATATAAGGCCCTTGTGTCACTTCTGCTCTACCGGACAGACTAAGCCCTCTGCTCTCATCCTGGTAACACTGGTGAATATCCTTCCCAACAGCCTCCAACCAACAGAGAAATCCTGCCAAGCCTTTGCCAAAACTGCAAGAGGTAAAATCAGCTCCTCAGCACACCTAACTTTTCCATTCCAGGAGTTCTCTTTAAGGGCTAGAGCTGAACAGAAACAAGCTCTTCATTTGCTTATAGAACTGCTGTACTTCCCAGGTGAAACTCTGACCCCAGAGGTATCAAAAGGAACCAAGTGTTTGCTCGGGGAACTGGAGTATCACTTTATTCACCAGCCCCTCCATTTCAAGTAATGAGAGGAAATGACACAGTTAAGTCTGGAGAAGGTCACTGCAAAATTCCAAGAAATTTGTCAGAGTTGGGTTAGTGCAGCCTTACATTTAAGATCTACACCTTGCTCCTTGTCTCCATAAAAATAGCAGCGAGCATCAGCATCTCAGACTCTGGACTCCAGCTGCCAGACTGGAACACCACTGGGCATCAATCTGTTCTCCTTATGTACCTCCTTTTCTTCTTTGAAAAAGGATTTCTGTCATATTCTCACAGGAGGATGAGTACAGACCAAACTCCCATCCCAGCTCACTGAATACTGCTTCAGTTCAGATATCAGCGGTCAATATAAAGGCTGGCAGGTCAATGACAAAGTTACTAAGGGGCTGCTGCTTTCCTTTACAGAAAATCAGCCTTGTTGTCTTGGCAAGACAATGTAACTGGTAGCTTCCAAACCTTGGAGTCTCGTGGTTGTCTGATATCCTGTCAACAGCCAGGAACAAAGGGAGGTACAAAACAGGCAGCAGACAACAAGCAAGTCTCCCCTACTCCACTACAGCCTACTGATGAGATTTCTCCTCTTAATATTAAAGGAACTGACCTAAAAGACACCAGGGTGTGACCACAAGCAGGGAGTCCCAGTAAATACCAAGATAAATGCTTGCATTTCCTCAGTAACCTTATTTCTACTTTGGGAATAAGAAGCAGCACAAAACACAGCTATAACTTGAGCTGTTGAATAGCAATCAGCTTCTCTACAATTGCTTACCAAAGGCACAGATTCTCTCTGATTACTCAAGATGGACTGCTCTGATGCTTCATCTGCAAGATCTTTGTTTCCATCCAGCACATGAAGCAAAGAATCTGTTTCCAGTGAGGCATCTGCAGCAGGTGACTCTGTGAAATTCTTCCTGCTGGCCTGAGTGAGCAGCTCACCCGTCTCAGGGGATGCAGCTCCTGTTTCAGCATCTCCCCATCGTTGGGGCTCCCCTTGGTGATGCTGAAGAGTTCTGTTAAGATTGAGACAGATTCTCTCTGCTTGGTCATCATGTTTCTGCTGTGCTTCCTGAGCTGTCCTGGAAGGCAGGTTTTAACACATAACTGTTTGAGTTTGCCTCACAGCAGCTCAACTTCACCAAAAAAAATTAACATCCAGGGTACTGATAGCCCTGGCAATCCAAACTGACTCTTATTTCCATAGGACTTCCACAGGAACATCCAGGCTTTAGGGAATTCTCTCTCACTCTTCTGCTGTTAAAGATAACAAACACTGCAGCCTGCACGTCCCAGTAGTGCAAAAAGGAAGGAGAGCAGCTACTTGGGTCAAATCCCCTCATCAAAAAGTGCACACACTGCTCAATCAAAATAAAAGGCAGTCAAAAGATATACAAATACTAGCTGGCTTAGCAGAATGCAGACCTGCTGGGAGCAAAACTACTGTGCTACTTAAAGCATAAAGACAGATACTGGAAGAGTCCTGTTTTCTCCAACACATACTATGTTCTGGAGACAGACATAAAGCACATCATTAAAAACTCACATCCCCTACCCTCTGTTCCTCTTCATAAAAAGGGAGCAGCACCCTTGGGGTCACATAACACTCACCTGTACAGTGCATCCTTGGCCTCAGGCTCTTCATCTTGCATCTGCTGAGCAGCACCATCATCTTCACCCTGGCAGACCTGCTGAGTGACCTCCAGTTTTGCTCTGGCCTCTGACAGATCCTTCCACAATTGCCGGTTCTCAGATTTTAATTTAGTTACTTCGATGGCAAAGTCTTCATGGAGTGCTCCAGGGGGAACATCTCTTCCCTAACAGACAGAGAAGGATACAGAATTTAGCACATCTGATAATCACTTCAAACTAATATTAAGAGCTGAGTATTTCCATATGACAGATCAAACGGGACAAAATCTCTGATGGCGTATTCCCATTAATTTTTTGGCTGTTTTGAATCCAGTCCTTGCCTCTGTGAGGCATCCTTTCTGGTTTGTATGAGGTAAAACTTGCAAACTAGCCATTTCTCTCTTCCTGCAAGCACTTGAAAGAATTGCTCCTGCCAAGACCCTACCTCTTCCATGCAAGATCACTTTCTCCCCTCTGTGAGGGCCTCAAGAGAAACACATCAGCAGAAGCCCACCTCAGTAGGTCCTGCCCCAGGAGGGGAACAGGCTCTCACCCCAGAAAATTCAAGGACCAGTTACAGCTCTGAGTCAGGTCAAAGAGGCATCACAGATTTAGAACCAGATGTTAAATGTAAACTGTCATAAAATGGAAATAAAACAAAATGTCCCAAAAAAACATGCGCCAGAGCCCATGGAGAAGCCCTGAGATGAGGGTTCTGTTTCTCACTTCTCCTCACTACTCTGTGACTGAGCCAGATGTTCAGCATTTCTGGGCCTATTCCCTCACAAATGGCCCCCTTTCCTTGGGTTTTAAGTTCACTGAACTCTGCCCAGCCCTTTGAGAGTGCTGGGCAAAAATTACCATTCCCAGGAAGAGGACACACAACACTAACCCCTAATGCATACCTCTGGCATCCCACACTCCATTCTTTCCAGCATCTCCAAGAGATGACGGTTCTCCAGCCTCAAGGTTTCCAGCTGGACAAGAATTACCTGAGGAAACAGAGGCAAACAAGCTTACTAAAAAGAACAGAACATAACACATTCCCACAACACTCTATAGGCATTTTTCCACCCTTAATTCAAGCATAAGTTGCAAAGCAAGTCTCGGGCTGTTAGTTCTGCAGAGACCCCATAAGAGAAGGCCATAAAATAACCATGCACAGACATCTACTTATGTTTCAAAGATGTCATCAGACAGGCTCAGTTAGCATGAGGGAGCTCAAAGAATTCTCTGAGACTGTCAGTTACAGGTTTGAAAAGCAGCAGCTAGACAGATTCAGCTAACACCATAAATCAGAAAATTTCATCAGAAGGGTCTCAAAGTCTTTGTTCAAAGGCTGAAGAGAGAAGGAAACTATTAATGTAGCTAAAATGTAGGGTGGTATTTCCAGCCTTCATATCCCTTAAAGAGACAGCGTAAGAGCCTTCTGCCTTTTTACCCTGTGCTCCACTGCTTTCCTCTCTGCTCTTTCAATCTCTCTTCTCAGCTGTTGTTCTAGGTCTGATGTGGAGCCACTTGCAGACGCGATTGTGATATCCCGCTGGTGTAACTCTTGCGTCAACCTGGAAATTTCTCTTTTCATCCCTTCTAGCTGGCTGCTGTGAGTTTGTTCAGCTTGGACAAGCTGCTCTTTTAGCTGGAGGGAGAAATGGATACACCACTCATGAGCTTTTAAAAAGTATTTCAGCAAAAAAGAACATAGTAATATGAAATCTAAGTTCAAGAAAACAAAAAGCTTTGTGTAACAAACCCTCTGTGCACACCTGTCCATTTTGATTGAAAACCACCTCATCCCAATCCTTTTCTACACTGTAAACTGCCAACTGAGTCATGACTCAAACAACAGACTGTGGGATATAATTGATCAAATCACAGCCTCTAGCTCACCACTGCACCTCAGTGGCCACCATCAGATAGCTGATGCTTTACCATAACTAGGCAAGCACAGTAACACTTCATAACATAACCCTGCCACTCAGGGTTCCAAAGGCAGAGAATGGTATCTCTAAATAGCTCCAACATGATTTTTCTTCCATGAATTTGTCTCAAGACATTTAACTGGTACTAGCTTGTAGCAACTAAAGCTACCCATAGCAAACTTCCACCAGCTGGCTATGCACAGGGTAAAAATATACCTCTTTGTTTTCATAACTCAATTTGATGACCACTAGTCTCTGTATTATGAGAGAATAATCATTCCCTACTGACTTTCCACATGACAGGCATGGCTTTATTTTTAGTAGGTTCCATGTAATTTATCTTTTTTCCACTTTGGCAAGTCCTACTCCATTCAGCTGTTCCTTGTATAAAAAACACTCCGTCCTTTTGGTCATCTTTTTCCATACTTTATCCCATTTTATTCAATCTTGTTTGAGATGGCAGACCTGACCTGCATATAATATTCTGGTAGACACGCTGTATATTTATTCAGCAACAGAAGAAAACATAATTTCCTCCCTAGTACTCCATCCCATTAGTAAAAAATATTAACCACCCAAACCTCTAGGATTTTTCTGAAAATTACAAGCATTTTAGAAAATTGAAACAGATGATCTCTGCCTAGCCATGTAAATACTGTACATACGGTGATTTATCTCCATGTCACCTCAGCACCTCCCAAGTATATAAAACAGAAACAACCACAATAAATCTCTTTTCTCTCCAGCAGCCTGTAGGAGATTTGTTTATTGTGTGGCTGTTTAGATGTGTAACCAAGCACACATCTCTGGCAAGATCTGCACTTCTGAACATTCAGAATAAAGGATGAAAGATTTTCACAGAAGTGAGGTTTTTCACTAACGTCCAGTAAGGTTTCTGCTTTAAAAATGCTCCAGTGAAAGCTCTCACATTAACTGATCAAGACTATTATTGAAAGCCAAACCTTTTTGAGGGTTGGCACTCCTCAGGTGTGCTAGGGTGAGGTTCTGGCAGCAGGTGAGTTGCTTTGTTTTTTCCAGCCCAAATTTATGTCTAGGTATCAAATTGGGAACAAACTCTCCTACTTACATACAGACTAATACACATTTAAAGCCCTGTCTTGAGTGTGATAAGAACATATTACAACAAAACTTTCTTCATACTATAGAGAGCCACTATGAGGCTTAAACTGAGGATCACAAGCCTTAATTTCTTTGCAGATCTTCTCCTCCAACACTAATTTGAGTACCTCAACACTGCAGAGCAGTACTGTGTGCAGCAGAAGTAGGTCTAAGAGGTGGCTGGAAAGTAAATTTGCACAACCGTGTAGAGAAATCTATGATGTCCTCCTCTCAAATCCTCCCTAGTCAGGTCTGTTCCTCATCCCTCACATTACCAGCCTTCCAGCCCCCTTGGGGCTTTGCTACCCATACACAGCAGTCTCTGCTGAGACACACAGCAAATATGGGAACAACAGGCTCCACAAGTGCCTTTCCCACTCTCCAGGAACAAAGCAACAATACCTTTTTAATCTCTGCCTTGGACTCGGTGTGGTGCTCTTCCATTGACTGCAGCTCTTTGATATTCTCATCCAGCTCTTCACTCAGCTGTGCACACCTCGCATTTGAAGACACCAGACTGGGTGCCAAAGGCAAAACTACAGATTAGAATACCCAGAGGAGGAGGATGTGGTCAAAGAAACTTTGATATTCTAAACATTTATTTCCTATGATGGTGGTGAGACATTGGCAGAGATTGCCCAGTGAGGTGGCGGAGGCCACATCTCTGAAGACATTCAGGCTTGATGGGGTTCTGAGCAATTTGATTCCTGCTTGCTGAAGGAGGGTTGGATTAGCTGGCCTTAGAGATACCTTCTAACCCAATACATTCTGAGATTCTATGACTGTAAGCAGTCTATGAATCTAAGCGGTTTCCTCTGTCCATCAACAGAAATTGGACTCCTAACCTAGAATTTCCTTCCCACCCTTCAGTTTTATAGAATCATAGAATAGTCCGGGCTGGAAGGGACCTTAAAGATCATAGAGTTCCAATCCCCCTGCAATAGGCAGGGACACCTCCCACTACATCAGTTGATCAGTTGCTTGTCCAGCCTGGCCTTAAACACCTCCAGAGAGGGGGCATCCACAACCTCTCTGTGCAACCTGTTCCAGTGTTTCACCACCCTCACTGTAAACAATGTCTTTCTTGTATCTAGCTGAATCTCCCCCCTTCCAATTT
>VZTY01017593.1:475393-507557 GCA_013400935.1 Turnix velox
CCTCTCTTGACCTGCTGGTCACACACTTGTTGATTATTCACACAAATAACTTCAAAAGAGATCAGGAAACTCATCTAACAGATAATAATTGTCTAAGATCATAATTGTTTAAGATAATAATTGTATAAGATTACAAACTTCCCATGCAAACATGAGTCTAAAAACCACAAGCTCTGAGAGGAAGCCTTGTTTATAATCCTTGTTGTACAGAAAGGTTTAGATCTGGGTCTTACCAGCTGATTAAAGGCTCCTTAATCTATTATCAATGAAGGCTAAGCCTAAGAGAGCTAAAACACTGAAAACATCCAGAGCGTGCAGTGAAAAGCAGCCAACCAGACTCAAAGCAAAACACTTTCACTATTAAACTGAAAAATGAATAGCATTCAATTTCTTCAGGCCTTTGATACTTAAAATAAGCCCACAAAAAACAAGGGGACAGGTTAATTCAATGAATACAACACAATGTACTATATTATCCAAGTTTCATCACACATCTAGGGAAGGCAAGCAATCAGTCAGATACCTGTTCTCCAGGTGAGTCACTTCTGACTGTAAGTGATGCTCTTTATTCTGGGCAACATCCAGCTGCAGGAGTACATGCTCCAGCTCTAGCCCTGGGGAAGACAACTGCTTCTCCTGCAAGCGTTCCTCCAAAGCCCTAAGCAGAAACATGAACTGTAATCTCAGTACAAAAATGCCATGCCCGAGTTCATTAATACAGGGAACATAACCACCATTTTCTTGTAATTCTCTAAAAAATACATAAAACCCAACACTAGGTGACACCTGCATGCATCGTGAAGGCACAAATGTGTCAGGTGGATGACAGCCCCTCGTTTGAGTTCAGGCTGGCTGGAAATTACAACATCTTATTTTGATATTGGCATCCTTGTTCCAGTCTCCCTGCCATTAGCAGACAACCAGTTGGCAAGAACAGTGGAGCTCTTCAGTAATGCACACCAAAAACCTTCTGAAGTGGCTCCCAAAACTCTACAGCTTTTGTGTGTTGCTATGCAGTAAGGGAAGGTCAAGATGATTTGATCACATATGTAGTTACCTCACCAAGGTAACTCCTTAAGTCAGTGAGAACATTTACCCACATTAATAAGCACATTATCAAATCCTGTAAGGCTGCTGTTATTTGACTGAAAACACCTACAGGGTAAAAAAGGCTGAAAAGCTTAAAAGCCCTATGCTGCCTCCAAGAAACCCATATGAGAAGAAAGCCGATTCCTTTGACATATTTCATTCAATATCAGTTGATTTCAAAAGCAATGGCATTTGGCAAACCAGTACACAAAGGGGCTGACAAGCAAGCTGGGAAGTGGCTGTTTGCAAGGGCATGGATTGATAGGACATGGGGCTATGGCTTTAAAATAGAGCAGGGCAGGTTTAGATTAGGCATTAGCAAGAAGTTTTTCACCATGAAGGTAGTGAAACACCAGCACAGGTTAGCCACAGAAGCGGAGGCCCCATCCCTGAGGACATTCACATCCAGGCTTGGTGAGGGTCTGAGCAACCTGATGTAGTGCAAGATATTTCTGTTCACTACAGGGGAGGTGGACTAGATAGCCTTTGAAAGTCTCTTCCAACCTAAAACACCTTGTGATTCTATGATAAACACTGCAAGGAAGAACTGTACCCATGAGAAATCACAGTGCACTACTCTCTGTGTCAGCCAACACAGATCCAGCTGTATGGAAAAGCTTCTGTCTCCCTCTTTGGAAGAACCTGGAATACACATTTGGAATCAAGAGCATAAGAACCAGTGCTACCTGATGAGGAGCTCTTTTGTGCAAAGAGTTTCTGTCACTCTGGCTAGTTCTTTCTGCAGCTGTTCCTGGTGTAGTCTGGTGCTGTCAATGAAATCTTCTTGAGATTGCAAAGTGGCTCTAAGTTCCATCTTCTCATCCTGTAGCACCTGCATGAGAGGGAGAAGGCATGACTGTTGCAAGAGGTGACAAAATACTTCATTGTAATACTATGAGACATTGATCAGACTTTTAAGAAACCCTTGGAAAACACTGCAGAGCACCCCATGGATACGAAGCCAGCTTTGAGCCCTGGCTCTAGAAAGAGACAGGAGCTCTGGGATGAAGAGCCCTTCTGCTACTTCTCAGAAGCACTGCTTCCTATTCACTTTCCAACCTGTAACATTTTCTTGGATTGCCTTAATTCTTCTTGAACTCTCAGCTGATCTTCCAGAATCATCCGATTGTTTTCAGTCAGGTCATCCACCTTCATGTTAAGCTTCTCCACCTCCAACTTGCTGGCACACATGGCATCATTTGCCCTCTCCAGTTTGCTGGTTAATTGCTGGATTTCTGAGCGGCTGGCCAGCTCCACCGACTCCAGAATCTGTTTCTGACTGGCAAGCTGAGTCTGCCAAGAGCAATTGGTTTGCATTAAAATTATATTATAGAAAGCTCAGGGTATCAAAGCCACATTCAAAACAACTTCTGATTTCTTTCGGTAACAAGGCATATTCTCCAAATCAACACCACCACCTCTCAGGGAATTAGGGCAAGTAGGGTTCCAGGGTTACAAGCTTGGTAAAAATGCTGAAGGAAAACAGAAAGAAAACCTGACAGACCCCTCTGATTCTAAAAAGGTATTCAAAGAGAATGTGGGAAAAGAGGATCTCAAATCACTCAAGTTGTCTGAGGATGAACTGCCTAAGAACAAAGACAGCTTACTATTTTTTGCTCATTAAGCTAAGGTTAAACCAGGAGAAAATGCAGCATGAAGAAAGATTTGGAAAACACCATTCACAAGTTAAAGATTACCCAATCGTTAATTCCTCACCAGGGCAGGAAGCAGGTCTTGGTTCAAAATAAAAAAAAAAATAAACACCACCACAAAACAGATCAAAAAACCAACTGGATATGTAACAGTCAATTACTTTTGCCTTATACAGCAAATATCTGACTCTAACAGCTTGTGAGAATGCTCACTTTGAATGTTTCATTGTCTTAATGGCAGACAAAAAAATAGTTTTAAGTAACATATGACTAGCAAACAATCCATGTTGTATTGTTTATAGCCACAGAACTCTATTTCATAGTATTTCTTTTCAAGTAGCTAGCTGGTGAAATTTAATGAGCCAGCTCTCATAGATACTTCTAAGAATATTCCTTCACGTGCTCCCTTTTTGTATAGTACCTTGTAATTTTTAAAGGCTAAAACAAAATATTTGAGCAGTCCTTCACTCCTTGTTTCTAAGAGCAGCAATTCCTGCCAGCTTCAGGACTGCCACAGGCCTTCATTCACTACCTGACACATACTGCCTCATAACTGAGAAAACTACAGGAGCTGTGCATTTGGAAGGCTACCATATAATTTTGATTACAGCCTTTTCATTGTTTGAACAGTCCTGACAGAAAATGTAATCAGGAAGAGTATGAGTTCAAAGCATAGCCCTTCTCCACCCAAGACTAGATGAATATTTATTTCTACATTAAGGCAATATTTAAGCTCCCTCTTATTTCCAGCCACAGAGCATGCAAGGCAATGAATTCCAAGTTTTGATGACTTTAAAGATGTCTCCTTGCTACAGGATGATGCTCACCACTGGGTGAGAACATCAGGCTGCCCTGAACTGCACTGAGACACAGAAGTGGAAGCCAGCTGAAAGAAGAGAGGAGAAGCACTCCACAATCCCAGAGATCAGCTAAACCTTGAGCCAGAGAAACAACTGAGCCTGCAAAATGCATACAAACAGCCAAGGCAAAATTTTAGCCATTTTATGCTGGGCTTTTCAAAGAAATTGAGGATTCAGGTAGCCTGTTTGCAGAACCTAAGTCATCTACATCACTTCGGGAAAATTTCCCCAAATTCCTGTTTTTCAGCTGCACAACAAGAGGAGTTCCTCTGCACTCCAGTGTACCAGTCTGCACTTCAAGGACACATCTGTGCTCTGACAATTGATCTATCAAGGTACAAAGACAGGAAAGCAGCAAGACCTGCTGCCCAAAGGTGCTCTTCTGCACTAGATCTCCTAGTGTCAGCTTCTCACAAAGCCTCTGCCAGAGCCAGCATCAATCCTGTCACAGCAAACTTCCTGCTCACAGGAGCTTCCACTCAAGAGCAACTCAGGAGCCCATTAAGTGCAAAGCCCCCAGCAAGAGCTTCTTATCGGTGTCTGCTGTGATTGTGTCTGTGAATTCACAGCTGTGCTCAATGTTAAATCATCCTGCTCTACTGCAGCACCAACTCACTGAGCCACCAGCTTTTCAGGAGCAGCACCAGCTCCACAACTCCTTACCCTTCAGAGACTATCAGACGCAAGAATAAAGAATATCTGAATCGCACTCCAAGCAAATTATTTTTAAAATAAAAGGGGGGAGAGGGGCTGCCAAGAACTGAAAACTGCTTCAGTACTTCTCAGAAATAGAGGAAGACTATTTTCCAATAACATGCCCCGAGGTGGACCTACACAAAGCAGATTTAGCTGCTGGTGGGTATGCAGCTTTGAACTGCACCATCTGATGTAACAGCTATTTTAAAGTGTCATCTGCTGTGGTTTCTGCCTCCTAGGGAAAGCTTCATCCTGCTCTCTTCTCTATTAATTGGAGGGGTGGCAGGGAGAGCTGCACGAGGTTTATCTAACCTCTGCTGAGAGACTCCAGATCTTTTTTCCATACAGCACTTATACAAGTAAACCCTATTTCACTGGGACATGAAAAGTCATTTCAACAGCAACCTAAACTGGATTGGAGCCTGAGAGATTTCATTAGTCTTTCCCTCTTCCCCGCCTCCTTCCCCTCCCACCCGCTTCCACAAACAAAACAAACTTTCAGCAGACATTAATTGTACCTGAACAAGCTCGGACTGCTCAGCCAAAGCCTTCCTCTGTGCTTCCAGTGATGCCACCTGCTGCTGGTAAAGCAAGCGCTGTTTCTCCCAGTCAAGTGATTTTTGACGGAACTCCTGCAAGAACAGCAGAGGTGGCTGGGAGCAGTAAATCCACACAGTTGACAAGAAGGCCCCCTTCTAGTTTGTATCCATGTTTGCTTTCTCACTCCACCACATCCTCATGCACCTTTCCCCACAGCAGGGAAACCATTAGCCAGTCATTTGATGCACCAACTCAGCAGCATAAAGGTAACACATACTGTGCTTGCCGTATTTCATTCCCTCCTGAGTTAAAACGTCAGTGTCAATTACTACTGTTTACAAATGTTAAGTGTTAACAGATTCATGGCTGGTTTCATGGATTTGCTGTCAGAGGTTTAACAATTCAGACTGTCTTTAGCTTCCTAAACATGCTGCTATTCAAATCACTAAGATGGCAAGTATGAACTGCAGAATGTTAATGCTAATCTCTGCTCCAGAAACTGGACACCACATCAGTCAGATGTGTTTGTTAGCCACATCTTCAGGGTACAGGAGAAGCAAATAGAGTATGGCTGAGCTAAGCACAGCAGAAAGATTAAAAGATGAAGCAGAGTAGAGAACAAGTATGATGTGTACCTCCCTCCTCCTCAAAGAGGTGAGATGACAGCCTCAACTCACTGGAATTCATTCCATTCACATAATTAATTACCCTTCCAGCACCTTCTTCCTTTTATTTGGTCTAAAAATAAGAACAGCAATATAGTTTATCCTGTATACTCAGAGGCCTAGTTGACTATTTGCCCACCACTGAAGCCCTGGAAGTCAGTTAATATACACGAACTCTGATTAGCACTTTCTTATTCACTGCATACCTCCAGCTTCCTGGTCAGTCGGCTCATTTCAAACTGGTCCTCCCCTTGTCTCTTGGTAGCTTCTTCTCTAATTTCTCTCAGTTGTTTTTTCTGCAGCTTCTCATAGCTCCTCTTCAGCCTGGACAACTGCAAAGAATTCAGTGGAAGAGACAACTTTGTTGAAGGCCCCAAGGCGAGAATTAAGTATCACTTCACTTTGAAAGAAGGCACACAAGATGGCTTCACACAAACAATTTCCCTAATCAAAGCCACACAGCTTGCAAGTGAAGACTTTTATTCATATAACAAGCCTCTTATACCAACAGGATTGCAAAATGCATCAAGCTGTATACAAGGAGCAAGACACCGTTGAAGTCATGACGTCAGCAGCTCTGATTAGACCTATGTCATACCATGATTAAAACACAACTCAAATATTGATAAGCTGGAGGTTTAGACTTAGCTGTTAACACAGCAAGAGCAGGATACTCCTCCCTACAGGTGGCTCCCAGCAACAGCAGGCAGCACCTGGGGTTGGTCTCCTCACCCAGAGGGAGCACATCACACTGCACACAGGGTGGGGGGGGGACTGTTCTACACAGAGGTAGGATTCCTTACGTGGTTGAAATACACTTGTGAAGCTCAGACAGGAACTGGAACTCTTCTGCTTAGTAGGAGAAGGAAGATTTGAGAATCACCATCACACAATGTCAACACTACTTCATCTGTCATTTTCTGCTTAGATACACTATGTATTTCACAATGAGTAGAGAATGCCAACAGAAAATATCACTCCTACGCCTGCTGCTAGGATGCTAAAGGAATATCAGAAGCAGGAATAAGGAAAAAAGCTCTTGACATTTAAATCATCCTCTAAGCATATCATCTCTTGCAACTTCCTAAGAGTTTTCCATCTAAAAATCTCCCCCCCCAACTCACCTATTAAATAAATTAATTTTCCGAGTGGCCAAATGAATCTGAGAAATCATTGTTGTCATTGTACTGGCAGAGAAAACTAAGCCCATGGATGAACAGAAAGACTGTGAGAAATAAAAATCCCTGAATCAAAACCTTGTGCACTGGTAACAAAAAGTTCTCAAGAGCCCCATGTCAGCAGAGAACTGAGGTACGTTCCATGGGACTGGACAGATGTACAGGCTTAGCATTAATATATGAGCACCTTTTACCAAACATATCAGGAGGTTACAGCTTTATTCCTTCATCAATTTCATCAAGTTAAGATACTGTACTGTACTGACAACAGTGGTAAACTAGGAGATACAGACTTTCCCCCAGCAGCACTAAGAACAGAAGACTGAGGAATATTGGACTTTAATGTCATCTACCTAAATGCTGTGTTGGTAAAATACCAACACGTTGCAATTTTGGCCACACACTGCATGTCAGCCCTAGTAATTTAGGCAGATATGCCAATGCAGCTCAGCTTTCTTTTGCAGCTTTATCCTCAATTCCAGTGGGAACATCAAGTGAACAAAGTCATATTGAACAGTGAGGTGATTTAAATGAGGACAGATGTGTTTTGTCATCAAAGCAGAGATTGCCAAATTAATATAACTTATGGTTTACAGCAAGCACAAAGTAGGCCCAGCCCTCCAGAGAAAACAGGTCAATGCCTTACAAGCTGTTGATGCCATTTAACTCTCTGCTATGCTCAAGCAAGTAGAGACAGGAAGATTTAAGGTATAAATATAGAATACTGCTATACTACCTGCAGGAAATTCCATGTGTACCACCTTGCAGTAAGGAAGAAGCTTTTTGTGATAAAATTTTAAAGTATGCTTAAAAATTAAATTTTCATTGAGTGCATTAAGACCAATATGCCTGAGGAGAACAAAATCCTTTCCAACAAATCTCTCCTTGAAGGCCAAAAGATGAGACTCCACACCATTCTCATCTCCTGATGTCATGTGACCAAGTCCAGTGGCATCACCAGTCTTTCTTAGTTTCATGAAAGGCTGAAGGAGCAAACTCCTGCTGCCTGTACTCCTGGTAACTTTAGAATAAGCACTATAGTGACTACAGTGGGTGAAGACAGGTCAACTTTGCAGTAAACTTCCATAGACATCTAACATATGCAAACTGTAACAATACATCCACTATACCATTCTACTCACAACAGCTTTCTGCTCATCAGCAAGTTCCTCCACAGTGCAAAAAATGGGTCTAATGAAGCATAAAAGCATGCTCTTCTTTGTAAGAATACAAACATTAAAAGAATGAAAAGTTTTAATAGCATGGCATTTAAACAAAAGCAGTGACACAAACCATTTCAACTATCAGATCGTTTATCAGTTGAGAACTAAAAACCAATGTTCTCCTGTAGCAACTCACCTCCTCTTGAAATTTCTTCAGCTGCTGTTCATAATCTCTAGCCATGTTGTGCTTGGCTTTTTCTGTGTCTGCTACCTGTTGATGCAACATGTCAACCTAAAAGATGAGTTAAAAAGCAAATATATTAAACAGTAAAAGTGGACACTATAATTTCACAAATATACATTACTGTAGGAATGATGACTCCTAAATGATCTTAAATCTGTTAACAACTGCATGCCCCAAAGGGGCCACTCACCCTGAATTAGTCTGTCCCTATATCTCAATTATGCTGCACCAAGAATGAATTCTGTTCTGGCTATTTGGTTTGAGCCAGTTTCAGGCTTTCATTTATTGGGGTGAAACTGGCAGTCCGGGCTTCTGCCAAAAAGCTATTTTTATTTGGTATTTTCAAAAATTCTTCATAAATTTGCATTATGATTTCAAGCTATCTACGAAAAGAATAACACATGGAGAGACAGAGAAAGCAATGGGGTTTTGAAATCCATGGGGAAGACTTCCCATATGGAATCAAAGAATGACCGGGGTTGGGAGGAACCTCTGGAGATTGTCCAGTTCCCTGCCAGAGCAGGGTCACCCAGAGCAGCTCCTACAGGAATATGTCCAGGTGAGTTTGAATGTCTCCAGAGACAGAGACTCCACCGCTTTTCTGGGCAGCCTGTGCCGGGGTTCTGCCATCCTTACAGGAAATAAGTTCCTCCTCATGTTCAAATCTGTGCCGGTTTCCCTTTGTCCTGTCACTGGGCACCACCACACAGACTGGACTCCTCCTCCTGACCCCCATTCTTTAAGTATTTATGAGATCCTCCTCAGCTATCTTTTTCCCAGACTGAAAGGACTCAAGTTCCTCAGCATTTCCTCATAAGAGAGGTGTTTTGCCCCCGTATCACCTTTATAGCCCTCTGCTGTCCCCTCTCTACCAGTTCCCATCAGGCCTCCTTGAACCAGGTGTAGACTGATTTTTGCCAGGTTTTTTCTCTCCCATCCACATCCTTGAGTGGCCACCTTACTAACTGCAGGTCCAAAAGACAGCAAGACAACAGATTTAAAATCAAATCACCACAGCAAATTCATACCAGTAAACCAAAAGTATGCAAAAGCAGTAGTGAATTGAATCAGAGTTTACAGACAGGTTTTGAAAATAATAACAGCTTTTGGTGGTAGGAAATATTTCTAAAGAGTCTTGAGAAAACACAATTGATAATAACAGTGCTGACCTACATAATAATAATTACCATTCTTGCACATTAAAATCCTGTGGCATGAATCTAGCAAAGACATTTATTCCAAACTTGCCATATGAACGTGATCACAATAACAAGAAACTACAGAGTTTCTACTGCTGCTGCAACCTATCTCATTTCTCTTTATTTTATTAGATTCCACACCAAAGTACTAAAAGCTAAAGCAGTACTTGGGTAACGCTTAAGATGTAGTTAGTATAGTTGCACAGGCACAACAAAACACAATTGTTTGTGCAGTTACCAGTTGCATTTCAACCCAGGAAGTCAAACCAACTTCCTCAGAGAGGTGCCATAACATAGTTTTTAGCAAAGAACTAGTGGAAAGACAGGATGCAGTAACGAAAAACATTTTCAGAAAAGGCAACATGGCTAGATCTTAACATACAGTCACCCAGACTCCTGCTGGTTTCCTCTGATCCAAGAAAAGATCTATCAGTTCCTCTGCACAAGAGAAAGTTTACGGTCTGTATCCTATGCAAAAACTTACTTGCTGATACTTCTGCACTTTCCTCAGGGCTTTAATGAAAGGGTACAAAAACCTGAGCTGCATAAAAACAGCCCTTGGAGAACCTCCCGGTCTTCTTGCAGTTTACCCAACCGAGTGCTTCTTTTACCAATGACTGCAAGTTGCTGGGCCATTGTTTACTACTGAATCAAGATTCAGTCTCTGGGTTTTCTCTAGAAATTCCAACAACCCACTCTGAGGACTTCCTCTAACCCTCAGAGAGCAATAGCTTGGCTCTGATTGAATTATGAGTCTGACACCTTGTTTCAACAGGCTCCTCATAAAATCTATTCCTGATTTTCAATTACAAGGCAGGCTCCTGTTTCGCTCAGCACAGCTACTTACTGAAGTTAACCCCATGCTTTGGCTTAGCATTTAAAATAACAGAAACATCAAACCCAGCGAAACTACACAAAACATAAGCCTGTGCAAAGTCAAACTCCAATATTCAGGTTCAGTCTTTATATTGTATTGTAGCATGTAAAACACACAGGTCAATGCCAATCAAAAATAGTGTGAACCTGAGGTACCTCTTTGTGTTTTTCCCGCAGAGCAGCCCTGGCAGAGGAAAGCTCCTGCTCTCGAGCACTCAGGCAAGCTTCCAAAGTCTGCATCTGTCCTTCCCATTCAGATTTCTTGTGGGCCACCATAATGTCAATCTGCTTCATCAGCTCCTGCAGCTCAGCCTCACAGGAAGTCAAGAACCCCCCACTGGAAGGAAAAGAGCTTGAACTCACAAATGTGACACCACCCAATACAAATAAACTGTCCCATACCAACAAACTAAGCATAACAAACTCACACAAACCAAGAGAACAATGCTGTACTTTCTGCAAATCAGCTTGCAGAGAAATATACTTAATATTTAGTTGTCCATCCCATTTGCTAATGCAGCATCTCATACTGCTGGGCAGAGACCTAAATTTAGCAATGGCCAATGAAGAATACCGGTGAAATTTCAGTGAGAATAAATGGCCCATATGCTTGAAAAGTAGAGGGTTTGTCTTCCAGAGAAACATTATAACCACTTATAAACATCCCTTTGTCTTGGTATGAGGCATTATCTGAGCAAACTGGAGCAAATTTTATCCGTTTTTGGAATTTACCTTAATTGCTCTCCAGGCAGAGGCATCTATACCAAGTTTTAGTCACCAGAGAAATCTCAGAATCAAGCTAGCAGCTCCTGAAAACAGAAGTTTATCACAAATGCAGACAAGCCCCAAAGTGGAGTGGGTTGGATAACAACATGATAATGAAGAATTAAATATTTTGCCATCCATTGGGGAGAGCATGCTCCCTAGTGATGCTGCAATGTCTAATTTGGTGCAGTAACAATTGAAGCCCATTCAGCAAACTCCTCTAAAACTTCACAAGCAGTTAAGCCAGGGACAATATTAAGGGTTGCAAGATCCAGCCCTAGAGGGTGATGAACTCCATGATGCTCTTTACCCCTTTAATTTGCCTGTCAAACAGGAAACAATGAAAAGAAACGGAAATCAATAGGTTAAGGGATTGAAATCACTCTGTTCCCCCTGAGCATATGCACACTTTGCAACTTGGCAGTTTTTCTACACGGAAAGAAATACTTCTTAAAGGAGTCAAAATCAGATAAATTTGAAATGCACCCTGTCCTGTGAAGTTAACCAAAAATTAGCAGCTCTTATGCAAAGCAGGAACATGTCCTTCACAGCATCTGCTAATACAAAACTGAGTCTAACCTTGATTTCTGCAACCAGTTATCTGTAAAAGATATGATAGCAGTCAGCTTGAGTCACGTTCTCAAAGGTGATTATGAAAATGGCATGAGGATCTCTTGCTTTCTGCTTGTTTAACACATTTTTTTCTTTTAACATTTTTTTCTTTCCTGATATTGGCACTACGGTCTCTTCCTAGGATCAAAGATTAGATACTTTCACCTAAGACAGTGTTAAGGATTCTCCTGAGTTGAATGGGACTGCAGTTTCAGCATGAGCAGGAAATAATCAAATGTTCTCAATAAAAAAAGAAAACAAAGTCACGTCTCATTAACCTTGCAGGGCTGTTACACCAAACATAAACATTTATTCAGACCTTTAATCACTAGTGCTCCTGATGTTAGAAGATCTTACAGTAAAAGCAACCAACAAAAAGTCGTTAAGTTTTCAGGATGCTGCAAAATTCAATTTCTAATGATTAAGATCATAAGAGCTGATGAGAGATTATTGCAAAGCCAGCTTACCCAACAAGTCTGCTTCTGCACCAGCTGAAGGCCACTGCACACTGTATTTGTCCACTAGCAGTAATGGACAAAGCACTTATTTAAGCAACAGAGCCTTTGTCGGACACCAGAGGATCTGCCTGAAATGATTCTATTTAACTAGTGTGTATTGTTGCATACATACCTCCCTTGTGCATTTCTACGCATTCCCTCCAGCAGAGCCTCCATCACCAAATCCTGCTGGCTTTAGCAGCTAGGAAAGGATACCAAAGAAGAGGTCACCCACAGCAATGTACGAACAAAGCAACTTCCTCATCCAACTGCAGAACAAGCAGAAATCCACAGAGAAAAGAAGCTTAAAAAAATAAAATCACAATAAGCACAAGGTTACAGGTGAGAACAGTGGTCACCTTCTCAAATTTACAAGCCAAATATCAGCCATATAAAGGGAACCAGATTTTTCTACCACCAATAAATAAATAAAAGTCTCAATGCAGCCACTGTGCACTATCAAACAGCAGTGATATAATCATGGGAGCTAATGAAGAGAACAGCTCAAACAGCAGGAGCAGAAGAGAATCTGCGCTTCAGCAAAGAGGCAAACTCATCACACTCTGTCTCCTGGGTGCGCTGAACTGTGGAGAGTCAGCAACACTCCAGGACTCCCAAAAGGATCCAGCCAGGATCCATGTCCTTTCACTTCAGAGGAAAAAAAAAAAACAAAAAAACAAACTATAAGCACCTTATAGCAAGTAGCAGCAAAAGTCTATCCATAAACTATGTTGCTTCCACACTAAGTTAAACTGAATACAGTTTACAAGCACATTCAGGACACATTGCTAGTTCACATAATAAGGATAGTTTTTTTTAAGATAGTTCTAACTCTTAAAAAAAATCTCCTCTGGTGCCTTAAGCCATGAAAATAAGTTGCAAATGTTCACAGGGGCATTGTTTCAATTAAAAATTACATCCTTTAATTATGACCACTTTATATATGTATGTACACACACCTATTTGTGAATTTGTTTATATTAAAAGGCAAAATGAAGAAATAATTTAAAAGTTCCCATGGTACCACATCCAGAAAGCTAGAATTTACTTAAATGGCTCCTCCATGAAACCATGGCTTTCTTTGTATCCTTATTGGAAGGATACAACACCACATATCAATTTCTCTCTGTATTCACACAACCCTCTGTTCAGAACACACCTGTGCACCTTTGAAGTATTTAGAGACAGATCCTTACAACTTCTTTCCTTAAAGATTCTGAAGGCATTATGAAACAATCAACACACAGCCAGGTCACAGAAAGTGAGACTTTTAGAAGTTTTGCTCTCTTTCACTTCCAGCAGAGCTTCTATCCTGCTCCTACAGCATTTTAAAATTCCCTCCAGAGACCAGAGCCTGGTTGGTCTTGGGAGTTCAGCTCTATTTTAAGCCATACAAAAAAAAAAAAAAAAGTATTTCACTAAGAAAAAAAAAATCCTATCTCTATTCTGACAGAGTATTTCATCTCTCTTTGGTCCTGTCCAAGCTTAGCAAAAATCAATCAGTATGCAGAACATCTTTGCTGTAGTGCTGATGGCAGAGCTGCTGAGGAGACAGCATTCACAGAGTTCTCCAGGTAGCAAGAGCAGACGTTAGCCAGCAGCAGCTCCTCCACTTCATGCTAATCACACCTATGTGAAATCAGTTTCCAGTGGGATTCTCAGATTTCACTGTCCACCACAGAGAACATCTGCTAAAATTCAAACAAAAAAACCTGAGAGCAAGTCAGGCGCTTTATCAGCAGCTCCTTTCCTGAGAGCTTTGGATAAGTTCAACAGAACCAGCCTAGATTCATCTCCAACAGGAATAATTTGTCACTTCAGAGTAAAAAAAACAGGAGCACCATGTAGCAAGTAGCAAGAATGTATCCATAAAGTAAAGGCTTTACTGCCATAAAGGGCCTGACAGCATTCATTCCTGCCCTTCTGAGGCTCTACATAGGACCCCTAACGTAACACAACAGAATCTGCAGCATTCTGTACTTGCCAAGTCACCTGGGTTTGGGGGAAAATGCAATTAGACACCTCTAGCCAATATTGATGCTACATTAGCTTGGTTGACATGGTTTTATATTTCAATCTATGAAGCTTGTAACTCATGATGTGCAAGTTTCACCCAACTAACAACTGAAGAGACACAAGGAACACAAAACAATCTCAGCCATTAACTACAGCTGAAGCAAGGAGAGCTGGAGCCCACCACCTCTGAAACAGAGGAAAAGAAGTATTTTTTCAAAAAGGTAAATAAAACATGTAAAATCAAGGTTTTGTATTCCAACTCAAGAAAGAATCACAGTAGAGTCAAGTGGAGAAAACCTGACAACATGCAGGACTGGAAAACATTGCCCATGAAAGGCAGCTGGGAATATAAAAAGCCACAGTAAGATGTAGCTTTCACCTGTTGCTGAAAACAGGCTCACAATGAGCAAAAAAACACCTGGCAGTGAGAACTTCCCAAAAGCATCTGTAAACACACCCCAGGCCCAACAGCTGTTGGGAGTCATGTAATGGTTTGGAAGGGATCTCGAACATCATCTAGTTCCTGAGCAGGGACACCTCCCCCCAGCCCAGGTTGCTCCAAGCCCCATCCAGCCAGGCCTTGAACCACTACAGGGATGGGGCAGCCCCAGCTTCTCTGGGCAACCTGGGCCAGGGCCTCACCCCCTCACAGTAAAGAATTTCTTCTTGAGATCTCACCCAAATCTTCCTTCTTTCAGTTTAAAACCATACTCTCTACTCCTTTGGCTCCCCTTCCTGATCCAGAGTCCTTTCCCAGCTTTCCTGAAGCCCCTTTAGGGACTGGAAAAGTCTCAAAGGGTCTCCCCACACACTGCTCTTCTCCAGGTTGAACCCCCCCAACTCTCTCAGCTCCCCCTCACCGCAGAGGGGCTCCAGCAGCACCTCTGGGGCGTCCT
Organism: Turnix velox; assembly: GCA_013400935.1. NCBI lineage: Eukaryota > Metazoa > Chordata > Aves > Charadriiformes > Turnicidae > Turnix > Turnix velox. Next base: position 490,342 of record VZTY01017593.1, read on the forward strand.
CTGGCCCCGCTCCAACAGCTCCGTGTCCTGCTGTTGGTGGCCCAGCGCTGCGGGGGGTCTCACAGAGCAGAACAAGGGGGTACCACCTCCGGCCGAGGGAAGGCCAGGCCAGAGCTCGCTGGGAAACACCGGGAGGGAGTGGACGCTCTGCCGGGAATGGCTTCCCCTCAGCAGCCCCCGGAGGAGGGGCCAAGGCACAGCCCCGGGGCATCCCCAGCTCCATTCTCGGGGAGAAGCCCCCGATTTCCCCTCCCTTACCCCGGGGTCCGACCTGCGCTCCGGGCTCCCAAGCCAGCTGGCCACTGTTACCGATGGTACGGAAGCCAGCAGTGAAGAAAGCGAATCGGGCCACATCAAGCCTGGCTCCCCTCGCCCCAGACCCCCCTCTCACTGACCGACAGGTCACCCTCCTCTGTCCGTCCGGCCCCCGCCGGTGCCGCCGTTGGCGGGGCAAGACTGCGGCTGCGCGTGGGCCGCGCCTGCGCACTGCTGGACACAGGCAGGGTATGTGGAGCGGGTGGCATGTCCTCGGAAGGGGCACCGAGAGGGCTGGGGGACAGCATCGCCCCAAGGGGTTAAGTGGGGGGAAACTGCACGGGTTGGGGGACAGGATCGCCCCGTTACTGGGGCTGTGATGCGCAGAGGCCCATTCCGCTCCGCTGCGCTGGGGTAAGGCCGGTGGAAGTGGCAGCGCCGTAGCCAGTACTGACTGTGTGGCTCCTGAATTCCACCGAGAACCCCCAGCCCGGTTAGTTGGGGACGAATAGGCATGATCCCCAGCCCTGCGGGCGTGGGCCTGAGGCGAGCTGTGAGGGGATGCACTAAGGAGGACAGTCCGGTGGATTTGTGGTTTGGGGAGAGTTTTGCGCGGCCTTAAACTGCTTCCTTTGGGTTCTCCCAGGCTGGCGAGGGGCTGAGTATGGGCAGAGTCAGAGGGGCTGGGGCAGCCGCGGGCCCACAGTTCAGGTCACTAGCTGTAAACAAACATATATCGCTATCATTAATAACAGCAGGTTAGTTTTCTGTTCTCATAGAATCAGAGACTGTAAGGGTCCTCCAGAGCAGAATTGGACAGGAACGTGTCCATGGTTTGGGATGTCTCCAGAGACTAAGACTCCACATCCTCTCTATGCAATCCATCAACCTGCAACTCAGTTTGATCGTGCTCTTCTCAGATGAATAAATTTCTCCGTGGTTATAACCTGGTTTTGAGTAGATTAGGGAAATCAAGGTTTTCCATAAAAATTACAGCTGAGTAGAAACTGCAGCAAAACTAAGGCAAGCCCGTACGCCAAACATCATGTTTGGGGGCATGGATGTTTCAGTGGATGTGCTCTGTGCCACAGATTTAGCTGTACTCGCCCACTGCAAACATGGATAGTGAAGTGCAAAGGGATGGCAGGATCCTGGATCTGATCGATGATGCCTGGAGGGAAGATAAATTACCATACGAGGATGTGGCCATCCCTCTGGTAGGTGAATTGCTACTTATCAATCTGAGTTAAGAGCAGTGTCTTTATCACAGCACCTTCTATGAAACAGCACAGAGAATCTGTACAGAAGGTTCTTAGGATGGATCTGACTTGCTTTTTCTCTCTCCTATATTGCCATTCCTGTGCACATATGAGGATATGGATGTTTCTCTTTCCCTTTCTCTGATCAGTTTCCAAATGTCCCCAGAACTGGAATGCCTTCCCATTGCACAGTTCTGGGTTTACAAGGGGGGAAATGTAACTATCTCTGTGCTTCCCCTTCAGGTTTTTAGTGTTCGCAGTGGCATCCCAGTTCATTTGTAGAGCAGAGAGGATGGGTCTCACACAGACAGCTGCAGTCTTGGTTACACTTTATTTCCACTTTCTGAAATTCCATTAAGGAAGCTGATTTTATTTTTCAGATGTCTTCCTATTCAGCCATTTCTGAATACACCATTGCTGTTGCTTTTTCAAGGATGGCAGTGTACTAACTGGCATCTACAGTGGGACTTTCACATCTAGCACTTCTTCCAGCACAGGGCAGGTCCCTCTCCATCCTTTGGACAGCCTCTTGCACATCTGAGAGGTCAAAGAAGTGCAGATGGGGAAAAGCTACCCACAGAGTCTGGAGTTGTAGCTTCAGATCTCCCACGATGATGCCTGCCTTAGCTTTTTTGAAACTACCAAGGAACTGAGAGGCATCTGAAGATTTTCCCTTTCCTTGTTCTCTCTAGTACGTGAACTTCACCCTGGCTAGAACTGACAAAGCTAAGATCATGGGGACTGCAAGACCAGTTTATTTTGGCAGAGTCATTTCCGAGTGGCCAGTGACAAGTTTTAACCCTCACACCACTATTTTTTCAGAAAAGGCAAGGAGCAGCTATGCACCTCCAAAATCCATATATATGTCACAGAAGTTTGCCTGACAAAATTTGGGCTCAAAGGAATTTCTTGCAGAACTGTGATTCACCAATGAGAGAGCCCAAACCCCACTTTGGGTGGGATAACTTTTATTAGGCAGACTAGCTATTATAAACTATTTCTTTGCTGACATTTGCCTTTACCCTGGGTGCAAATCAAGAAACATTAGTGTTTCTTTCCTTTCAGCCATCTCTTGAGCTACTTACAGTCACATACAGATGCCAGCTTCACAGCAGGAAGCCTCATCAACTAAAGATAGAAAGAAGGGCCTGGCTGTGGATGAGGGGATCCCTAGGGATGGGACTGGCTCTGATCAGACAAAAAGACTAGCACAAACTCAGAAGAGGCTCATTTAGTGGCACTGTAAAAGGGCAAACAGAATGGCTGTAAAGTGGTATTGGAGCCTGGCCTGTGCACCCATCTCATACAGCTATCACTTGAGAGATTCTTAAGAGCTCACATGGGCACGAATCAAAACAGAAAAAAGTTTTACTTGGCTCATGCTGGGATTTCCAGAGATCTAGAAATCAGAATTCTAGCCCAAATAGTATCTGTCAGAATAACACACTCTGTGCAACTGGACAGTACAGCAACACAGAGAACAAATAATCTAAGGAGAGAAAATGAAATCTGAGTTAAACTCTACTTCCCCCTTACCAAATTATGAGGAGCTCTGTGTTGCAACAGGCAAGGCTTCCTGACTTCTGCCATTCAGATAGAGCATGGCTCTATCTATTGAGTTCAGCAAATAGAAGGAGGTAGGATTTCTCACCTGCCACAGGAAAGATGTTACAGAACCAGTTGTCTTAAGAACGGCTCTAATAAGTGCAGTATCTGTGTTCTTGGCAACAGCAAAAGAAACACATTGCAAACAAGCAATGGAGTAATTGCATTGTACTACTATTTACTTATTTTGCTTTTGCTATATATTCTCCTTCATTCTCCTTCTTCACGGTTTGGGCGTATTGCAAAACCCCAGCGTCCTGAAAAACCAATTTACCTTTCAGATTAAGCACCATATTCCTGTGAAAAGAATATTGTTTGTAACAAGGCTTAATAATATTTTTAAGTGGATTAGTCTGTATGATATTTATTGTTCAGATGCATCCTTTGGTCTAGTTTGTGAATTTCTGTATTTATCAATATGAAGTCTTTGTAACCTGCTCCTTTCAGGAGGCATATTATGTGTGGGATGTATTGTACCTCTGTTTTGTTCTCAGAATGAGCTTCCTGAACCAGAGCAAGATAATGGTGGCACAACTGAGTCTGTGAAAGAGCAAGAAATGAAATGGACAGATTTGGCTCTCCAGTATCTCCATGAGAATGTTCCACCCACAGGAAACTAGTGAATCAGCAAGATCTCATGCAGTGGATGCATGAATGCTACATAAAAAATATTTTTCAGCCAAACAGTACTGTCATAGGCAGGAAGAAACAAAATTTATGAAAAATGCTTGGATTCAAATAGTGATTCTACTCAGTGACCCAAGACAGTTTAAAATCTTTCTACACCAAGAGTGAAATAGCAATGTATATCTGACACCCCAGAGCTAATATCTGAATGCTTCTCTTGCACAAAATTACTTCATTTCTTTTGTTAAATTGTTCTTCTGATGGTGCCAACTCTGATCTCAAATGTTCTACCTGTGATACAAGAATTTTTTTACTGTCTCAAGTTGTAACTGATTTCAAAGCTGATGCTGGGATTATTTCTGACCCTGAAGTCTTTGTCCCAAGAAGTATTCCTGTGTAGTCTGGGTCAGAGTTCTGTATACAAAAATCAAATAAACCTAAGTCAGCTTTTACTAGTGCATGGCTGAAGAAGGTTGCATGGGGCAGGCATCAAAGTTTGGTCCCTGGGATTGAAGAGCTGGGTATGATATGTAAGCACAGGGGGTTACTTGAAGTCCTCAGGACTGGACAGTGGCAGTAGACAGCATTTCCACTGCTGACAACCCTAGTTTGTTTGCTGTACTGTAAGCAAACAGACTGATTTATGATAAAATGGTGGTTACACAAAATCATTCTATCCAAGGCTAACTGAGAGTTACATGGAGGAATCCACCAGGCCTTGTGTACCACACACTGAACTAAGAGCTGCTTGGATGAGTTATCTCAGGTGGGAAACAGAAATCTGAAGAAAGGGATGGGAAAAGAAGCAAGTGGGGCTTAGCTTCAGGCAATAAATTGTTACTTCTTTTTATGTTGAGAATAAAGGCAAAGGCCTTCTTGATTTCTTCATCTCATTTTATCTCTGATTCTCAAATGCCTTTTGCAATAGGTAAAAGCCTTCTGTTCATCTTGCATGTTTCACAGTTGGATCAATTCCTTCCAACCCCTGGCAGAACTTGCTGAGGAAAAAATATTTTGACAGAGTTTAGGATTGCTGGTAGAGGTGAGAAAAGAACTGGAAGGAAAACAATGTTTCACATTATCTCCTTTTGCTAGTACATGAGAAAAAAACACCACTTTCCCAGAGCTTGCAGCTTCCAAACTCCACAGAAGTTTTTTTGGCTTCTTTTCTCAATGTTGATCCTCTTCAAAATACCAAAATTCAACTTTTACCAAAAGGAATAGCAGCACAACACCTGTCCTGTGAGACACCAACTGCTGAGCTGCAGGAGGATGGAGAGCTCAAGGTGGTCATGAGAAGACCTGTGTGTTGCTGGGTGCACTCCTCTGCTGAGCTCTAAGCCCTGCCTACACCAGACAAGCAGCAAGAAGCAAGGAGCTGCAGCCAGCCAGCAGGCAAAGGATTAACCCCAGAATTAGCAAAGTCAAAAAGCCCAATGTGTACAGTATGGACCAAAGAAACAGCTATACAGCTAGGAACTGATGGTTCAGCTCCTCACTGGACCATCACCAGGGGAAAAAACCTGAGCCTGTGTTTAATGAGGTGTTTCTGATCCTCCTAACCTTCCCTTTCCCTGACTTATGTTAGAAGAATTTTCTGGGAAAATATTAGGCAAGGCTACCACACAGCTTCTATCCAGTAGCCACCCTTCCCATCCCTTCCTCTCCCCTCGTTACCCTTTCACAACCTCCCCCCAACTGACATCTTTCCAATTTTGCCAGCAGATCTTTGCCTTTCAGATCTCCTTTCATGCCCCTGACAGCAGTTTTTGGACCTGCCATCTTCTTCCTCCACAGGAGGGTGGGAAGGAATAAAAAAATGCCTTTTCACTTGAGTTACAGCTGGATCCATGAGGTTCCATCAGGGCTGCTATAAAACATAAGGTCTCATGTGCTAGAAAGGGTCCTGAGTCACAGTGCTCAGGAGAGCTGAAGGGAAGTGGGAGGGTAGGGATTGCACAGATATTACCAATAGGCAGGGCCATGTGAAACCAAGTGCTGGCCCTGCCCAGATGTTTGTCATACTTGCAGTGACACCTACATTCTGTGTTGCCTTTTCACCTTCTTCACAAATGAAAGGGACATGCCAAAATTTCATTATTTCCAACTCACATAGTGAAATCAGTGCTCATGGCATGATACCAAACCATTGTGTCTTTGATTAGTCATTCCCCAGGTCAAGCCATATTTAAAATGAGGAAACCTGGTAGAATAGGAGGTGCCTTACCTTTTTAAGAAGCTTTAGTTGTATAACTGAAGACTAGTCTTCATTTCTTGGCTGGGAACTTCCTCCTTTCACCACACCTACTGTTACTGGCAGAAAGAGAGAGCAAGCTCCTGTGAGAGGCAGCAGCCACCTGCAAAGAAATTCTGGGAACCTTAAAATCTTTTACCTGAAGAAGTTCCATGTGGAATTCCATATGCTGAGGCTGTGTGCAGTGTTCATCTACCTTTTGTATGGGGTGAAAGCAGCAGGTAAGAAATCAAGCCTTTGGTTTGACTGTTTTTCTTAAATACAGTACACTTTCTGGAAACATGGATATATCTATCCTCTGTGTGATAGTTACTGCATAGGGTTTTTTACGAGCATATTTACTTTGGCAAAGTAAATCATATGGCTTACATGAATGTAGTCAGCTGAAAGAGTTCCATATGTAAAACCAGAAGTCATTTTTATTAGCTTTTCCTCACTTTGCAAATGTTTCTCTTATATAAGAGCTATTCATTGACACTGAAAATGTTATTTGAGATATTCAGAGAAGAATTATTTCTTTTCAGCAGTGTCTTACATGACAGATGCAAACAATGAATTACCATTTATGAACAATAAGCTTCATTTGATATCCTCACAGCCCTGTGAAGAACCAACCTGTGTAACAGTAAGCAAATGTACTGCTTTGCATTAGGGTACGCATGGGAGTAAGTCACGCAAGCACTCTGCCTTATAGGGAAACCAAACAGGATTAAGAAAAGCCCCATAAATGCTAACTTGTATTTCATCAGGTTCTCTGGAGTAAACCTGGGGTCACATTTTGCTTAGTTTGTTAAATGTGCCGGTAGGAAATAGAATCAGAAGAAAAGAGAAATGTATGAAAAGACACTGAGGAAACACAGTGAGATACCACAGAGGGGTGGGATCAGTAGAGGACACAATGTCTCTGTGGAAAAGTGATGGGAATCTTCCCTCTTGCCACTGAGATTTGCTGTGGAGTAGTGAGGCTTAAGTAGCAAGTGCTTAAAGCTGAAGCTTCATTAGCGATGCATGAAGACCAGTCTGCTGAAACATTCTAAAAAGCTCAGGCAAGGTGAGGGTGTTTTGACTGTCAGTGAAGCTGCAGACAGACATGGCAGCTGTAATGCTCCTCTCTGAAGGCCACACAAGATGCTGGCTGAGTGATCATCTCCCTGCACAGGCTCTACCTGGCCATACGGTCTACCAAGGATGATCCCACCAAGTGACCACTGACCCACTGGAGCAAAAATATGACGGAACTTCACTATGCAAAAGGACAGACCAGCAGAGTTAAAAACTTCAGCTGCTATTCTATTCACGCAGCTGAGGGAGCTGTAGGTGTTATTACCATTTGCTGCAAACCTTGCCCATCTATAGGATGAACATGCAAAAAGAAACAGCCTCCAAATCGTATGTCTGAAATAGGAATGAGAGAAACCAAGGCAATGAAAGCCTTCACTGTTACTGACTCCAGTAAATTCCATGGAGTCTGGCTGAGAACATTCTTAGGGCCACAATATTCCCACCTGGGAGTATATAACTTCATTTTATATATATGTATGGGTATATATACATATGTGCAACTTCAGAATCAAGTTGTTCTGTAGATGCTACTCCTGCTGCACTAGCACTTCAGAGGCTGATCTCAGGCTCAAGACATAAGACATCCAGCTCCTACGTGGCAGACTGACTGGTGTGCCCTGCTGCAGGTACTGGGATGTCAGAGCATCTTGCCCAGGAAACTGCTGTTTGTCCCTGTCTGGTTTTACACATCAGAAAACCCAACAGAGGGAGAAAAGCTAATTGCCTGAGGTTGTTCAGCAAGCCAATGGCCAAGTCAGGGGTGGGAGTGAATTAATGGGTCACCGGGTTAATTGCTGCACTTCTTCACATTTTCCTGGAGGGAAGTGGTCTGTTGGACACAGGTAAAATGCTGTGCCAGGTGGCGAGTTCCCACGTCACTTCTTTGCTTGCAGAGTTAATCTCAATAAGCCTCTTGCCCCATCAGATAGATCTTATTGGGCTTTCTAAGACACTTGCAGCCATTTGGGCAAGATGCACTGCACTTATCAGAATGAAGAGCAAAGCCAGGATAAGTGGCTGTCCTCATGTGTCAGCTTTTGGAACACATGGTGGATGAGACTGGGACACACACCAGCCTGCCAGCAGAGAAGCTGGCAGGATTCCCCCTGCACCATTAGCACTTATTTGGTTATGTTAATCAAAACAGAACAAATCTAACAGACTTGGTGCAGGTATAACAAGGCTCTTTAAACAGTTCTTGTGTTAGGTACTAGCAAATGCTGAATAGTTCTTTTAAAAGCTTTCCCTTACCTGAAGGTTTGAACTGTTCTGGTGACAGACACAGTGCTCCTCTGGGCAAGTCTCAACACGAGGCAGGAGATGGAGGAACAAATTAAGCAATCAGTGCAATCTTCCACCATATAGAATCCCTGCCTGGCATTTCTGCCTGTATTACTGCAGCTTCAGTGGCCATAAAGATGATAAACAATACTATACACTAAATAACTACAATAACTAAAAGCCATTTCTAGTCATTAGTAAAAATTAAATAGAATTGCATTTTTTTATGTTGCAGTAGTACCTAGAGGACAGTTGTTGAGTATCACTGTGTGTGCTGGTATATATCAGCAAAAACGCTTTTCTCTGCTTCTTACGTTGAGATCCTCACATTAGCAGTACTGCAGGACACCTCTCGCTGCTGTTTCTCTAGAGCATCTTGGCACTGTAAGAACGAGGTGAGAGAAAGTTGGTTATGGGTCAGCCACCCAGGTGACATTCACCCTTGCAAGCAAGGCCCAAAGTCCTGCTGTCCCTATGAGTTCTGATCAAAGCATTACAGAGGTAGAACATCCCCGATTCAAACCCACTGATTTCATCTGGTTCACTAGGTCTGGCTTAGGGCTCATTTTCCACCACTTCTGTCCCACTATTCATATCTCTCCATAGGTTTTATACAGGAAGGACTCTGTGGATTTCAAATGTTAAAATTTATTTCTGAATTTATGGTAGTAATTTAAAATATCCAGCTGGACGTAACTACAACATCCTTTTAGCCAATTAACTTTTATGTCTGAAGCTCCTGGGGCTTCTACAAAGTAATTAGCAGAACTATAGCAACTGAGCAGATCATTTTATGTGCTGGGCACATAGCATTTATATCACTCTCATGCTCCCAATTTCCACAGGAGGATAAAAGGGAAAGTTACTTGTAGAAACCATGTGAGTTTCATCAATTAGAAATTAAAATGCATGGAGTATTGGAGATTTGCTAGAGCACAATTAACTTACAACTGCAGATTTTCTAAAGTATTCTACCTACTGCACAGCCCTTTCAGCAACAAAGATCAGGCAAATTTCTCTAGCGATTGCATCCTGGACAAGTATTGCAGCCAAGGGCATATGTGTGGGAGAGACACTCATCTCTCCCACAAGGTTCTTCAATAAGACTAAGAAGATCTGAGGAAAAGGAGGAGGCTACAAAATCTGTGAGGGCCTTCATAAGCACTGTCTGTCTGGAGACAGTTATTGTCTTCCCTGCCAGTGGCTTGTTAGAGATTGTATTAGACTCTGAAGGCTCTGCTGGTCTTCTGCTGGAAAAGCAAGGAACAAAGACAAGCTTTCAAATGCCAGAGGCTGTCCCAAAAAGCAGCACTTAGACAAAATTCAGTTACTCAGCAGTTGTGTATAAAGCAATAGCAGTAACATGTCACATGCAGCCAAAGGGTGTCCCACTTCACAGTTTGAAATAGCAGTCTGCATCAGCGAACACCAATGAAGCACTGAACTGCCCTTCTCAACAGCAAGATCCTCTGCAGCTTGTCAGCTCCAACTGGAGCTCCAACCACAAGGAGACTTCTTTAACCTAGAACTTGTCCAGAGAGTCTCCTAAACCAATGCAGCAACCACCCCAGTTGTCAATCTTTAATCTCCTCCCCACACTAGTGGGTTTTTGAAGAAAGTCCATGCCACCTCCCAGCTGCTAGTGGAAGCGTGACAGTGCCATCTCAGGGAATGCTGCTCTGAGAAGGTGCACTCGTCTTTGTTCCAATACAGCAAGAAAACCTAAGTTTTAGGGTAACTCCAGCAATGACCACAATGGAAGGAGCAGCCCCGGCTCAGGCAGCTCACAGTCAGTGCCTGTGCAGGGCTGGCAGGTAGAAAAGGTCAGAGCAAAGGCCCTGGTGCTAACCTCAGAACTATCATACTGTGCTCTTTTCAGACCCTGGGGGGACATGCCCTGCATTCACAACTCTCAGCTTTGGAAACGCGTTGATAGGGACAGACCTGAAAGTGAAGCTGCTCCTCTACACCAGACAGAACCCAAAATGTGCTGAAGAGCTCAAATCAACAGCCTCCAAGTATCTAGATGTGACCAAGAAAACTACTTTCATCATCCATGGATACAGACTCACAGGCTCTGCCCCTGTTTGGATACCTGACCTGGTACATCTCCTGCTTTCTGTAGAAGACATGAATGTCATCCTTGTGGACTGGAACCAGGGGGCAACAACGCTCATCTACAGCAATGCTTCCAGGAATTGCAAGAAAGTTGCTGAGATTCTGAAGAAACTTATTGATGAAATGTTGGTAAGCTGAATGTTTGCACTCTGATATGTAATGTACAGCATACAAAGAGTATAAAAAAGCTGTTCAAATACAGCAGGATTCCTGGGAAAAGAAACTCCTAAAAAGGAATGCATTCAGTTTTGGAGCTGCGGTGCCAAAATCTAGCCTTGGACTTGGAACAATGGTATTTTGTTGCAATATTCACTTTACATTTCTGGATAGAAAACTCTACAGATAGCACAGAAACTTGATTTCCAGTTTCTGTATGTTTAGAATTCAGCCTATGGGGATCAGCAGCAGTTCACAGCTCCTCTAAGCTGTTGCCCAGACAATGGTGGCACCAGATCACTAACAGTGTCTATTAATGCCATGTGGGAACCACATGTGGACACCTGGAGTTGTACACCTGGGGCCCATGAATGCCCATTCCTGAATACACTTGCAGTCACTGCCCCTGGAAAAAACAGCCATTTCCTGAAGCGTTCTCATTCAGCTGTCTCCAGTATGGTCCACCAACACAAGTGCTGGCTGTACTGTGGGACTGTTACACAGTGTTACACAGAGAGGAAAAAAAAATGTGAAAAGCAGGGAGATACATTTACATTCCTCTTCCTGATATTTTTATGCCTTTCATGTGTCTAAAATCTATGACCATTAGTGCTTTTAAATCTCAGCTTGATGGAGCATCACTCGACTCCTTGCACATGATAGGAGTGAGCCTGGGAGCACACATTTCTGGCTTTGTGGGACAGCTGTTTGATGGCATGCTTGGAAGAATCACAGGTAAGCCCTTCCTCCCACCAGTCTTTCCAGTCAGAGGACAGCTGTCCCCTGTGAGCAGAGTGAAGTGATGCCACACACATGGTTTTGGGTTGCAGGCCTTGACCCAGCAGGGCCCCTGTACAGAGGAAAGCCACCAAGTGAAAGACTGGATCCTACAGATGCACAGTTTGTTGATGTCATTCACTCAGACACTGATGGTATGTGACATTTCTCAGAGCTGGTGAAGGGTCTGGGGAACAAGTCTTGTGAGGAGCAGCTGAGGGAGCTGTAGGTGTTCAGCTTGGAGAAAAGGAGGCTGAGGGTAGACCTTCTCACTGAAAGGAGGGTGTAACCTGGGAAGTCAGGCTCTTCTCCCAAGGAACAGGCAATGGGACAAGAGGAAATGGCCTCAAGTTTCACCAAGGGGAGGTTAAGGACGGATATTAGGAAAAACTTCTATATTGAAAGGTTATCAAGCATTGGAAGAGGCTGCCCAGGGAAGTGGTTGAGGCATCATCTCTAGAAGTATTTAAGAGACAGGCAGACATAGAGCTTAGAGATAATGGTTTAGGAGTGATTCTTGGATTCAATGGCCTGGAAGGTCCCTTCCAACCTGGGCCATTCTGTGATTCTATAACTCTGTGGCTAGATACTTCCAGTATTCATCCCACCTCCTGTGGGATAAACCCTCCTCTGGGGCAAATCTGGCATCTCCCTCAGCCCTTTTCTTTCCCAACTAGTGGTCAGCACATCTTTGCATCCACCAGCCAAGGCCAGCTCTGCTCCTACTGGCATCCTGCTCCCAGCACTTGGCTTTCCCACTTGTCTTCTCCAAGTCCCTCTGAGAACTCAGAATTCAGCACAATCCAATGTCTTACATCCCTTTTCCTCTCCCACAGCCAGCAACACAAAAAGTGTGCTTTGGCTTATTTTAGGTATTTGATAGCATTGCTAAAATGACTCAGCTGGGTCACAACCATTTGGCCTGCTGCCTAAAGAGATGAATGACATTAATATTCCTGCACAGGCAGGCCCTCCTAGGGCTAAGTAATGACACATTTTTACATTTAGTTTCTTAAGTTTCCTTCTGCCTTTTAGGATTTAATATTCCCTCACCTGTGGTATTTTCTTTTGTCAGGACTGGGTTACACAGAAGCACTAGGCCACATAGACTTCTACCCCAACGGCGGGACCGACCAGCCTGGCTGTCCACTGACAATATTTTCTGGTAATTAATTCTGCTTTGAATAGCACAAACACCGAGAAAAGAGGAGAACACCAGAGAAACATCATCACTGCTTAGAAAATACAAACAAACTATATTCTGGGAAAGCCATGGCAGCAGACTCTTCCCAGCACTGCTGACATGCTGTGTGTTCAGCCAGTGTGCACCCAGCAGACACAGGAGGCAGGGGTCATCCTGTGCTCTCTGGCACAAATGAAAAAAGTCACGCCTTCATTTTGTCACCACGTCTAGAAAACCTGTGAGATTTTATTTTTTAAAATTACTCAGAACACACACAAAACCCTAAAGACTAGTAACAGAAGGAGCCCATTAAGAGGAAAGGCTCATGACTGTGGAGTAGGATGTTACACCAAATCCAGTGTGCTTTACTGGGCAGCGACCAACAAGGCACTCTGGCAGATGGAGCTGTGGTTTGGAATGCTAGAAAGCCTTTTTTCCTTTCCAGCCTGGCAGCAGAACTGGTTTTGTGAAAGCTGGGTGAAGAAGATACCTTACAGAATGAAAGTTAACTCAATCTGCATCAGACCCAAGAGAATCTAAGCACGAAACCAGCCCAGAAAAAAATCCATAGGAAATAAGGCTTTTGCTGCTCATGCAACAACTCATTTTATTAGCTTTGTATTTCTAAGAGGTTTTTTACTCCAAAATGGGAGGTCTTGTTTAAAACTAAATCCAGTTGTCAAGCCTGAGCTCAGAGAGAAGAGGAAAACACCTGAGATCAAATAGGAAATGCAATAACAAAACAACCAAGCACATTTTTTAAACCAAAAAAAAGGACAAGAAAAGTAAAGCAGATACAGGCAGAAGTGAGTGCAATCAAAAGGAGAGGCTAGTGCCTGCTTACTGTTCAGCCACAGTCCTGTGCTCCCCAGTACTGTTCCAGTCTGTTGTGTTCAGACTGGTCAGTGTCCATCTGCTGGCACATCCATTTTTGGCTTGTAGATTAATGCTGTTTTTCTGAAGCATGAGGACTGCTAACAAAATATTTCTCCCCTGTGTACAATTAAGGCTTGCAGTATTTTAAATGTGACCACCAGAGGTCTGTTTTCCTGTTCCTGTCGTCCCTGAACCAGAGCTGCAGCATCACCGCGTACCCCTGTGACTCCTATCGCAGTTACCGCAACGGCAAATGTATCAGCTGTGAAACCTTCTGGCCTCTGCCCTGCCCCACCCCAGGTAAGGATCATCCAGGTAACATCCATACATCTGAAGCTGCCCATCACTAACTTGCTGGGTGACAGATGTTTTGCTAATGGACCAACACAACATGGTGCTTTGCAAAAGCATGGAAGTTATTTCCACTGAGGATTTTGAGACGGTCCCTCTGCTGCAGGCAAAAGAGGCCTGAAAAATTTCTCTATTCTTTGTACAGTCACATCATGTTCTGATCTGAAACAGAAATCCATATGTAAAGGACCCAGAACTGGAAAAGACAAAACAAGACTTGGTATCTTTACCCTTAAGTCACAGAAACAATGAATTAAGGCCCGTTAGTTGCAGAGTTGGGAGGGACAGATCCTCATTCTTGTTAACACAGAAACTTTTCTAAGACATTTTGATTAGTGGACTGGAGCATCTCCCTTCTGAGGAAACACTGAGGAAGCTTAGTTTCTTTAGCTTGGAGAAGAAGAGACTAATGTTTATAAATATATGGAAGGTAAGTGTCAGAAGAATGGAGCCAGGCTCTTCTCAGTGACCTCCAATGATGGGGCAATGGGTACAAGCTGGAACGCAGGAATATAAGAAATATAAGAAAAAAACCTGCTTCACAGTGAGGGTGACAGAACACTGGCACTGGCTGCCCAGAGAGGTTGTGGAATCTCCCTTCTCTGGAGACATTCAAAACCTATCTGGACACCTTTCCTGTGTGACCTGCTCCAGCAGGAGGATTGGACTAGAAGATCTCTTGAGGTCCCTTCCAATCCCTGACATTCTGTGGTCCTGTGATTTTTAGCACCTCCATGACTATAAAAGGAATGGCTGAGAGATGAACAACTAGTATTCTGGGTTTTTGCCACTGACCCACAAAGGTGTCCCAGGCTGGATGTGACAGCTCAACTTCAGGATGACATTTCTGAAATGCTGATGCCAAAAAGCTGGATGCTTCCAGAAATGAACCTACAAAGCTAAGGGGATGAACTTGATTCTGCACTGCAAAATGAAATCCTTCTTGACCACAGATACCAGATGTGGGAAAAGACTGTGCTTAAAATAAGCACTGAACAGTAACCAGGCAAATTTAGACACTGAGTTGGCTTTAGTTACACAAGTAAAATGAAATTTAAGTCTTCAGAGTCCAGACAGATGTGTCACAACACTACCTTGCACTATTTATTTGCTCGATATTTTCAGCAATTTAGTTGCTTGTTTCCCTGTGCAGTAACTCTGCACTTCCTTTTCCAACTTTCCCTTCTAGGTTACTACGCCTACAAATGGAAACGCTATTTAACACAACAGAGCCATCCAGTGACGAGGATGTTCTTTGACACAGCAGACAAAGAGCCGTTCTGCAGTAAGTGACTGAGATTTGGGAGATGACTTTAATCCATGCCTTGCCTCCTTCAGCGACAGCCTGGCAGAGATGTCGCTGGAACTGCCACTGGCATTGTTTCCAGCATTTTAGAAACAAAGCCAATGGCTGCTGGATAGAATTGTGTCCATCTGCAGCCTTGCCAGTGCATTCCTCATCTGCAAACTTGCTTGGTGCTGTGGAACTACTTGCTCAAGGTGTGTGAGAACAGACTTGTCCTGCTTATGTCAGTAGGAAATTTGTTGAGAACATGCAAACAGGGTAACTCTAAACTCTGTTTCAAAAGAACAGACTGCTCTCATGTGTGAGCTAGAGGTGTTTGGGAATGATGAGAGTCAAAGACATAACTTGGACTGAACAGTAAAAAAGCTCCCCTAGACAAAAGTGAAAGGTGGAGGGAAAGGGCTCAGGGGAATTGGTGGAAAAAAAAGTTTCACCCTCCCAGTCACCAACACACCCAAGCCCATGAGCACTGACCACAGCCTGAACTCCAGTGCTGGTCAGCAAATTAACTCAGTCAGTCACAGATCAGAATAAAGAGCAGGTGATTCTGCTCCGTGAAAGGGAAGACTAATGATAGGTGCTGAGATGGGAAACAGGCAGGAGGAAGAAAAGCCAACCTGAAAATGAACAGTATGCTGAAAGAACATTGTGTATGCCAGCTGGGTAACCTTTGCAGTGCTTTCACAGAGATCTCTGTTTGAAACCTCTGCAAAGGAGGGAGAAAGATATTTTATGGATAAGTCAACCTGGTTGTGGGAGAAAGACATCCTCCGGCTGCAGCTCAGGTCCCAGTGGGACAGAGTGGGCAGAGTCTAACATGCTTGCTCTCACTGCAGTTTATCACTATTTAGTGGATATCATCACATGGAACAAAGGCACCAGGAGAGGCACCTTCAGCATTGTGCTAGCTGATGAAACAGGGAAGGAGGCCGAATCTAAACATAATCTGTAAGTTTTACCAATCTGATAATTTGTAAACATTAGCAAATCACTTGGTACAGCCACATCTGGGTAGAGGTAAGATTTCCTCCTCTGATTTCCCTGCTGAGACTGGATACCACAGACACTTTAGGGCTCTTTTGGCCCTAAAGTGTTTTTCACTGGCTCCACCAGTGCACAGACAGCCCAGCCCTTTGGTCTGAACCTTTCTCAGTTACTTTAATGACCATAGTGGATAACCTAAGCCAGCAGCACAGCTTCCACTAAAACAGGAGGGAAACCACATCACCCCCTCTTTCCTTCCCTTTCCTGGGAGTGTTCCAGTCCAGCTCCGTGTGCGTAAGACAGCTGGGATGAACATGGCCCTGAATATGTAACACCCAAATCAATTCATCCCACTCAAAGAAGTAAATTAATGACTGTTGTTTCTAAGTACATGCAAATTCTTGATTGATCTAAACCTACTTCAGCCAAACAAGTCCTGCTTGACCAGTTTTCCCAGCAACTCTGCGTGTTCTACCAGACAGCTTTGTTTTCTTGGGAGCGATCCACACAGCACCCTGCTCTACCAAGCACTTGACAGGCCCCAGGCAGCATGCTCACACACAACACACACTGTATAAACACCACTGACAGGTCAAAACTCATCTTATTTGTCACACCTTCTACAACTTCTCAATAAGGGCAGTTGTTTTGAATGTTGCCACAGGGGCATATGCTTCCAGTCACATCCATGCACTTCAACTTCACAATGGAACAAGCAACAAGGATAAGGGCCAGGTCTAGAAGAGGCCACAAGAATGATCCAAGGGCTGCAGCACTTCTGCTATGAGGACAGGCTGAGAGAGTTGGGGTTGCTCAGCCTGCAGAAGAGAAGGCTGTGGGGAAGCCCTACAGTGGTCTCCCAGTTCCTGAAGGGGTTACAGGAAAGCTGAGAAGGGGCTGCTTGCCAGGGCATGGAGTGACAAGACAAGAGCAATGGTTTTGAATTAGAGCAGACATTAGGAAGAAGTGGAAACCAAGTGGAAACCAGTGACGAGTGGTGTTCCCCAAGGATCAGTACTGGGACCAGTGCTATTTAACATCTTCATAGGAGATACGGACAGTGGGATCGAGTGCACCCTCAGCAAATTTGCAAATGACACCAAGCTGTGTGGTGCAGTTGAT
>VZTY01017593.1:508207-537672 GCA_013400935.1 Turnix velox
ATCTTTATGATCTTTAAGGTCCCTTCCAACCCAAACTATTCTATGATTCTATGATTCTCCTGGACAAACAGCATCAGAGTCTTGTGTCTCTGCTCCCACTCCAGATAGCTCAGTGCAAAAGTGGATGAGCAAGTTCACACCCAGAAACCTGAATCCATACCCTTTTGCTATAAATCAGAAACTAACCCTGAGCTGAGTCCTCCACCCGCTTCTAATATTATACTGAATATATAGAAAACAGTGCTATTCCCTTGGTGAGTCTCTGACACTATGCTTTATCTTTAGAGAAGCTGCAACCTTTCAGCAGTACAACCAAGTCACTTTGCTAATGGGATTCGACCAGGACTTTGAAAATGTAGAAAGAATTTCCTTGACATTTTCCACGGGATCTGTCATTGGCCCAAAATTCAAACTCAGGATTCTCCAAATGAGGTTCCGGTCACTTACAAATCCTGAAAGGTAAGCAGAGGTTTACAAAACCTTCCTCTTGTTGCAAACTGGACAGAAGGAAATTAACTTCCCAGATGCCTGATCTGACTGAGTTTGTCCAGAAGTACCTGATTTATATCATATTTATTAATTCTTGCACACAGATCTTCTGAATAAATACTGCCTTTGTCCATACACACAAATCCCACAGCTGAAACTGAACATGGACATTGTCCCACTGTACTGAAAACATGTAATTAGGGGTCTGTGTCTCATGTGGTCTTACATTTTAACCTTTGGTGAGTAAAATGACCTCTGAGTAGATACAGAGAAGTTCCCCAGGCCTGAACTCTGGTCTGTAAGTAAGTGCAGCTCTCTGGGAAATGCATATGTCCAGCCCCAAAGATCCCAGTCAATTTCTGCATCCAGACAAACAGGGAGATTAATTTACTCCTGGAATTCCAGTAAGTGGGAGCTGCTACACCCTAAAGCACTGAGTACTACCCACAACATCACGAGGTATCTACCCACTCACTTCATGATGAGATTTCAACAGTTACTTTGTGAACTTTTGCCTGCTCTGAGATCCTACTCTTACACTTCCCCAACTTTTAGGGGCACCTTTGGAGAGGGGGATCTCTGGCTCAGCACAGTGAGCACAGAATCTCTAAGACTGACCTCGTGTGCCAGGACAGGAGGCAGACATCAAGCTTTACGTGCTTTAAATTTGAGTCAAAATAAGGGTTGGACATCATAGAGCAAGAAGGGTGGAAGAAAAGAAGGAAAAAGGAGAAGCTGCAGAACATTTTTATTTGCAGTTCATAAAGGTCTGCCACCCTTCCCTTTGTCTTAGGGAAAGGCAGCACAAGTCTAATAAGCAAAGTCCTACAGCTACCCCTCATTGACTCTCTTCCTGTTCTGCACCTCCACAGCCATTTCTAGCCCTAGATCCACATTTCATCTTTCAAAAAGTAGATGCCAAGGCACCAGCACTTCATCAGAGACTGTGCACTCTGCCCTAGAGGGGGCTGCTGTGGTCTACAAGTAGTTTCATGACCATTTAAACACCATTAAGCAACTGGTTACTACCACAGGGAGGGATGTCTCTCCCACTCACTCTCCTTCCCAGTGCTCCCAGGTGAGAGCTCACCTGGTAGCCCCAGGTAAAACCTCAGCAGTCACTCTGTTTTGGGGCTAGATGTGCTCTAAGCCAACCCAACACCTGCTTTCACTCAGAGCAGTGGCACAACCCCTAAAATCCCCAATGCCAGCACCAGGGAAGGAGCAGGAATACGCAGATGGCCAAGGGGAGATGGAAGAACCACCCATTTAGTGGCCATGACAAGGCAGGCCAGCTTACAGGGAACCCTGAACTTTGGGAGCCAACACCTCCAGTTGCTTACTGGTTTGTTTTTCCATGAGGCAAAGCAAAGATAATGTGCTCAAGGTATCTCTGACCTCGGTAAGGCTCAAAGTTTATCTCCTTTCGGGTGGACTTTAGGCTAGTTGTCTTGAGGACGTGACTGTCTTCGTGTAAGCTCCTGCCACGTGGAGGTCAGCCTGGGAAGCAACACCAGAAAGGCAGATACTTTGCTTTTTAGTTACGTTGCCTGTTTTTCCGCAGGCCGCAGCTTTGCAGGTACGACCTTGTCCTGAAGGAGAAGACCAAAAAAACCTTCAAGCCCATCCCGTGCTGGAGCAGGAGCTAAGACATGAGCCTCACGCCTAAACACGGCAGACGCTTGCACAGGGGACTCACCTGAAGGTTCCTCAGCACCCTCTGCTGAGCCGCGGCGCGTCTCGCCAAGGCAGAAACATGTAAACCAGGCTGCCGAAACGATAACAAAAACACCCCCAAACCCACGCCGTTGTCTGTTTTGTAAAGCCCGCCCCTGGACCGAGAAGAGGCGGCCGCGTCCCTCCCTCATGGCAGCCACCCCCGCCTCAGCACCGACCCGCGCATGCGCCTCCTGGGGACCTATCGCGGGATGTGGCGGCGACTGGCTGGGGTGCTGCTCGTCTTTGCGGCTGCTTCGGTCGCCCTCTGGCTGCTGTCGGTACGGCTGAGCACGGGGCAGGCTCGCAGGTCGGTGCTGGCGATGGAGGAAGAGCAGAGAGGGAGGGGAGGGCAGCGAGGGGGTTGAGAGCCCGGTGCTCCCCGCGTTCTTCCCTCCCCTCAGGCCGCTGCGCTTCCCGTCGGACCTAGAGGAGCTGCGGGAGCTGGCCGAGGCCCTGCGGGACTATGAGCGGCAGCACCGCGGAGCGGCGTTGGCTCTTTTCTGCGCCGCTTACCTCTACAAGCAGAGCTTCGCCATCCCCGGTTCCAGCCTGCTGGTACGGCGGGGCCGGGCCTGGGGGGAGCGGGGCTGGTAGGAACCCCCCGGGCGAGGTGGCAGGTCGGTGCCGTGCCCGGTGAGTCACGGCGCCGCCGGGCAGGTGGCCGAGGGTGAAGGTGAGGGGGACTCACAGGAGTTGTTCCCTCTGTGCCTCGGCAGAACGTCCTGGCCGGAGCGCTCTTCGGGCCCTGGACCGGGCTGATGCTGTGCTCGGCCCTGACCTCGGTGGGAGCCACCTTCTGCTACCTCCTCTCCCGCGCCTTCGGCAAGCAGCTCGTCATACACTACTTCCCTGACAAAGTGGCTCTGCTGCAGGGGAAGGTAAGGACAGCCCGGCTTCTCCGGGCACCTGGAACAGCCCCCGGATGAGGCTGGCTTTTGACTTAGTCAAGAAACAAGTAAGTTTCGGGATGCATCACGTCAGTTAAAGGTCTCCTCTGACCCAGGCTTGCGCTTGGATACAGGCCTAGAACCAGCTGAGTTGGAAGGGACCTTCAAAGGTCAATTAGTCCAACCTCCTGCAGTGAACAGGGACATCTTGCACTATATCAGGTTGCTCAGTCTCAGCAAGCCTTGCCTTGAATGTCTCCAGGGGTGGGGCTTCCAATCCCTCTCTGGTCAACCCGTGCCAGCATCTCACCACTCTCACTGGGAAGAACTTCCTAAAATCCCAGATCCCAAGGAAAGTTCTAGGTACTAAGTTAAATGAGAAGTAAGAGAATAGATTGATCAGGATGCTGCTGAGCTCCAGAATTGCCACCATTCATCCTGGGCTGCCTTATACAGCTGAAGGTGGTTCTGCTCTTGATTTCCTCATCTCTTCTTCAGGTTAGATTACATTTTCACCCAGTGCTCCTATGGAAGGGGCTACCTCACCCTTAGGCTCCTCTGCCTATGTGAAGTTGCCACTTTTCATAATTTCTCAACTAACATTGATTAAGCATTTTTTTAGTCTTACGGATATTTCAGGTGTTACTGCTGTCTTAACAGCAGAAATTATGTACATTGCTTCTCTTGGCAGGTAGAAGAGAACAGGAGCTGCTTATTTTTCTTCTTGTTGTTCCTGAGGCTATTCCCCATGACTCCCAACTGGTTTCTAAATCTCTCAGCTCCCATTTTAAACATTCCCATGTCCCAGTTCTTCTTCTCTGTTCTCATTGGTAAGGCTCGGGGAAACTCTCTGGGGTGCAACCCTCTGCTTGGCAATGAGCCTTGGGCAAGGGTGAATTTGAGCTCATTTTACACAATGCAGGGGCAAAAAGGCTAACAGGCTTTTTCCTGCTCTGTTTCTTTCAGGTCTTACACCATATAATTTCATCTGCGTGCAGACAGGATCCATTCTGTCCCAGATCACCTCTTTGGATGCAATCTTCTCCTGGGACACACTGCTCAAACTGCTTGCGATGGCTGTGGTAGCATTGATACCAGGGACCCTCATCAAAAAATACAGCAGGAAGCACTTGAAGCTGGATGGAGACAAAAATGCTCAGTTACTCAATGGCAAAAAGAGCTTGTGATCAAGGCTTGGGTGCCCCAGATGCGGGGGATTGCCTTGCAAAAGCTGCAGGGCCCTCTTCCTGTGGGTTGTGTTCTGCATGCTTTGTGCCATCATCACCCAAGGACAATGGTAGTTTTTAATCATTCTCCTCATCTAAAAGGAGAGGTGTCAGGAGTTGATTTTTAATGATTGTTTACCCGTGCCTGTACCTGCACAAAGAGCACTATACAGGGATTTTGTGAACAGCTGATATTAATGTGCCTGTTTATTTTAAATCAGCCTGTGTACCCAGTGGGCATCAGGAAGCTGGGTGTGTTCAGCCTGGAGAAAAGGAAGCTGAGGGGAGAGCTAACTCTCTCTGTACAGCCCCCTGAAAGAAGGGTGTAGCCAGGGAGTGTCAGGCTCTTCTAAGAGATAGGCCATGGGACAAGAGGAAATGGCCTCAAGTTGTGTTGGGGGGGGTGTTTAGGTTGAATAGCAGGAACAATTTCTACACTAAAAGGATTATGAAGCATTGGAAAAGGCTGCCTGGGGAAGGGAGGGAGGCGCAGTCCCAGGCAGTATTTGAGAGATAGGTAGACATAGTGCTTAGAGATATGAGTTAGGGTCAGCTCTTGTCAGCATTGGGTTGATGTTTGGACTCAATGATCTGAAAGGTCCCTTCCAACCTGGGTCAGTCTGCAGTGTTGCCAGCCCATTGCAAGTGTATAGGCAATGAGGAAAATCCCAGCAATCTGAGAGGAAGGCAAAGCAGAACCCCTTAGTCCTCCGCTTTGGAACATGTGGGCCAAGCACCATGCTCCCTGCTGGCCCAGGTCACGGGCTTCCCATGCACTCTTACTCTTCCCACCCAGTCCAGCTGTTCTTGCTGATGTGATTGGTGACTCTGATAGTTCGTCAGGCTGGTTTTCTGCTCAGCCTTATGCCTTAGCACCCAAAGTCAACACAAGAAAGGGCTGTGCTGAGGAGCAATAGCAGCTGCTTTCTCCCACCACTCCAAGCACAGCATTGTCACTTCGAGGTGGGCCCCTCTCCTTTCTGCCCTCTCCAAACCCATGCTGATTTTGCATTTTTGACCTAAAATGACAGACTCAGCACTTCTGTGCTGTTAGCTGCAGTAGTTCAAGCATCACCATGAGAAAATGTAACCTTCTGCAGGAGCTTGCCCTGACTGTCATTCAGCTGTTGAGTGCATCCTGCAGCAAAATTGTGCAGGATTTGGAAGAGCAGAGAACTGCCTTTTTGCATCATTCATGGGTCAGAAGACACAAGATTGCTTCTGTGGTCTGTCAGTGGCTGTTACTCCCCAAGATGACTGAAAGCAGGTGGGAGAGGAATCGATGTGCTGTCTGGCAGTGATTTGTCCTTGAAAAGCACCTTTAAACCTCTCCAAGCCACAGCAAGCTGCTCGCTAACATGGTGGTAGTTATTAAAAGGCTTCACAACATTACCCGGAGTACACGAGACACTATTCCCAGACCAGCCTGAGAAGCACTGAAGTACACTGGCTTTTTATTCCATGCATTGTTTGCTTTGATAGTCATTCTTGTTTCCATCACTGTACACTGTTCAATACAAAAAAAAGAAAAAAAATCAAGTTTGTATCAGGAATCTGCAGAGCAGGGAGGAGAGAGATGAACACTGCTGGACAGGGCCAAGATTAAATGGTTACTGGACACGACAGTGGGGAAGGCAACATTCAGCTCTGGGAGAGAATTTAGGCAAGTGGTCCGCATCTGCAGCAGCTGTGAGAACTGGATGAGGGCAGTTGGGATGCTGAAAAGGAAACCCGCAGTTTACTTCTGTCCTGCCAAGATGGTGTTACTGCAGGGAGGAAGCAGGCTGACTGATGCCTCCTGGCTCCCTGCCCTGCCAGGAGAGAAAGTGCCAGGAAGGGCAGCAGAGGGGCCCATAGAGCAATGCAGAGAATGCATCTACCTGTTTCCTTATGGAAAGTGGCTGAGTCACCTCCTGCAGAAGTGAGGGAATCCAGGAAGGCAGGCAGAGGGCTGCAGGAGCTGGGTGTGCACAGGGGGAGGATGGCTTACATCTCCACAGGTGATGCCTTTAGGCGAGAGGGACAGCCCTAGTGGCAGCCCAGGAGGGATGCTGCAGTAGGCAGCAGTTAGGATGAGCAATGCTGGACCCTAATGGTGTACAGAAACTAGAGCTAAGGATGTCAGCAGGCAACCCAAAGGGTTCGGCTGTTTTTTGAGGCTACAGAATCAGCCCTAGGGAGGAACGGGCACACACCTGGGACAGCTGGCCCAGAAGGGTCCCAAAATCCCACACCTCAAAGCTTCCACACTGCTCTGCAAGCCTCAAGGAGCTTTATTACGTGGTAGAGGAGCTTTAAGCGAAGATCACAGCTACCGAAACCTCTCTGGTATCACTTTTCTAGGGTGACACCGAAGGCCTGTTGGTGTAGGGCTGCCTGAGGGCAGTGGTGGAGACCACAGAGACATGGCCTGGGCTGACTTGGCACTGCCTTGCTGGGGGGAGTCCACCAGATCAGAGCAGCGGATTCTCCCCAGGGGCACAAGGTCTGGCATCCTCTGCTGCAGGGGACAATGGATGGTAGTTATCAGCCTCTATTTAATTTAGTTTTTGTGTGTGTATGTTTCCAGCACACAGTTTTCGCTGATATATTCCTATACTCTGCCCTCCAGTGTAACAATCTGTACTGCCTCTTCCACACCAAAATCCCTCTTGCACCACAACAGCAAAGCCATCTCTGTCCTTGCTACCTCCTCCTGCCACTGGCCAAGAGACAGAGAACATTTGGGGGGAGAAATGAGGGATGGGAAGTGAGAGGAAACAAGAAACAACCCAGGAAAGAGCTTCACCCTCCCCCAGTGGCATTGTGCCTCCACTCAAAGCAGAGTATTGCTGCTGTAGGTAGGAGAGAGCTGCTTGCTCCCTCTCCAGCAGCCTGTTTGGTCCTGCATGGGTGGTCCACCACTTGGATCCACTGCTGGCTACCCCTGATTTCATACCTGCTGCCTGGAGCAGCTGCCCTCCTCTCCACTTGCCATTTTGGATGCTTTTGCCAGGGAATCTGGGTGATGTTCATTCACTTTGTGACCTACATTGCCCTCCCACTGTGGGGCAACATGGGCACATTGCAGCACTCACCAAGAACATCAATAGGTCTCACAGGACTGATCACATACATCCCTCTCAGATCAGGTTCTCTGTGCTTGTCCCACAGCATCCTTGGAAATCAGGGGAGGCAGCCAGAGACCAGAGCATCTCCCACCCCCCCACCACAGCAAGCAGGGAGAAGGTAACGTCACACAAACAGGTTACAATTGTGCTAGTGGTGAAGCCAACCTTCTGATCTACAGAAATGATAATAAATAATAAAATTATATCATAACTTAAGATCTATGTGTAGTCCAGCTACAGAAATTTAAAAATATGGGATAATTCAACTCATACAATACTGCTCTCTGTATAACTAAGACATTTTCTTTCATTGTGCCGTGAGGCTATAAATTACCACATTTAAATTCAAACCAATATTTTAACATAAAATGTAAACAAACAAAGCAACAGAAGTACCTGTCCAGGGGCCGTTTCTGCCCTTTCCCTCAGGCTGTTGCACCAGGCTGCAGTTCAGCACCCAGAACCCACCAGGAAGGGCAGCAGGAAAGCTCTGACAGAAGGGACATCAACTAAAGGGGTCAGGTTTTTGGGGAAACAGGGGAACAGGAATTTTGTTCTTTTTAAGTAGTGATTTAGAGTAGTGTTTGAAGGGAAGGCACTATGAGTTCTATCAAGAAAACAAAATTTTTCTCATCTGCCAATTCCTCGGCCTGGGTACACGAGTGCTGTCCTTGCTGGCACCTGCAGAGCATCAGCTCAAAGGAGAGGCCCCAGGGCACCCCCAAGAAGCAGCCACCATTGAGATTTCCCATGCAACTGGTTTCACACGGAGCCTGATATGAAGGGCAGCAGCTGCTCACGCTTTCCAGAGCATACAGTGAAGAAGGAGACAGAGCAGAGCTGACGCTCTTCTCTAGGCTGGCGGTTCCTTAGTCTTCCCCCTCCACCCAAAGCTCTCTGCTGGTGAGAGGCTGCTGCTCCTGGTCCAGTATCAGCCTCTCCAGTTTCCAACCCAGAAGAGAGCTCAGGCTCTGCAGAATGTGCTTTCCACACCTTGTGATGAGTTCTTGCTTTTCCAACACTGATTTGATTGATTTCTTTGACTGACTGAAACAGACAGGAGGTAAAAGGAGGAAGTAAACTGGGAAATGGCACACTGCATCTGAAAGAGGTTTGTTTTCCTGCTCAACTGGAGGTTGATGCTGCCAGAGTAAAGAAAAGATGATGTTACAAAGTGCTCTTATACCAGTTCTGGAGAGGATGAGGTTAGAATACATTTGTAGGATCTCACAACAAAATGCTGATTTTTTTTTTTTTTTAAAGAAACTAAAAATCCTGAAAATAAAACCCACTATTACATTCCTGGGAATGTATCGACTCAGAAGACCCTGGATGTTAGCACCTTGGTACCAGTTTTCTCCAGGAACATGTCCACCTTCTGATTAAAAATGACCCAGCTAGTTATACCAAACAGGCTTTGTTCACAGGTTACCCTACAGTGAGGTCTTTTTTATTCTTCTTCATTTGATAAGACTGAGTGGTTTTGTTTTCTTGATCTGTTCTCCCATCTTCAGGGCCATGAGGCCTGGTCCCCTGCGAAAGCAGCAAGAGGATCCCCCTGTGTTTTGCACACAGAGCCATCCAGGTGAGACTCCCAGCATGTTTCTCCATAATGTGCTTGCTTTCTCAACTTGGTTCTATTTTAGTTTTGTTTTGTTTTTGTTTTTTTTGCAACAAGTCTGTGTGTCTATAAATACAATCCACTCTTTACAGTAAAAAGTGTTAAAATGTCAAAAAAATAAATATCCATGTTACAGTAACTAGATTATTCAATAAAATACATCCCTGCCATTCTTGATTGAAATGCTCAAAGAGAATTAATTTCATTTGGACATTTTCCAGAGATTCAGGTTATTGCAAATCACTCCTGGGGTGGGAAGGAGAAGCAGCTTCTCTTCCTAGAAAGTGTGATGAAGGGGGATGAAGTGGAATCTCAGGGAAATCAAAATGCCAGTACTGGGAAGCTTTGGGGGAGATCTGTATTACCAAGTAGCAGAGCTGCAGGGCTTATTGGTCCTGACTGTGGCATCTGAACACTCCCCTTCAGAAGAGTCACAGTCTGATTCCCCAAACTGCGGTGGGTTCTGCAAAGCAAAAGGCAAAGGAAGACCTGAGCAACATTCCTGCCCTGCAGATCAGCCTCCAACATCCCCCCATTCATAGAAGCAGAGAGGGAAAGGTTGGAGAGACTGGCAGTACACAGGAGACAGACACAACACCCACGCACCCTACCAAAGGTCACTTTGTCTCCCCTCACTGAGGGGACAGCAGAGAAGTAGTCAGAGCAGCACTAAACCCAGAGCAATTTAAGAAGAGAGAATGCAGGAGGTTCTGCCCTACTTGTCCCAAACATGTGGGAGACAGTGAAAGGAAGAAAATCTTTCTCACTCCATCAGGAAGGCTACTGATGGCTAAGTCTGAGGCAGACAGTTATAACCCTTCCATTTCATTATCTGCTTTATATGCTACTTTTTATCCCACTTAATGCAACAGCAAATCTGATGGCTTCCCATTATCACATTTATCTTGACCAGCAAATTATGTTCAGCTTTATGGGTGCTACTTCCCCCATCTCCTCATGCGGACAAGTAGCAGCCAGTGTGGCTGTTTGGGCTGTTACTTGGCTTGGAAATCTACTGCAGTGCTTCCCAGGCAGCGACCCAGCTTTCTGGCCCTTGGATTCCTTTCCATAACATTACTATTTTGTTTTAAGCTCGACCAAAAGAAGACAGGATTGCTGGGCTTATAACTCACCTCACAGCTGTGCTCATCCGCACAAAGTTTGCCCAGAGACATCTGAGTCTTCACTCTCCGCACAGCACACTCTTTGTCTGACAGCCCATCAGACTGGGTGGAGATTTCAATGGGGATCTCCGGAGTCTGGGACAACATGTCCTCCAGTTTCTCAGTCAGCTCATCTTCTAGCTTGGCTGCCAGCTCATCTGGGCTATTGGAATGGTCACTTGTGTTCCCCTCCTCTCCATCTGACACCGAGAAGTTCTCTGAGCTGAAAGTTGAGTAGGACTGGCAACTACTGATGCAGCGGTGAGGTCTGCAAAGCAGGAGAGCAGATCAGTGGGTAGCATAGTGCCTCTGACGGCAAAGAAAAAGCAATTTCATGTGTTTGGCTACTCTGCTGCAAATGGCCTTGACTATTGGTGCCCACAAGACCCTAGGTAAGCCTGTCCCCAGGAGTCTACTGTCAGCTAAAAAAGTCATGGTTTCTCAAGTTGCCCTGGCAAACCTCTTGTTTCTGAAGAGCTCAGTGGAGAGCAAATTTTTGAAGCTGTCTTTTTAACTGGCATCTCCACCACCTCAAGAGAGGCCTTGCTCACAGCACCAGGCAGCTTGAACTGCTCAGTCCTGTTCTCCCTAGCAGAAAATGCTCAGGCACTGTGTGCACAGTACCAGTTGCTTCTCCACACTGGGCTTCCAAAAACTCCTTTGAGCAAAACAATTTTTAGCCCTAGAAAAGGCTTCACACATCAGCTCTCCAAGAGCCACTTCCCACCTCGAGAACACATCTCCAGCTGAATCATAATCCATCTGCCAGGCTGGCAGTGAGAGCACTGCAAAGCATTGGACTGCCTTTTGCATCCTGGAGCTATGGAAATTGATCACCTTCTGAACCATTTAGGTTCAAAAGCCACATCTTCAAATTCATCTGTTCTTATATGGTCTTGTCTGCTACGTGTTCCTATCAGCTGATCTGTCCTGTTTCTCTTTAACAGTCCTTTTTCCTGAAGAAAGGCAGTACTTGTAGGGTTCCAGTCAATTCAGCTGGAAAAATGTGCACCACCGGCAGCAATCCCCACAGCCAGGGTAGAATATATGGATGTGGGCTCAAAATTAATCTCACGGTTACTTGGATTGCCTCATGCCAGGACCCCAGAGCATTAGCACAAAATACCAGACAATGGAACATGCCACAAGACCCACAATAGATCACTGAACTGAATGGGGGAAAGGCCATTTGTCTCCCAAGCTGGTAAATTACAAAAGAAGCAATAACCACACAAGAACCACAGGAGTTAGAAAACTCATCTATAGCCAAGCATTCTCTCTCTAGCCCTAAGCAGGAAGAAATAATCCAGGCAAGCCATGAGCAGTGGGTGTGCAGACAGCCAGCTTTCTCCTGGCACATCTTCTTGGTTTGTGCTGCTCAGCAGCTCCCACTTGTGAGCTGAAGATGAAACACGGATGGCAGCGCTTAACAGTACAGATCATCCATGGGATGGATCTACACGCTGTAAATTTAACACTTTTGACTTGTTCATGTTTTGATTTCCACAGCACACCTTGACAATGAGCCCTACCATCTGAAAATGTTTCTGATGGAAAAAGCTCCATTTCCTTGCTTGTTCACTTTAAACCTCATTTGCTTCAAAAGGCATCCCTAACATGATAGGAGTAATCCTTCCTTCTCCATTTCCTCCACATAACTCCCAATTTCATGCACCTCTAGTACCACTTCTCTTCCTGCCAGGCAAACATTTCTCTTCGTTTAATCTCTTATATATGAAAGCATCTCTAACCATTCCTGTCACACATCTCAGAACCTTTTCAAATTCTACCATGGTCTCTGAGCCAAGGTGATGAAGATGACATTTAGGATTCAATGCACAGGTGTGCCATGGATGTCTACAAGAGAGAGGCTTTGCTTTTCTTCTCTGCTCCTTTCCTAAGGACTTGTAGCTTATCTACCCGCTGGATCACTTTTGCACTTCAAGCAGCTACTTTGATAAAGTGACAGCACCAATTCCATGATCTCTATCCACAGGTCTTACAGTGGCCTCCCACCACCTGAAGGAGCTACAGGAAAGCAAGGGAGGGGCTGTTTGCCAGGGAGTAGAGCAATAGGATGAGGGGCAATGGTCTGAACCTAGAGCAGGGCAGGTTTAGATGAGACATTAGGAAGAAGTCCTTCACCATGAGAGTGGCGAGACACCAGATCAGGTCACCAGAGAGATGATGGAGGCTCTGCCTTTGGAGATAAACAAGTCCAGGCTTGCAGAGGCTGTGAGCAACTTGAACTAATGTAGATGTCCCTACTCACTGCAGGGAAGTAGGGAGGGTTGGACTATATCACCATCACGAAGATGGTCAAAGGGCTGGAGCAACTGCCTTATGAAGGCAGGCTGAAGGACTTGGGGTTGTTCAGCCGAGAGAAGAGAAGGCTCAGGGAGGACCTCATAGTAACTTATGAATACCTGAGAGCCTTTCCCTACAGAAAGGCAGGGATAGGACTTTTCAATAAGATATGTGATGGGAGGACTAGAAACAATAGATGCAAATTGGAAGGGGATAGATTCAGGCTTCATAAGAAAGAAATTTTTTACAGTGAGGGTGGTGAAACACTGGTACAGGGTGCCCAGAGAGGTTGTGGATGCCCCCTCTCTGGAGCTTTTCAAGGCCAAGCTGGACAAGGCACTGAGCAGCCTGATGTAGTGGGAGGTGTCCCTGCCTTTGGCAGGGGGGCTGGAACTTGATGATCTTTAGGGTCCCTTCCAACCCAAACTATTCTATGATTCTATGACTTTTGAAGGTCCCATCTAACCCAACACATTCTGTGATTCTATGGCTGCAGAGCTTGCTATTATAGAGTTGAAAACACTCTTTCAGTCTAATTTCACTGGTGACACCATGAAATTTGATGTGCTCTATTATCACCTGGCTCTTCAATTCTATTTGAATTCCACTAGGAAACAGTCCCACTGCAGCAACAATTAATAAACAACAGCTGAAAGAGCCCACAAAGAATCTCAACTTCCACTAAGTCTGATTCTGGGGAAACAGATGCAGCAGTTTTTAATGGCTGAATGTTATTGAGTGTGGTCAAGCTGTGCTACAAACAGCCCACAAAAGCAAAGCTGTGCTGGAGAAAACATTTCACCAATGGCTGAAAGCAGTGAGTGAGGAATTGAGGGTGAGTGGGATGCACTGAATGTGGTTCTGTTCCTTTGCCAGGATCTTCCACAGTTTCTACACTGCCAGAACAGTTCTCCTTTGAGTTCTGACCCACTAAAGAGAGATTAGAGTGAATTCACCTTTTACCTTTGTCTACGAGGAAACTCCACTTCACTGTCTACTTCACCCTCTTCCTCTTCTGAGGAGTCATCACCACTCTAGCAGAGAACAAGGACAAGAACCAAATCATGTTTGTGAAAGAGCAAACTACGCAGCTGCCCCTTGGCCCTCCAGGAAAAAGTCACTGTCTCAACAGGCTGCAACAATCTAGACAAGAAAATGAGCTGTGTATCAGTAAAAACCAACTCGGACATATTCTTCCCAGGAAACTACTCCAGTCAGTGCTGAAGCTGATGGTTCTGAATATGAAGTGATTGACTCTGAAATACACTGAAATGGTTTAGCAGGCACTGAGTACACAATGTTCCAGATTTTTACAGAAGAAAATCAAGTAATTAGCATCACACTGACATCCACATAAATTATTGAGCTGATCTGGCACTCTTGGCTTCAGGATTCCAACCCCTGTCTATGCAAGCTCATCATAAGGCAGCATGGGGAACAACACAGCCTTTGCTGGTGGGTTTTGCCAACTAGAAAATTCCAGTTTTGTTTCATCATTTACTTCAGTGAGCACAGAATTTTTCACCTTCCTTTACCATCCAAATTTGCCCCCTGCACTCTTGTTCTTTTTACAGCTTTCCTCTGTGCTATCTGAGCTGATACCACCTGGTTCAGACTGCCTTTATCTCATTCTATCCCCTCCTAACAATTCTCCTCTCTTCTTTCTGGTCCCAAAGTCTTGGTATTCATCCTCTTCTCCTTCACTTCTTCACTCAGGTCCAGTTTTCCTCCTCTTTTAAATTTCCCACAGACTGCTGGGACACCATCTGGACAGAAGCAGGAGGAACAAAGAATAGTTCCATTTCTGTACAACTGTGCTGAAACACCTTTTTGTCTCTTGTAAAGCCTTCAGAAAATTCAAAAGAACTACAACTTCTGGTCAAAGGGGATCAGTTTCTTGCAAGAATACCACAGCAAATGGTGGATTTCTGTTCCAAGGCAAAGAAACATCACAGACTCTTCTCAGCCATGAGACAAGGAGCAACAGGCACAAACTGGAACATGGGAAATTACATTTAAACATGAGGAGAAACTTCTTTCCTGTCAGAGTGGCAGAGCCCTGGCACAGGTTGCCCAAACAGACTGTGGAGACTCCATCTCTGGAGACGTTCAAACCTGCTTGGACACATTCCTGTGTGACATGTTCTGGGTGACCCTGTTCTGGCAGGGAATTGGACTGGTGATCTCCAGAGGTTCCTTCCAACTCCTGCAGTCTGTGAAACTAGTCCATGATATTTAACATCACCAAAAAGAATGCATTACCCCTTTCTCTGTTTTGAGAAAGGCTTGAAAACATTTAAGACTGCTTCAACAACAGAAATTCAACACAACAAGTCTCATCTCCAACAGTAGCTGTCTGAATGCCAAATTCCAGAGAACTAGGAAAACCACATGTAACAACCCTGGTTATCAGCAGCACATTCCTGTATGCCCATAGCACTTCACAATGAAATTAACTTTAAAAGTACATCCAGCTCACCAAGCAAAGTTCAGAGTACTATGTGTAACTCTGCTGCTGTGTGCATGGGAAATATAGCTTTGCTACTATCCCATCTCCAGACACTAGCCTATGCTAGACACTTTACCGTGGAGTGGGAAAAGAAGGCACACTTTGTGGTTTTTTATTTCTCCTTACCTTTTGAAGGGGTCTTGCTTTGCAAGGCAGCACAGAGGAAGCCATGTGCTGGGGAGTGCCAAGGGTAGACCCTGACTTACAGCTGCCAAAGCCCTCTTCCTCCATCTTCTCCATGAGCTGCACATTCTCATACAGGGAAGCAGATGTGGGGGACTGAGAACAGCTTATCCCTATTTCAGCCGACGACATCGCTACCTGACCATTGTCCTCTTCTTCCCTGCACTGAAGACAGGAATTATATGGATCCATTTCACAACACTCCCAATCATCAGCTTTGCTCTCTTTGCTCTCCAGACTCCTCCGGCAGTCTGCTTCCATGGCAGCAGAGATGAGATCGGGGCTGGAACCAGACATCTGCCTTTGTGCATGGTTGCTGAGAGGGCTCCGCAGTGCTGCTGCAGGGCCAAAGTACCTTAAACTGTTTGCACAGTTGGCAATATCTTGTCCATGGGCAAGAAGCTGTGAGTGATGGCCATGGGGATGGCTGTGGCCAGGCTGCTGTGGGAGGCCGGGGTGATGAGGATGATTATGAGGTGGAGGTGGGGATGCATCATCTTGCACTGGCTGGTTTTTCAAGATCCCTGCGAAGTCATTGTAGCTGCCTTTGCTGTTCCCTCGGCGGTGACGTGGCTTACTGCGGTAGCGGCTTTTGCCACTCCATGTTGACATTTTGGGACTTCCTGAGACTGGTGAGCCACTGGATGCTGCCTCTGTGCTGGGTATGCCCTCTGACTTCAGGAGATCTGGCCTGAGAGACAGTCAGCAGAAGTTACATGTTAAACAACAATCTAAGAAATGGCATTGGCTCAGAGCCAGGACAAAGAGGCAGCTGTAGCCACAAGCACTCTCTGGATCCCAAAATCTATAGGCTAAATCCCCTCTTCAGCTGTTCGATTTCTGCATTTAGATTCCTTTGACTAGCTCCATTTAATGTCCTTTTCATTCAGCCCATCATGTTCTACACTCCTTTCATGCAGCTTTTTCCAGTATCTGCCACATGCACTTCTCTTTCCGCTCTTATATTGATGTTCTGCTTGCAAAATAGCTCCCTCCTAAGACCTTGGTGTAGGGCACATCTCTTGCTATGTGCATATACAATGCTCAGAACAAAACAGTCTCAATCTGCTAGTGGCTATCAGCCTGCTCATTTCAGAAGCATATAAAGATATTCATCCAGAAGTGATAAGTCACTGTTAATGAGGACTAACTCCTGGAAATCCCAGAAAAGACAAGAATGAAATAGTCATCTCTTCTGGAAAAAAAAAAAAAAAAATCACTTTTCAAGAGTCTTGCAGGAAAGCAATAGCTGAAAGGACAGTACAAACTCACAAATCTCAAATCCCAATTTAATTTCTCAACAAGACATCCATCCTCCCTGAGGACTGGCTGATTTTCACACTCCTTGCCCTGCTTATTACCATTCAAGTCAAGGAAGATCTCGCTGCCCTCTGCTTGGGCAGTGAGGAATTTAAGATAATGCATTAGATACCTACTGTCAAAGAGCCATCCTCTATGGGAGAAAAAAAAAAAAGAAAAAGAAAATCACACAGAACAGTTTCAGAGAGCTGCACAGATAGAAGAGATGTGGAATTCATCCCCTTTTCCTTAAAAAAATTGAAAGGACTGTGATTCCAAGGATCAGACCAGGCCAAAGAGCCTGTTGGCTGCTCTGTGCTGCCATCAGAGTCCAAGGGAAGTGAGCTGCTCGCTGATCCCAGTGGGAATCTACCACTGGTTCCTGGAAGAGAACTGTCTTGTTGGCTCTTACCGTTTGGTCTGGCTGCCTGGTTTGTGTGGGACCCCTTTCCTCTTCATCAGCTTCTCCACTGTATTGGGGTGGATTATTGGTCTGACTGGGTGGCGTTTGTAGGTCCCAGGATATTTCTTCTCCACAGCTTGTTCCCTCCTGAGACATTGTGGAAGGAAAAAACAAATCAGTCAGTTCTCTCTGTATACAATTGCAGCTCCTGCTGAACAAAACCCAGCTCAGCTGGGAGCACACTGCCTGTTTCTCAGCCATGGCTCGGTGCTCTTCTGAGAAAGGACAGAGTAATTTTCTTAAATCTCTCTGCAGAGATCAGGATGCTGGAAAAGAGCCCTGCACAGTCCAGAAACAGCACTGCATTCTCTCCTGACAACAGGGCCAAAGGATGCCAACACCAAATGTGAAAGTTGCCTTTCTCCTAGTCAGTAAAGACTGGATAAAGTAATGTGCACTAAGCAGTTTACAGCAATCTACTCTACCAGGGCCTCTTTCTGCTTGCCATCTCTTTCTTTACCCTGGAAGTTTGTCAGGGGATACTAAATCTGCAAGTACCACAATGCAGTTTAGAAATGAAGTATTGTTTTTCTTCTCCTGTTGCATACTGCCATGTGCATGGCATGCCATTATGCCCAGAGATACATACTTTATCAGCTCCTTCTCCCGGACCTCCAGCTGCAGCATAATAGCACTGAGCTCCATGTACAAGTTATTGGCTCGCTCCAGCTTCCTCTCATAGTGCTCACGGATATCCAATGCATGTCTGAAGAACAGAAAAGTCATTATTCCACAATCTGATGCCCATAGACCAAAGGAGGAAGACAAGGAAAAGTACAAGTGCTTTAGGAAAAGACCTTCTAAAATTCAATTTTGCCAGCTGTGTCACATTTAACCTCAGAGAGAGCTAACAGGAACGATGACTAAGAACCAGATACAGCAATAAATCACAATGTGATTTAGAAAGTGTTTCACAGTCTTGAAAGAGTAAAAATACTTCTCATCAGAGAACCTGCAAAAGCCTCACGTGCACTCACTCAAGCCCTTTGGCCAATCCCTGCATCATCCAGTTTGCACAGAGAAGGGGCAATGTCAGCTTCTAGAGAAACTGGAGAAGAAGTTAGCTGGTTGTGCTTCATAAAAAGCAAAACGCTCCTACAATGACACTATATATGCAGAAGACATCTTAAACCACAACTGAACAATGTAATCATCAAAGCTTCCTAGGGCCAGGGAACACTGATCAACAGCCACACCAAACTGGCTGACCAAGGTTTCCTTTGGTTTCCCAGACTGGACACATAACTGCTTCTTGCTCTTCTATGTTTCTCTGCCATAACTATATTTGCAAATTGTGTCTCAGATAATAACTTTCTGCTTTAATTTTTAAGTTAGCCTAAAGTTTAGAATGAATTTCAGTGGCCTGATCTATGTGTTCATTCCCAGTGGGCTGAGAGTGTGTTCAATTCTCTAGAAAGAACTAATCCAAAGGAATTCTTGGAGGAAAGAAAGCTCACTGCAAACTGCAAGATGCATGGTCCACAGTGCCACCATCACCAACTCAGACAGAAATGGGTAAACAAACCTGCCTTTGCTCTTCTTGCCTGGAGCTGACTGGTCAGTTGCCCAAGAGCAGGAATGGTTTCCACCATTCATTTCTGTCTTTCCCCTCAGCCAAGCAGTGCCCAAGGCCTTGCACAGGACTGTGAGAACTTCAGTTTCAGTACTCACAAGGAATTTAGGCTGCCCAAATAAATGCCACCAGAAATACTGAGTCCTGTTATGGGGTTCTCAGTTCAAGAGGAGCATAAAAACTGCTGCAGGGGCTGGAGCCCAGGAACAGAAGCTGAGGGACCTGCTTGGTCAGCTGGAGGAGGGAAAGCTGGGTGGGAAAAGTGAGAAGTAAACATAAAAGCATCAACTGACCTCAGCTCTTCTCTTCGACGACGAATCAATTCTTCATCTAGCCGGTGGATACATGTTCCTTCGCTTTTAATTTTCTCAAAATGTTTCTTCACTTCTTCTCTCCATTCAGCCTAAGGAACCAATTTACTTTCAGGTATTTACAAAGGACAGAGATCCCCAGTTGCACTAAAGAAGAGCTCTTGGGTAACACTCTTTTTGTCCGTAGAAAATCACAGTTTTGGTTGAACACATGTTTTTGTCAGCTGAATTGTTCTGGGAAACTATAATGCAGCAGGATTAATTTCAGCCTTTTCAAGCAGTATTTCTAATTTTGTACTCCCATTAGAGCACAAAACATATCTGCATTTTCTAAAAATTTTTTTTTTTTAATTCCTAAAGGTTTTTTCATCCTAAGACAACATTTTCTTCCCTTTTGAGATTCCAAGTAAACAGAAAGGCTTATGATTTGGAAAACTAAGTTCACAACAATGATAACAGTCACTGATACTAACTCAATCTACCCCTTGAAGCTTTGGTTCTTGCAGCTTTAATAAGTGTACCTGCTTCCTCAGATGTGCCCCAACACTTTACAGACTCTCTATAACAGAGACAAGGATTAATTCTCATTCCTTCCTTGACAGCAGACAACAGCTCACTGGGTAGGATACCATTGAATCTCTAAGATATACTTTTAGATCTCCCTGGAAAGTCTCAGAGTCCCTTTGCTGCCCTCTGACAGCCAATACACATGTATCCTTGCAGCTGACTTCAGTACTACTGGGCTACAGCCATTCTCCAGTTACCTGTGATTTGAAATAGGTTTCCTGAGGAGTAGCCAACACATCAGCAGATGCAATATCCAGGTGCATCAGAGTCTGCCGGAAGGAGGGACGATTCCGGGGCTTGCTCTGCCTGGAGTAAAACAGACAAATATCCAGCATGAGCTGAGATGAACATCATTGTTTTTCCCATCCTTCTGAAAGGCACACTCACAGGAACATATTCTCTGAAAAGTGTAGCTGACAGGCTAAGAAAAAGTTTCCTCATTTGCTGAATATGGATTTGTTGTGCTGAAGTTGTTTTGTATTGGTTTTTCAGATGAGAAAAATCACAAAAAATTATGTGATTACAAATCAAAAGATAAGACACAAACTGGAACTGTTCCTAAGTTGTTTGTAAAGCAGAAACAGATCATAGTTAATTATCCCATTAATCTTTAAATTTTCTAGTGGGAATCATAGAATCGATCATACAATACGTTCGGTTGAAAGGGGCCTTTAATTTCCTGGCCTTGAATGTCTCTGGGGATGGGGCCTCCACAGCCTCCCTGGACCACATCTTCCAGGGTCTATTTGATCTAGCAGACAGGATAATTTACATTGAACAAAACAGGGTGTCTATAAACACCAAACTTATCTATATTGCCACTGAGTACATGCCTGAGCCTACAAAGAACTATAATCCACTGAGCATCCCTAAAGTCCCATTCAATTACAAAAACATTTTTATCTTTGAGAAATGAGACTGGTAATGGATCTTGAGGTCCAAGCCCATCAGTCCTGCCAGGTACAGATGCAGTGTTGAGGGAAAGAAGCAGATTCTTCAGCCACCTCTCCACTACAAACTCCCTGCTTCCACTAGGTGGTGGTGTAAGTGTGTGTACCGGCTGCTGAGAGTTGCACAAACTGCTTCCTGTCTATTCCTGCCACGCTCCTTTTCCTGTAGCACATCTCAGCAGAGGTAATGCCACAGCACGACCAGCTGCAGCTCAGGGGCAGGAGGGTAAACAGCCACCGCAAAAGATCCACAGATACTCTGGCCTGATTTTCCCCTCGTGCCTTCAGAAGGAAAAGGCTGCCAAACTCACACGAGGGGACAATGCTGGAAGACCACTTATGCTGAGTGTCAATACTACAAAGACTTTCCACTCTGATCTGGCACATGGAATAAACTAAAAGCATTTTCTCTCTCTAGGTCTGTAAAATCCTGGTTCCATACAGAAAGGTGGAGTTTTTCTTTGTCCAGTTCAAAAGGCAGACACTTATGAAGGTGTTTCAAAGTGAAAAATCTTCTCTTTTCAACTCTGGAGCCAGTCTCAAGAAATATTATCCCTATTTCCCTTCCAGCTATTTTTCTCTTCCCACAGAGCTACCCTCTTTCATCTGGATTATGACAACAACCACCTCTGTGAAGGACATCTACAGTATCCTCACACTTCCCGCCAGACAGGCAACTTATGGGTAACTGTCACCTTACTGGGGCTCCCATCAAGCTCTACTCTCTCATCTCCCTCCTGCTCAGCTCCTTTCCCTCACCAGCTTGTCTCAACACTCTGCCAGCTCCCCCTGTCCCATTCACCCAGCAAATAAAACAGGTCTCTTCCTGCTCCTTCCCAACTTCAAACATCCTTCTGTGTCCCTGGCACCTGCTGCCGCAAGGAAATAGAATCCAAAATGCTGAAAGCATGAGAGTATTCCAGAGCCCTCTGCTCTGGACTCGGTGTTCTCACCCTGACTCCAATTTCATCAGTTGCCAGGCAGCTGGCAAGATTTGGGAGCCAGTCCTAGGTCCATGCAGGGTTCCAACTCTTACCAGGTCTGCTTCATGAGGATTTTGAAGCCATCTGGGCATGTAGAAGGTACAGGAAGGTGCAGGCTGTTACTACCCACCCCCCAAATGATGGCTGAAGAATCCACGTCCTTGTAGGGAATCTCTCCTGTAAGCAGCTCCCACAAAACGACCCCAAAAGACCTGATGAGGAAAAAAAAACAGGAGAAAAGCTTTTGTGTTAATTCAATTTAACAGAGACATCTGAAGCTGAGGAGAAAAAAAAAACCACCTGCTTCTGTCAGCTATATTTGATCTAAAATTACAAGTAGGTGTTTACATACTAGGTTTTTTACAAGAATAGCTATTTTGTATATCTGTTTTGAATAGCTATTCCTCATCTATGCCAGCACTGGGTTGAACACCAAGCCACATTGGTTTCTAACCTCCCTTTTGGTTCTTCTTTGTGAGATTTTTAAAATCTTGGAAGCACATTAGAAGCTTTTCTAGAGATGAAATTCTGCTCCTGTTAAATGAAGAAGAAAACCAGCCTGAGACAGCAGATGATCTCTTCTTACCAACATGAACAGTCAAAAGTCTATAGGACAGACAGAAATGAGTGTCTTAGACACAACAGAACAAAGATAGGGTTTAAGGGGCCTTTTTACATTTTGGGTTTTTTTTTTTTTAACTCTAGACAAAAGCTCCCCCTGCTGTTATGTGTCCTCCTAGGTAAGAGTTTCAGAGGTTTGATTCATCACTACAACCCAGAAATGAAACAACTGCAACATCTGTAAATGTTGGTATCAAAAGCACATGCCATCTCATCTCATTTTCTTTTGTGCTGAAAAAAGGAAGGAAAAAGAAAGAAAAGATTAAATTAAGAGATATTTACTTGGAAAAGAGCCTCCCATTACAAGAGCTGAAAGATACAGGTAAGAAAACTCCCTTTGCTTCTCTTCCAGTATAACCCAAACCAAATAGTAAAAAGTTATTTGTTTTCTCTACAATCTTTCCCCAAAAAGACACTAGAGAAGTAAACAAACCAGTCAATATAGAGTTAAAGAAATATTGCTGGTACTAGGGGAGAGGTACAACCATCTCAGTTTCCAACTCAGATGTCATACCTTACTGCACCTCTGTCCATGGGACATTGACCTTGCCAAGATGGTCAGACAGACCACATGAAAAGCCAGAAGTGTCTTTCTGGCACGTTACTAGTGTTAACTTGCACTTGTGACATCCAAACAATCATCTAAGGGATAAACTACCTGGGTCTAAACAACCATCAGTCAGAAAAGAAAACTTCACTAGAAAAAATGTTGCACTTTCAAAGCCCACTGGCATCAAATCCTGGGAGATAGGTGGAGGAATGAAGGGGGGGACTCCAAACAAACAAACAAACCCAAGCAGCATTTGAACATTTTTTTTCTCCTGAAAGTTTTTTCCACAGGCTGCAGGAAAGCAGGGATTCAGGTGGTTGGACAAACTACCAGAAATCCCATCTGGTTTCAGCTTTATTATGATTAAGAACTAATAAAGGATTTTCAAGACTCCTGATAAGATTATAGATGATTTTTTTTTTTAGTATGCTGGTAAAGACGAGAGAGCAGACGTATAAGCTGCTTAGGAACTGTTCCAGCATTCATGAACATCGCTTTGACTCATCCTGGGGGAGGAATGGATGTTGGAGGAGGAGTGTGAGCAATCCCTGCTGCAAATGGGACTTGCATCAAAGGTATCTCTAAGTTCACACCAAAGAGCAACACATCAAGGAGTAAAGGTGTGCCCATAGTCCTCTGCAGAGCTTGCAGCTGATTTCTTTTGGAGACAACATTCCACATAATATTCCTGAATGTAAACCACTCTAAAGGACAGAAAACCAGAGCGAAAATCTAACAGAGCTCAGGAGACAAATGATGAAAGTATTTTCTCCATAAAAACAATCCAAGAGTTTCTTCCAGAAGAGCTGGCCACGCTATGGCCTGTTACACTCACACAAAGCACTGCAGGGGCAAGAGCAGCTGTAGTAGTACAATATGAGATATTCCCTTTCCCTACAGGAAATCTTGATTTAAAGTCATGACCCAGCTCTGAGCTAAAAGAGGAACAGCAGGCTGCTGTCTGACTCTCCCCACAGCTCTGACCTGCAGCTTCACACCACAGAAAGGCAGTGACAGGATTTGAAGCTGAAAAATCACATGAAGAAAAATTTACCCTGGCTGTAAAACAGAGGGAAAGGGAAATTGTCCTTGCTCCTGACATTTCATATGCAGAAACAAGAAGGCAGAATTACAAATGTGGTTCTCTTGATGACCCCGAACACTGGGGAGAGGCATCCCAATGGAGTCCCAAAGCTGACTCCACTTTACACAATCACAGAATGTTAGTGATTGGAGGAGACCTCAAGAGACCATCTAGTCCAATCCCCCTGACAGAGCAGGAAAACCAAGACCAGGTCACACAGGAACATGTCCAGGCAGGTTTTGAATGTCTCCAGAGAAGAAGACTCCACACCCTCTCTGGGCAGCCTGTGCCTCTCTTCTGTCACTGTGAAAAAGTTTTTTCTTATATTTCTGTGGAACCTCCTGTGTTCCAGTTTGCACCCATTGCCCTGCGTCCTATCTTTGGAGGTCACTGAGAAGAGCCTGGCTCCATCCTCCTGACACTCACCCTTTATAGACATTAATGAGGTCATCCCTCAGTCTGCTCTTCTGCAACCAAAAGGGACTCAGCTTCTTCAGCTATCCCCATATCCAATCCCTTCATCATCTTTGTGGCTCTGTGCTGGACTCTCTCCAGCAGTTCCCCTGTCCTTCTTCAACAGAGGGCCCTAGAACTGGACTCTTTCTTGTATTCCTTTGAACACAGACTACACTTCACATGGGATGGAAATGTTCATAACTTACAGTCTATATCCTGGTTTTCTCTCCCTTGCATCTGGGTTTAGATTTACCAGGCTATAATCCTACAGCCATGCACAGAACAGCCAAGCTAGGAGAGGAGAGGCTCCCCTAAAGCTTCAGTGTTGTCCTGTAGAGTGCAGAATGCAAGTGGAAAATACCTCGGGGACACAGAAGTTGTTGTGACAGACCCTGAGGAGTGAAAGAAAACTCTGGTCTGAAGAAAGACACAGGGATGATCTGCTGTGTGCAAGTCACATTCTACATCAAGTCTCACTAGGAACCTTCAGGGGGTAACAAATGGCTTTTACAGACCTATCATCTCTCTTTCCATTACAGCCCATATTTCTGGGCACTAGGCAGATGGAAAAAGAAATAGCCCACCAAAGAGCAAACTAACTCCATGCCTGGTATGATAAAAGAGTGCTGGAGGTGCAAAGTGCTGGGAAACCAAGAGGCTAAACAACAGGTAAAGGTACTTAAACATTGACACTACTCACCAGATATCCACCTTTTCAGAGACAGGCTCATTGCGTATCACCTCTGGGGCCATCCAAGCCACAGTTCCCGCAAAAGACATTTTGGTACTTTTATCACTCAGTTCTTTAGATGTACCAAAATCTGAAATTTTTACTGCATCCGTGTGTGTAACTAAAACACTGGAGAGAAGAGAAAGAAAAACAAAAAAGAAAAATCAGCATTTTGCCATTTTTCTTGTACCACAGCAGCCACTGAGAGTGAATTCCTTCTCAAACAACACAAATAGTTGATGAGACCATGCTGTTCATAACTGCAGTACAAGAAGGAAGATTAAGCATTTTTCACAGCAAAAGCACTCACTTTCTTTGGGGTGGCTGTGTTTTGCACCTCAAATGCATTTCTAGATGCTAGCAGTCACAAATCACTCTTGATAAAATCACCAATTAACAAGTCCCAAAAGACTCACTGCATTGGGAGACATTTCAAAACTTTAGTAAAAATTTTAAAAGTCANACATTGACACTACTCACCAGATATCCACCTTTTCAGAGACAGGCTCATTGCGTATCACCTCTGGGGCCATCCAAGCCACAGTTCCCGCAAAAGACATTTTGGTACTTTTATCACTCAGTTCTTTAGATGTACCAAAATCTGAAATTTTTACTGCATCCGTGTGTGTAACTAAAACACTGGAGAGAAGAGAAAGAAAAACAAAAAAGAAAAATCAGCATTTTGCCATTTTTCTTGTACCACAGCAGCCACTGAGAGTGAATTCCTTCTCAAACAACACAAATAGTTGATGAGACCATGCTGTTCATAACTGCAGTACAAGAAGGAAGATTAAGCATTTTTCACAGCAAAAGCACTCACTTTCTTTGGGGTGGCTGTGTTTTGCACCTCAAATGCATTTCTAGATGCTAGCAGTCACAAATCACTCTTGATAAAATCACCAATTAACAAGTCCCAAAAGACTCACTGCATTGGGAGACATTTCAAAACTTTAGTAAAAATTTTAAAAGTCAGTAAATTTTTAATCCGTGCAGTAAACTATCTAAAATATTATTTTAATGCACTGTCATAGTCATGTCAAAGGCTAAAAAAAGGGATAAACATCCTGGGAATGAGAATATAAGCAGTCAGGTGGATTTAGTCAGAAAATAGCAGAGAAATGAGGAAGACTCATTCCAGAAAACCACAGAAATAATGAAGCAACAAGTAAAAAGGAAAAATAAAAAAGGAGACAGCAACATAAAGGAGACTGCTGTTTAGCAAATAGGACCCCGGAAGATCAGCACAGGAGAGGAGGGTCAATAGGGTTCTTTAGTTTCACTGTCATTACTTTGGAGTCAATATGAAAAAAAAAATATGGATTTTAACCTAACTTTAAAATTCTCCTCAAAAAAACCCTAATAGACAACTTCA
Source organism: Turnix velox (assembly GCA_013400935.1). Lineage (NCBI taxonomy): Eukaryota > Metazoa > Chordata > Aves > Charadriiformes > Turnicidae > Turnix > Turnix velox. Next base: position 534,381 of record VZTY01017593.1, read on the forward strand.
ACTGCAGGGCATTTAAGTAGATAGAGACTCACTTTGGTGACTTGAGATCTCGATGGATGATTTTGTGAAGGTGCAGATAGTTCATCCCACTTGCAATCCCTGTGGACCAATCCACAAGCAACCGAGGGGTGACTTTCCGTCCTGCTCGCAGGACTTCATAGAGCTGCCCATGGGCACAGTATTCCATGATAATGCAGTAGCATGGGGCTTGAGTGCAAACTCCCCTGGGCAAAGAAAACACAGATAGTGAGGATCAGGACAGGAAAAGTCCCATAGCAACTCTCCAGGGTAGCAATCAAGGGGCAAACTCTCAAAGGTGGCAACCGAGGGGCAGAAGAACCGCCTGTTTATTCTGCTTGGGCAAACCCCTGCTAATTCCACCCTACTGCTTTGCACAGGAGGAACCTCCCTGATGACAGCAGTGGGTTTCCTCAGTTTCCATGGCTGCAGGTATTTTGTGAGCCTGCAGGCACTGGGTGAGAATTGGTGTGACATTGTGACATCCTTGGGAAGGAGAGGAAGAATGACCACCTGCTTTGGCCTACAGACAGCTTAGTCCCTGGATTTTAAAAACTAGGCCAGGGTACATATGTGAATGGATAAGGTTATGTTTCTAACAAGTTTCACAACCTACTTGAATGCAATGATATTAGGATGTTTGAGCTTCCTCAAGTGCTTGATATCTGTTTCATTCTGATCTCTCACTTTCTTGATGGCCACTTCCTCTGCCCGGAATTTGCCAAGGAAGACAGCTCCCTGTGCACCGCTACCCAGCCACTGCAGCTCTGAGATCTCCTCGAATGGGACCTCCCAGGTGTCTAGACACAGACAAAGAAAGGAAATGACAAAGGTCAAGACCACAGAAACACTGTGCTGCAAGATCCCACCAGAACACATCTCTGGGTGGATTATTTTGGGAGTGGTAGATGGCCTCTCCTCCCAGTGCAGCCACAGCTGAGGTACAATTGAGATAAACTCAGCTTCAGCTTCCCCTTCAACCATCTGCACTCCCTCTTCACACCCTCTTCCTTCCCACTGATAGTTGCTTTTCCAGCAGAACTCACCACCGCTTAAGGTGCTTTGACCTGGTACACAGGAAGTTAATATACCTGCAACACTTGACTCCAAAACTGAACAATGACAGTATCACTTTCTTCTAAGAAGTCCTTCACCATGAGTTGAAGAAGACACTGACCCATCTTGCCAGAGAGGTGGTGGAGGCCTTGTTTCTGGAGACATTCAAACATTCAAGACCAGGCTTGATGAGGCTCTGAGCAACCTGATCTAGTGCAGGATGTCCCTGCTCACCGCAGGGAGGCTTGACTAGATGGCCTTTGAAAGGCCCCTTCCAACCCAACACAGTCTGTGATTCTATGAAAGTATATACATCCATTGAAAAGCATTGAAAAGTGATCAAAAATAGGAAAGAAAAGGGAAACACAAAGCAGGAATGTTGTAGAATACAGATCAGCAGCCACCAGGTTACCCAACGCAAAGCCCGTTAACCACCAGCAGCAGTCACAAAAAGAGGTCTTTCCCACACCATTGTATATCAATGTCAAACTGGCAGAAAAATCTGAAGGCGCTCCTCCTTGTGGGTACCTACATGCACCTCACAGGGATGCTACCAGAGAGGCCCAGCAGCATGGCACAAAATGTCTCAAGACTGCGAGTCACCTTGAAATTACCTTCACATACTGCAAACAGCAAGATAAAAAGCAGGCAATAATTTATTTACTGTACCTCAAGAGATGCGTAAGTTTTGAGAATAAATTATTTAGCAGCAAAGACAACAAGTAAACCCACTGATTTCTGCAGTAAAAGGAAGTGGTGCCTGTATAGATCTCTGTTTCAGATCACTACAAAGATGAGTCTTTCTTGTTCCATCCAGTCCCCAAACCACTGGGACAATGCCAGGGCTGCAACTGGGATTAGGCAAAAGTGTTTATTTTACATTCTGTCACACTCGTGGGAAATTCATATACCCAAAGCACCCCTGGACTGATCCTGATTCACATCTCACCCTCAGATCTCTTCCATGTCAGTCAGACACTAGCTAGAGAAACCTCCTGATCTGCAGACATGGCCAAGGAAAGCCAGTGCCTGTCCTCAGACAGATCCCAGCGCTCCTTCTGCTCACCAAATGTGAGAAATAAAATACTGTTCACCTACAGGAAAAACTTCCTTTGACTCAGCAGGGCAAAGTTCAGGCCTCAGCATATGTTTCTGCAGAGACACAAAGCTATTTTTCACACCCATGTATTTGCTCGCAGTCTTACATTGTATAAAAATAGCAGGAGAGCAAGAGCAGCTCAAGTGAAACCACTGTAGCTGAGCAACTTCGGGAATCATGGAATCACCAGCAGCTGAGATCCTTATCCTCAGTTTTCAAGAATGCTGTGACACTGTGACAGTGACACTGCCTACCAGCTATTGTGTTCTTTGGGACTGAAGCAAGAAATGCCCGATCGTGGAAGAACTGAGCAGAAACTGAGGTGTGAAATGTATCGTGACCACTATTTTGATCACAGGACACTCAAGTATTTCAAAGTGTTGTTCTTCACCTAACAGCTCAAATAACCTTTTGGCACAATACTTGTAATTGGTATTTAACACTTTAGGTGTTTCAACAGTTAATGACAGTTCCATAAACAAGAAAATATGAAGCTCATAAATAAATTGAGATTAAATATATTTCTGTTTAATTTGCAAGCAAAGCTACAGGGTGAGGAGGAAGGGTTTGAAAAAGAAAGTGGGGAGATTTAGATGAGATCCATGGAAGAAGAAACTACAGGCCAGTCAGGCTCACCTCTGTGCCTGGCAAAATCATGGAGCAGATCCTCCTAAAAAGGTTGCAAAAACACATGGAGGATGACACAGAGGTGATTGGGGGCAACCAACATGGCTTCACCAGGGGCAAATCATGCCTGACCAATTTGGTGGCCTTCTATGATGGAGTAACGTCATCGGTGGACAAAGGAAGGGCAACTGACATCATCTACCTGGACTTGTGCAAGGCATTTGACACTGTCTCGCATGAAATCCTGGTCACCAAACTGGAAAAGAATGGGTTTGATGGATGGACCACTCGCTGGATAAGGAGCTGGTTGAATGGTCGAATTCAAATAGTTGCAGCCAATGGCTCATTGTCCTAGTGGAAACCAGTGACGAGTGGTGTTCCCCAAGGATCAGTACTGGGACCAGTGCTATTTAACATCTTCATAGGAGATATGGACAGTGGGATCGAGTGCACCCTCAGCAAATTTGCAGATGACACCAAGCTGTGTGGTGC
>VZTY01017593.1:538064-555606 GCA_013400935.1 Turnix velox
ACTGGAACAGGTTGCCCAGAGAGGTTGTGGATGCCTCCTCTCTGGAGGTGTTCAAGACTAGGCTGGACAAGGCACTGGGCAGCCTGGTCTAGTGGGAGGTGTCCCTGCCTATGGCAGGGGGGTTGGAACTCGATGATCTTTAAGGTCCCTTCCAACCCAAACTATTCTATGATTCTAAGAAATTCTTTGCTGTGAGGGGGGGGGGGAAGCCCCTGGTCCAGGCTGCCCAGAGAAGCTGTGGCTGCTCCATACCTGGAGGGGTTCCAGGCTGGGCTGGACTGGGCTTGGAGCAACCTGGGGTAGTAGGAGGTGTCCCTATCCAGGGAAGGGGGTAGCACTGCATGAACTTTAAAGGTTCCTTCCAACCCAAACCACTCTATGATTCTGTGATTCTTTATCTCCTACCAGGATGGAGCAGCTTTTGTTCCAGAGTCTTCTGGGCCTAAAGAACCCTGTGAGATACATCTCCTAAATAAATTGAAGGGTAACAGCAGCAGAAATTACGCAAGAGCTTGCATTTCTAAGGTAATTAAGAACTATTTGGATACAATTATGGGAATCTGTTTCCCATGGGGAAGAAAAGCAGGAGCAGCATGAGCCATTGACTCAATCCATTTGAACAAAATTTTTGCCGTTTGCCATGGGTGGCCGCTTGCCAGCACTGGTGTTAGGACAAGAAGCATACTGAACATACCCAGAACACAAGCATACTGCATAAAGTTTCTTGCTCTCCAGGTTTACAGAGAAATCCACATGATAATGGCAGACATGTCATTCGTGAAAGGGAAGGCAGAAGCAACTCCTGAAGACAGATCCCTATTCTAAAGGAAATTGCTCAGAAGCCTGAGTTTGTAGAAACACAACGGAGACTTACCACAAACTGCTAGAGACCCAACAATCCAATCTTCCTGAAAACACTCACCAGTACCTTTTAGAAACCAGGGTAAACAACTGGGAAAACATCCTAAGGAGTGATTTTTATAGGTCAAATCCAAAAATACTTAAACCTCGGATATATCTGAGCAATACAAAGACTCCTTGAAGTAATGTCTACTCACCCAGTAGGCAGAGCAATTAACAGCAGCAGTTGGTACTGTTTAATCAACCAACAGACCACCCTGCCACAACTGCCAGCTGACCCCCACCCTAACCACCATGAGTTTTCTAGAAAGCACAGACACATGTTCCTCTTGATGACCATCTCAGATGCTGAAAAGGATGCTCAAGGGGTAATCTCAACAAGAAGATAATTAGAATCATGTAACAGTTGTTCTTACTATCTCTCCCATTCACCAAGTTGTGAGCCAAGCCTTTACAGGCAACAAAGACTCTAATATTAGACATCTGCAAAGGGAATTAAATCTATTTATATTACTGCAACAACCACATCACCACTATGTCATAGAGTTTGGGTTTTCAAGAGTTCCAAAGGGTGAGCAGAGGATGCTAATGAGCAGTAGAAAGTACTAGGAAGCATCTGAAGGAAACACAAAGCCTCCCTGAAGGCCCTGGTTCCTGGACTCCTACCCGCCATTATTGATTCATCCCAACACAAAGGTCTGCTCCTACATTCGGGTGTTCCATGCAGAGGGGAGAAAGTCACCTGCCTAAAGTCATAAATAAGCTCCCAGGGGAACCAAAGCCCACAATAAGCCTCCCCTCACTGCTGGAAGGGTCAAAGATATTTCCTCAGCTCGCCTAGCAGCAGAGCAGATACAAATCTTACAGCAAAACTAAAAGCAATCACAATCATCAGTTATTAAAACTGCTGGCTTGGCTTGTATGATGCTGAAGAAATGCACACAAGATGGTGGCAAGAAGCAAGAATGAGATCATCTGGAAAACAGAACATGAATACTCTGACAAAAATCCTTGAGTTTTAGCATAGAAGGAAGTTTTAAAAGGTTTATCCTTAGATAACAGAAGCATACTATTTCCATCAGAGATCTGCCCAACTGATCAGCTCCCAAGTGGAAAAAAAAAAATTTTTTTTTTTAAATCTTCTCTTCACACTCATTTATGGTGGTGAAGCCACTGAATATGCAGCTAAACCACACAGGCCACATGCAGCAGATCCCAATTAATCCTCAGCATTACCACATCTGTAGGCATTTCAAAACTGCCCTTTTGGGAAGGGCACAATGGCAACAGCAAATCATATAGTGCACATGAATGTGTGGTTCTGACCATGCTCCGAGCATAGCAAGATACTTCTGTGTTATGTAGAGGAGAAGAGGAGATCTATGTGCACCCCTCAAACAACAATACTCTCAGCTGTTCATTTTTATTAGTTAGGACTTCAATCTCTTTTATTAGTGACTTCCACACAAAAGAAAGCGTCCCCTGTGAGCCATCAAAGCACACACTAAACTGTGGGCTCCAACACATCTGCTGTCCTAGTTCTAAGAGAAATGCAATCTCTCTGCCTCCCAGGTCGCTTTCCTGAGGCTCCCCTCCCAAATCCCAGGCAGATAACAGCAAGTGAGGGCTCAGCAGCCTCCAGTGATGAGAGAAGTTTGAGCGGGTGAGATACTGATTGCATGGAACAGTCATAGAAATGCCAGAAGCAGCCAATGTCTCTGCATCCATGTCCATGTCTTGGGAAGTTTCAGCTTTACATAAAAACACCAAATAACAGTAACACAGACACACTGACATTGTGCTTCCTCCAAGTGTTACCCTACTGCTCAGTGACTCTTTCTCAAGGTGGTCTTCCCTGCCAGACAGTCTCTTTGTAAACTCACTACATCTGATTCCAGCTATTGTGCAGTCACCCCAGTAGCGTAAATTCCCCAAGGAATTTTCAGTTGCTTCCATTATTTATAGACTCAGCCACCTGTGACACACCGAGACTGTAACACCCAAGCACAACTCGGCATTAACCACTTGATGGGTTTCCTCACCACATATCATTTGTCTAGGCCAGAAAACCATTTGCTTAATGCTGAGCCACGGTCTCAGCAATACAGGAGACTCCTGCCCCATGGTACTCTACAGTGCCCAGCCTGTTCCCATTTTCAATAAGCCTCAATCACTTCAGCTCCTTAATTCTAATGACAGCTTGTTCTTTTCCCATCTGCCACTTCCATTCCCCTGTGCAAGGGGAGAAATCAGACACCAAAGGCAGATTGTACTCTGCTTTTCAGCTTCCAGTTACGCCTAAAGATATGTGCATGCAACTGACTGGGTCATTGCTTATTCACAAAATACGTATTTTAGTGGTAGATACACATTTATACTCTCATGCATACACTTACATGTTTATATAATTACACTTAATAAAAAAGGTATGAACATTAGAATGACATATTTCTGGAAATGTAAGAACTGAATGAGATTTGAAAGAGCAAAATAATTTATGAAGAGTAAGACAAAGTTTATGTAATACGCTCATAGAGAAGCAATACTTCTGCTCTTTGGTGGTCAGCTGGAGACAGCCTTCACATACACATATAGGAGCAGATGAGCCAATGTCAATGGTTATCACCTAGCGTGACGAAAACTGCTATGCCCATGGTTTTCATCTGACAGGAGACAACTGCAGAAAAGAAGCAGTTGGTACAATCCTTGTGTTCAACGTAATTCTTTCTGATCCTCACTTACACACATACTGGGTTCAGATTCAGACCATGTCACAACAGTCCAAAGCATGGGTCAGAACAGGCAATTGGTTATGACTCTATCAGGAGCTGCCTTTGCTACAAGTAACATCTGCTGGCTGTATGCTGCAGGATTTCTCTTTGCAAACCCATAGCAGGGCTGCACAAGACAAAAATAGTCACAAGGAAAGCAGGGAAAAATCACTGGGTTGCTTTCTTCATATGATGCCCCAAGAAAAAATAGTTTCCTTCCCGACTTACCTTGCTGTTGCAGTTTGTAGTCCGTGGAGTATGCCTTGCCTATGATGTTCCACACAGGCCTCAGACAACCAAAAAGTCCCTCAAGAAACCCACCACTCCCACTGCCCGTTCTGTTGAACTGGACTTTAACATCATCAGCTCCACTGTTGCTCTCTCCATCCATAGTGTTCCTGTTGCCCTGAGGAATGGCTGTCTCAGACTCATCCTGCTCTCTCAGCTGAAGCACACTGTTCTCAAATTGGTCCCTAGAGTCCTCGCTGATGCTGGTCAGCACCGCGGCAGTGACTGGGCTGCTCACGTTGTCGATGAGGTCTGCCTGCAGCAAGCCCTTCTCACGCACATCCTCGATGAGCTCAGGGGACAGGTGGTTTCCAGTAGGTGCATGTTCATCGTGTAACCTACTGAAATCTTTATCTTCACAGAAAGCTCTGCCAACCGAGTTTGGAGAGGAAGACAAGCTCAGGTGCTCCTGAGTGCTGGCCATGACGTAGTGAGTGTGCATCAAAGAGATGGTCTGAGTTGGTACTTAGAGAATCAGTACAACACAATTCAGATGTGACACACGGACCCAGGACCTGAAACAAGAAGAAAAAGAACAACTTTCAATTTTTTACTTGAGTATTTTCACTACCTTCACTTTCACAGAGGTGAACTGATAATTAACTAGACATTCCCGACAACTGTCGATACTTAGTAAATAATTACTGCCCTAAAAGAAACAACTAAATTATTCCAATAGAAACTGGGCTCAGACAGTACTCTCGGTAACCTACTGCAGGAATCACCTGATAAACAAACACCAAGTTTGAAACAGAAACCTGAAGGTCAGAACCCTGAAAGCAAAGCACCATTTATTCATGGTTACTATAGCACTTATCGGCCTACAGCTGCCCTCAGGGGATTCCCAGCTCAGCTCAGGTTTGATGCCAGTCACTGTTCCTGGGTCTGGCACAGCCCACAGGCAGAGGATTCCTCTACAAACCCTTGAGTCAAGGGGTTAGAAAAAGCACAGGAAGACAGGTACCCTGCCTCCACTAGGAGGTTTGTAGCTGTTCCCCGAGACACTGTCTAGTTATGACCTGGTCCTTTAAGTTCACCCTTTCAAGGTAGCCAGATCTTCTACCATTTCCAGAAATGTACATGGCATGCTCATCAACAACTGTCAGAGAGCTTCACAGAAACAGCGTACCCTCCTCTCCATAAGCCTGAGGAGCACCACCTCCCACCACCCTCTGCCTTCTTCCTGCATAAAGTCCCCTGGTAGATCACGTCCAAATTCAAAGCTGCCATCCCTTTCAAAAAATTCCCCCACCTCTTCCTATGTGTCCCACTGAAAGACTCTTTTTCCACAACTAGCCTAGTACCATCTTCCCACAGAGCAAGGGGCCAAGCTACCACAGCTGCCCCCTGCCAAAGTGCTCTGCTAGGGTAAAGCCACTTTTGAAACAGCAGTCTTATATTTACACCTGAAGCAATGAAGCATATTCAGCTCAAAGTCCAATTTTAAATTCCTTATGCAGTTGAGAGGGAGGGAAATAAATAAAATGGCATTAACAGGAACTATTGCATTAAAATGTAGGATCAGTTACAGTGGGTGCAAAGTCCCAGTCTGGGCAAACAGCCAGCAGGAGGAAGGAAGAGGTGGCCAGGTAGCATAGAGCCAATGGCAATGAAACACCTCAGCTCAGTAACTTCTTAAGGTGAGGTCACTGCAGAGATGGGAGATAAGACCTCCCCCACTGCTGTTCAAAGAGCTGGTGATCCAGGTTTCAATCCCTCTCCAACAGCAGCAGCAAATGAGCACAGCCAGGAGCCTGTTCTACGGTATTTCTGCCTATCAAGTGGGATACATGGAAAGAATCTATTAGAAGTTATTTAGGCTGTAAACTTCATTCTTGAAAAAAAACAAAAAACAAACAAAAAAAACCACCAAAAACTTGGCTAGTCTTTTTTTTTTAGAGGGTACAAATTCCTAGACTGCCTACTCATTCACTCTATGGAAGTTCTTCTGCATCTTTGATCCCTTCTCTACATCTTCTGTTTTGCCTGTATCATCTCAGAAATGAGGGAATACAAGGGCAGACCAGGTCCCTGATGTAGGCACACCACAGAAACGTATGTAGGCATAGTGACCACCTTTCGTCTTCTTTTCCTTTCTTTCCTTATGCTCTCCTCTAATGCTACCTGACATTTAAGTGTTAGCTCAGCATCCTGAAGCACTTCCATAGGTCTCTTATAACATCTCATTCCTGAGCAGGAAAAAGGAAGTTCAGAGCCTAACTCCTATTTGCAGGATATAAAGATTAAGGTAAATTTAATCAGTGCTAAATTTGACTGACATTTTATCACACAAGTTCACAAGAACTTTCCAGTACTCACTGCAATTGGCTTATGTGCTTGTTTATTACCCTCAACAACTTCCTTCTACAGCCTTGCAGCCATAATGCTCTTGCTCTAGCATACTCTAGCATACTAAAAGATCAGAATAAGGAGAGAAAAGGTGGAAAGAGTGAAAGGAGTGCCACACAACAACTTCTAGAGAAGGATGCTTCATTGTTACCATTTGTCTTACTTCACACCATTTGTCTGCAGCAGGGGTATCTCTGTTCTTTCAGAGATGAGATGTTCTTGCCAAAAATCCCAACAAATTGTATCAACCAGATCCCCTTTGCTTACATACTCTCAAATTCTCCAAAGAAATTAGATAGATTCCCAAAGTATTACTTTGTCTTAAAAGAACTGTGTTGACTCAGTCCTGCATGAAATGCATGCATCTGCACCAGCTCTCAGCATAGGGATGAATTTCTACCTCCACAAACACTAGACACATTTAACTAGGAACTCCTTCAACAGAAGGTCACAAATTTGTGAGGGGGTAGAGAAGTGGTGGTTGATTTGGAAATAAGAAAAATCAGACATCCAGTTCTTTTTTTGACATGAGGAGCAAACAAAGCAGGAAAAAAATAATCTTAGCAAAGTAGCCAGACAAAGAGTCAATCCACACTCCCTGGGGCTCAGGGAGATCTCTCCTGCTGACTCCAATGAAGGTGAAACTGGTTCCTGTCTCACCTGCCAGCCCAAAGGTCTGGGAAATAAGCAGCTTATATAAGTGCATTTGCAGCCCCACACCCATAAACGTTTCCTTTAGCAGATCCAAAAATACCTTTGACAACATAAAATGCTACTGTGTTCTTCCAGGGCTTTGCATTCTTCTGCTCAGAAATTGCATAATCCAATACCGTAGGAAAGAAGGGATGTTACATAATGACTCGCACATTCACTGCAGGATTTGTGCACTCACAAATCTGGTGGGAAGCAACCCTCACCTCTCCTCCTCACATCCTCAGGTTTTGAAGAAAGGATAATCCATCAGCCACTCTCTTTGGGGGTTCAGGGCAACAAACCAAGGGCCATACTGTCCCATGCTGTTACAAGAATTTCACTTCACAAAAATATCAGTTTAGCTTTGTGTACCTATATGCTGCTTCTGTTTCCTCTTGCTCTGGTTGCACACACTGAACACCAGAAGTTTCATGCACAATTTTCTGACATCTAATTAACCATCGTTACCCTCCATCACAGGCACATCAATAATATAGTTCAAACATTTAGCTGGTATAAAAGACAAACTGAATGTCAATTAGTCTTTTATACTCCTTAATTACTAATGCAATCTGTCTTAAATCAAAATATAGTAGTGACCTTAAGTTACAATCTTTTATCTTTCCAGTTTTCTTCAGAGTATGGAATAACTTTTAAAACCCAGTTTCAGACTGCAGGCTCAGCTCCTTTCCTCTCCTCAGCCTTCAGAATTCTGCACTTTTTTTTAATAGAATCATGGAATCACAGAATGGTTTGGGTTGGAAGGGACCCTAAATATCATCTGGTGCTACCCCTGCTCTGGGCAGGGACACCTCCTACTAGCCCAGTTGCTCCAACTCCCATCCAACTTGGCCTTGAAACCCCCCCGTGATGGGGCAGCCACAGCTTCTTTGAGCAACCTGTGCCAGCGGCTCACCCCCTTCAGAGCAAAGAATTTCTATCTTACCTCATTAGAGTCATGTCATATTATTAACTAGTAATAATAGATTAAATTATTTCAATTCAAATATTTTGGAACTACAGACCCCAGGAAAAAATTCAAAATTAGTTTCACAGATTACTTACGGTTTCTCTAACATTGCCACATGAAGCCATTAAAATGTTCCAGTGTTACTGATGAACACTGTCTTGTAATTTCCCTCACATAACTGAGCATCACATTTTCCTCCAAGGAGTAGTGTTAAGCTTAATTAATGTCTGAAAGATCTTTGAGGATGAAGATCAATATCAAAGTGCTATTTTCAGGAATCCAACAAATGAATCAAACTCTCACTTTAATTCATGTGAGGCATCAAACTGGTCTCAAGTAAACTCACTCACAGGCTTGTTCTTATTTTTGTAGTAGGTATGAATTATTCAGTATTTGCAAAGCACACTTGACATGTAAAAGCAATACACACTGACTGCTCAGCACTAATAGCTTACATGCTTCATACTCAGTAACTAAAAAACTACCCAGGAATGTACAAAAACTACGGGAGCTCATGCAACACTTTGGCTTCTATCAACATTACACGGAGTGTAATGTCATCCTGGAGCATGACCACCTGATGAGATGGGGACACTGGAAATCCAGCTGGCAGGTCCGTCAGATGAGAAATGCAAGTAGTACTAAGTTGTATTCAGTAAGCACCATAACACCTCTACGAGCAAAGAGGATTACTCCTTGCTGGAGAAGCAGCACAATGACTTGCTCTGGAGCCTCTCCTAAGCCCGTATTACCCACATGGCACAATGAATGAGAGCAGCATCCCAGTGGTGCGATCCAATTCTTAGGCCCCTAGAGCTTTACACGATGGCAATGCCATCAAGACAGGACACACAACACACAGTCAGGGACTGGAGAACTATAGAGGAGCCTGCAAAGCCCTAACGTAACACCTGCCATATAACAACCTTCAAAGGAGCACTCACCCCCCCCAGTTCATGCCCAGTTCATCCACTTCTTGGCTACAGCTGATAAAACAGAGAATCTTCTCATGTACAAAAGGATGGTGAAGTTGGATGCATCTCAGGAGGAAAGTCACAGCTTTACAACTGCACCTCTGATGTTGGAGCCCTCCAGAAGGTGACAGAATAAGGAGCAGCGGTCAGGAAAGGACAAACATCCTAAGAATGAAGAAAGTGTCCACAGAGTCCTCCATTCCTCAAGCCCACTACACTGGAAAAAGTCCAGCCTCCCACCCACCCCCCACCAGGACTTTCTCCTTTCTTCCCTTACAGCACTTCTCATGCTGAGCCAGCAACAGCTCCAGAAGAAACAGCACAAGCAACTAGAGGTTTACTGGAGGACTACAAACCCCACATACTTTCCACAGAAAAAAATAACCCATTCTTCACCCTGGCTTACATCCAATTGCTACTAATGCCTTTGAGCCCACTCCTATGGATGACAATTGGGCTGATGCTGTAAATAGTAAAGGAGGACGAAGGTCAAAACCCACCCTAAGTATTTATAGGGTGGGAGTAAGTGCCTATGGCGTCTCTGCTCCCAGCCCACCTCAGTATACTGCTGCAGTTGCCAACCTGGTATTCAATCCAAAGTAGCGTGTGGTTTAGGAGAAGTATTTGCCCCTCTTCTCCAAGAGGAAAGAGTGATTTGCTGTAAAGGCACTAAAACAGAAGCCTAGAAAAGGCTAAACCCATGGGACACATTTGCCAAGAAGGTACTAAAAAATGCAGTTACATTTGCCTCAGTTGACTCATTTCGATTCTGCTGTGGGCAAGAATCTCTCTGGAAACTGTAAGAGCAGTAAGTCCGCTGCTGTTTTTCTCCAAACATGGGGTCTTTGGTGAAAGCCTGGCTAAAATGCTCTATTCACAAAGCAAGGTTCAGGTGCTTTCCTCTGCCTACTCCAGGCCGAAGGACCAGAGGTGAAGAGAAATCTGCACTGACTTAAAATCTGTCCATATCACCAATGTCAGAGTAGTTATTTTCATGTATAAAAGCCTTACTTAAAATCTCTGCCCTTTTGAGAACTCTTAATATTGGATATTCATTCAACATATCTCAACTGCAGATAGCCCAGGTCAGGTACCAGATACCTACAACTCTAGTCTCATCAGTCACCATCTTGCATTTGCAATCAAAAAAAGTCATAACAAAACAGGAAATACCATAAAACCTTTCTTCTCTGCCTCTGCTTCCATCAGAACCAGATTTCAATAACTAATTGTGAAACTGTTTACCTATGAAGAGCCTTTCAAACAAATTGCTACTCAATTTTCTGGTCCACTGGGAATAAGCTGCTTACCAACTCTCGACAACAGAGGACAATAGAGGAAGGTTAGTAATGCCACCAGAAGAAAAAAAAAAAAACCCAAAACCAACAAAGCAAACACCCACATACTTTTAAACACAAGCTGAGGTGTAGCTAAGTAGTAAGAGTCCCTGCCATACATTCCCTACTAGAAGTTACTTGCTATTGCCAGGCAGAGGGGTGAAAATGAAGGCGCCAGCTATAAATCTAACCATCAGGCAGCAGGGGACAAAGACAAATCTGAATGACAGGACCACTCTGGATCAAAGAATCAGACTGAGGCCCCAAATGCAGGAAACAAAACTAGTGTTAAAGCAAAACAAACACAAAAAAAACCTCACTACCACATCAAAATCATGATTTATTTTTTGCAAAGTCTGTTACAGAAACACAGGCTCAAAAAAAAAATCGCATACATTTTGGGACACAACACAAAGGACAGTAACAAAAACTTTGAGATCAGTGACAGGTTAATCTTCCACATTCCAGCCTATCTTGAGATGTCTTGGATTTACACACAGCAATTATTGTCAAAAGTGCCCACATTCAGTCACACCAGCTGAATCTCTCTCATTTCACACACCCATTTGATTTTTATTTCTAATATTTTCATATTTTCCCCCTTAAAATCACCAATCAAAACACGCTTCTTCGGTACTCTCTATCAAAAAATTGCTTATGGATAGAACCATTATATCCAAATATGCTCCTGATGTCATCTTTCTCCAGATCAACTCAAAACACTTGATTTTTCATTTCCTTCAGGGAGACAAGTGGCTCAATTCAATGAAGCTACTGCAGTCCCCAAACCACATCCCCAAAACAGAAATGAAGAACAGCTCCACTCATATATAATTTGGAGAAAACATGACATCATGCCCTGTTCAGGTAAGCAAGAACATGACAAATCTTGCCCCAGTGAACAGTACCATTAACTGCAATGGTACTCCTGTCTTCCTCCTCTATTAGGAAAATGAAGGGTCAAAATCACGTGTTCAGCACAGACAGCTCTAACTGCTATTTTCAATAATAAAGGAACATATTCCTCCCCAGCAGACAGGAAGAAAAATACACCTCTTTATCTCAAAAATTATTATTATTATTATTGCAACACAAGAGAAGAACTGATTAACCCACAAGAAAAAAAAATTACAATTTCCTACTTGATAAATAAAATTCTGTTTCTTTATGCTATCCCTAGTCATTCCTGTGACAGTCCCTGCATATTCCCTATCCATCCATTCTCCATTGCCATTCCCTTCCCCTTTAAAAGGGGGGTACAAGAAGATAACGTGCAGAATCACAACTGAAAAATGTCTAGCACAGTGACAAGCTGAAGGACAGGCCAGCTCACCGATTTAGATGCAGTGATGTATAAATTAAGGTCTCACATTTCCTCTTCCCTTCTCCCAGCATCATTTTGTCAGCCCTTGCACATCACAAATGCAACATCCATCTGTCCTTTGGAAATAAATGGCGAAAGGGTAATGCTGACCATTAAACACACAGACACACTCGCTGCTAAGAAAAAAAAAAAAGACATTTCCATCTAAATACTTACAAGGATTAAGATTCCTTATGTGATGCTCCATTTTCTCGTTTTAAAAAGATGGAAGGCAAAAAAAAAAAAAAGGAAGTGTTGCAAAATAAAAGGAAATTCCACCCACACAATCCTGCAGCCTGCTGCAAAGAAGCCCAGAAGCGTGCTGACGTCACGGATTCATGAATGGATGTAAATCGGGCTGTTTGGAGATTCGGCGGCGCTGACTGGGGCTGCGCAGAGGGAGAGGGGAGCAGGGGGGCAGCCAATCCGCGCCGCCACCGCCGCCCGCCTTCTGCCACTTAAATAACTGGGCACCCCACATCCCAAACCCCCAAACGCCAGCAGGACTACGTGGGCAAAAGGAGGAAAGGTGGGGGGGAGGGGAAACAATTTGTTCCTAAGCAAAGTGAAGCTGTCGTGCAAAATGGCATCACTGCTGCCATTCCACGGAGAGGACCGGGTGAGGACACCCTCCACTGCCTTCAAGTCATCGCACCGGCGAGTTTCTGCCCCTCCGCGCAGCTTGGATAACAACGGCGTATCAAGTAACAGCCATCTGTTATAGGAATCAAACGTATTTAGTAATCAGAAAAGGAGTTTATCATCTCTCCAGCTTCTTTCAGGATTATAAACCCTGGGTATTATTATTAAAATAGCTAAATATAAGCATGTGCTGGAAGGAAGCTGAAGGGAGAACAATAGGAGGCTTGTATTTGATTAGTGATGCAAAAGCACCAACAAAATAAAAATAGGAGCACTGACACACTCAGCTCTGAAACATTCCCAAGACAAGCCACAATGTCAGAAACATTCAAAAATAGGAGCACGCAGTTTTACACTTGGGGTGACAAAAGGAACAGTAGGCACAAGACCCATGCCTCATAGCCCGACAGCCATTTACATTTCAAGTCCATGCCTATGAATATGCTTAACCCCACACACCAGATGTGAGGGCACAGGGCAACATTTTGAGCACCTAAATAGAGGGCAATAGCCTAGTAAGGGCTATCTGCAATTAACTAGCATCTAGGCACAAATTTTGCACCAGTTTTGTATCTTTGAAGTACAAAGGAAGTAGTGGAGAGGACAGCATGTAACAAGGAATTGAAGTTGAGGTCAAGGCAAACCTAGGCTGTAAACTATTCAACTCATCTCAGGGCTTACCAAAATACATCAATTTAGCCTCTGTAACTCCTTCTAAACAATCTGCAGCCTCCAAATTATTAGAAGCCAGAATTTAAGTATTTTCACCACCCATTTTCCTAGCACGAAAGAAGTAATCATTTCAAAACAGAATGTGCCACAACTGGTGGAGCACATCTTAAGAGAACGTATGAGAGAATCTCAACCTTCTGTGTGGAAACCAAGTAAAATCCAAAAATAAATCAGGACTGGATGCAACAACAACAGTGTGGATTCTGGGTTTCTTAAGCAAAGATTTTGTGCCACTCCATGAAGCAAAGCCACTTGCATGGAGGGAGAAGGCTAAAGCATTAAATGAGGTTATTACAGTCAGTCATACCTAGAGAGACAGTTTACCTAAATGTGTATTTATATAAGTTGATACACAGGTGTTTGCATGGATTAAGACAAGAGTTCATTTTTTCATGCATATTTGACATGGAGCTAGGAGTAGACAGCCAGGGCAGTACACCTTAGCTCTGCTCTTCTCCAGTTCAGTTAACATCAAAAGAGTCAACAGATAGCCACATTGGCTTCTCTTACAGACAGAATCATGGAATACATACATTTGCAAGAGACCTCCAAAGGTCCCCTTGTACAACCCCCCTGCAGTAAGCAGGGATATCCTGCACTAGATTCACACTGCTCACCAAGCCTGACCTTGAATTTCTCCCAAGATGGGGCCTCCACCACCTCTGTGGGCAACCTGTTCTAGCATCTCACCACCTTCATAGGGAATAACTTCTTCCTGATGTCTCAATTAAACCTCCCCTGCTCTAGTTTAAACCATTGTCCCTTGTCCATATTCCTTCTGTACTGTGAACTCAGAGCAGGACACACTAACTCCAGGTGGGGTCTCACAAGAGCAGAGTAGAAAGGTAGAATCACTTCTCAAGCTGATAACCTCAGGAACTAGCATCACATGCAGGAAGTAAGAGAAGTATTAGTATGAAACACAAAAAGTCAAATTAAAAATAGGCAAATTTTCAGAGGTTTACAAGGGTTAATTGATATAACATTTAAAAAAAATAAAAACCACTCAGCAGGGCAAATAAGCAGGAATAAATCACCAGGAAGACTTCAGCAGAGAAAAAGAGCTTTCACATACAACTTGAGATTTTCTTCTCCACAGTGACTTGGTTCAACACACTAACCCTCAATTTTGTCTGTGTCTTAACAGCAGAGGTACACATTTTCAAATACAATTTAATGTGAAGTAACTACCTTAATTCATTATGAAAAAGTAATCACCAGCCTCAAATTGATGGCTGTTACAGGATTATGTCAGTTGCCAAATAGCAGTGTTAGAAAAGAGGATGGTTGCAACCAGTTTGTATTTTCATAGAACATACTACACAGCTTTTGCCGCATCAACAGTGAATAACAAAGCAGACCAAAATTTGAGAAATTATTTTCTTCCTTATTTAGATAAAAACTGGTACATGTGGGAAGTATATAATGCCCAACCACGATTCTACCAACAAGTTTATTTCAGTATGAATGTAAAAACAAATTACAAAAAAGGTATAAGATACTAAAAAAACAAAGTCTGTAAAGGAGCATGCAAGTGCTATAGAAAGGTTCACAGACTTTCTGAAAAGATGAGTAACTCGACCACTAGGAGACGTAGCATGCCAAACTGGTGCCAGTGGGTGCTAAAAGAAAAGCTAGAATTATTTTTTCACCATACTTGAAAAAAAAAATTAAGCACTTTCAAGCCAATTAGTAACTCATATGAATGTTATCTGGCACCTGATATGTATAACATTTCAAGTTGGCTCATCATATTAATTTGAACCCCAACCTAAAAATAATAAAGAGTTCTCCAATACTGTGAGCTTCAATTTTAAGAAATTTGAGAAGCACTAAAATTGCATTGGATTGAGAACATCAATATTAAGCCAATAATCAAAAATAGCATAAGTTTGCTATTTATAGGCATTGGCAATTCAACACTGATCCTAATACAACCTTTGCTTGGAAAGGTTGCACCAGAGCAAAGGCCCACCGATTCCTGGGACAGTGTTCTGTCCCTGATGGTGGCTGGTAGCAGACAGAAAGGGAAGCATGAAATCAAAGCAAATACCTAATACTTCTTGTGTCTCATTTCACTCCCAAAAGCAGAAAATTTTAAATGAGATGAAAGCAACTCAAAGGCTAATTCTTTTGGACTGAGTGTGTACTGGAAGATATGACTTGAAAAAAATAATAAGAAAAAAAAAAGACAATAAAGGCATTAAAAGCCAATGACAAGACTTCAAACTGGAAGAGGGTAGGTGAGATCTGAGGAAGAAGTTCTTTGCTGTGAGGGGGGGAGCCTCTGGCCCATGTTGCCTAGAGAAGTTGCATCTGCCCCATCCCAGGCCAGGTTGGACAGGGCTTGGAGCAGCCTACGCTGGTGGAAGGTGTCCCTGCCCAAGGCAGGAAGNAGATCAAAGACACATCCATTCAAGAGACAGAGTTCTGGAAGGTGGAACTGCATGGTCTTTAGAAGTCCCTTCCAATCAAAGGCATTCTGCAATAAGACAAGATGCATGATGACTTTCCCCTTTTAAGCCTGAAGCTGGTATGGATTCTTTTTTAAGGAGTTTCTGGGTGGTTTTCCCAGCAAGCTCACTTTTTCCAGATGAACAGTCTTTCAAGGTTCTCACCACAGTAAAAGTCTTAGTTTTAGGAGAAGGCATGCCACCATGACATAAAGAACATATACTGATGAAGCTGAGGAAGTTCAAAAGACTACATTTTCAGATTTTTATCTGAAAGAAGATAGCTCAGGCCCTCCCTCAGCTGTGGAATGAAAGAAGATAGCTCAGGCCCTCCCTCAGCTGTGGAAAACCATCAAGAAAGACAACTGCTACTGAGAGATATTAGAGCCTATTTCCTTGCTGCTAAAAAGGCAGTTAACACTGTGATCGAACAGTTTGGTGTTCCCAGATTTTCCATGGTGGCCAGCTGGCAGGAAGCACATGAAGCAGAATGTGCACCCTTGTGTCTGGGGAAGCTGCTGACTAAAGTCTTCCTCCTTGAGGGAACTCTGCCACCTGAAACTACCTGGACTCAGTCCACATCCTTTCCAGCCACAGAAAACAAACACCACATCAGGAAATTCAGGTCATGGCTAAGAGAGAAATAACAAGAGTCATGAATGAGAGAGGTGATTCAGATCTGGACCCCTCAGTAGAGGAGGAATATGTACCAGAGAAAGCCATGAGGATGATCCAAGGACTGGACACCTCTTCTATAAGGACAAACTGAGAGACTTGGGGCTGCTCTGCCTGGAGAGGAGAAGGCTGCAGGGAGACCTCATAGCAGCCTACCGGTACCTGACAGAGCCTATAAGAAAGCCAGGGAAGGGCTGTTTGCTAGGGCATGGAGCAATTAGATGAGAGGCAGTGGTTTGAAACTAGAGCAGGAGAGGTTTAGATGAGACATTAGGAAGAAGTTCTTCCCCGTGAGGTTGGTGAGACACTGGCACTGGCACAGAGAGGTGCTGGAGGCCCCATACCTGGAGACATTCAAGGTCAAGCTTGCTGAGGCCCTGAGCAACCCAATCTAGTGCAAGATGTTCCTGCTCACTGCAGGGGGCTGGACTAGATGGCCTTTGAAGGTTCCTTCCAACTCAATGCATTCTATGATTCGATGTTCAAAACGTGTAAGCTGAAGCACTGACCCTGGGACTTTTCAGGATAACTCTTTCACAGTAGTATTTTACAATCTGCAGTCCTCCATAAGCAAAGCAGAAAAGATGATAGCACTTCCCTTTAAACAGATGCAAGCTTGCTCAAACTCTGGTTTCCTCTTTACTAGTAAGCAAAGGTTGATAAAAGTGCTTATGTACCTTTCACAAAAGACATAATATACGGAACTAATGATGAGAAGCTTGGTTGGTTCACCTGCTCTCTCATTCCATGCCAGCTAGTCACAGTCCCCCTTAAAAGCCATACTTACTATCCCTAACCTACTACTCTGCATATAGCTCTCCAACACATGCTGCCTATAGTAACTGGGAAAAATAAGATAAATAAGAAGTAATGTTTATGATGCAAGGTAAGCAAGTTTGTACCCTTGCTTTCACTGAAATGAAGTCAGGTTTAAATCAGGGGAGAATTTAATTCTTCAGTAAAATACTACAACTTACTTATAACTCGTAACAAGAGACAGAGTGCAAATATTCCAATTTTCTGACTCTAAGGCATCCACTACTGCTCAAGTAAAAATTGACAGCTTTCAGCTGAATGAATCCCAAAATGCAGCTCCTTCACACATATTTATGCAATCCCACTCAAGAGATGGCTCAGGTACTAATGTATCTATAGGTTTCTCTGCATGAAATATCTCCTTATGGCAACAAATCCAAAGAAAACAAAGAACAAAACTACACTCAGTCTCCTTCAGTGAAGCAATTAAAGGTTTTCTTGCATTATGGATATATCCATTGACTAACTAAAGAAAGTTTTATATACCTTTACAGTTAATGAGATGAGTGATTTTTTCATGTCAATTCTATAAAGAAAACAAGAAACATTTTTTAAAACATTCTCCTAAACTTAAAATTCTGTAATCTTTTAGGGATTAATTCAATTTTCTCCTTTTCA
>VZTY01017594.1:0-34857 GCA_013400935.1 Turnix velox
ATGATCTTTAAGGGCCCTTCCGAACTGTTCTATGATTCTATTACAAGCACTCAAAAAACCCACAAAAAATAGGTGAAGTTTGACTTAGTAAAACTCAGAGACAATCACTGAAGATATAATTGCACCCTGGATTTGATATGGAAATTAAGATATTATTTTCCATCAGGAACATGATTTGTCACTGGAGAACTGTTGTCACACTGTAAGTCTTAAACTGTAGCTCTGAGGACACCAAAGGAGGAAGAATAATGTTAAAACAGAAAAATGCATTTCCAAACAAAGAAGATATGATAAAACCAATCAGTGTGAAATAAAATAATTCAGAGATTCTTTTTAATAAAAAGTATCTACTTCTCATCTCCAAGCAAACATCTCATCTCCAACCAAGCAAAGTTGCCATTGTTAGGATGCTTGTCCTCAGCTGCTACCATCTGGGATTCATGCTATTTTTGGTGAAGTGCTGACTCTACTGAGATATCCAGTAGTTCTGGCATTGTTTTTGATGAGGTCATCTACATTTAGAAGTTAAAAAAATTAATTAAATTGAGGGTCCTTCATTGTTTTGTTCTTGCTTAAGTGAAAATAATTTTAGAGGGGATGAGTGACCATGATTTTAGAGGGGATGACTGACCATAATTTTGAAAATAAGCTTTATATATTTGTATGTGAATCCCTGAGATATTTTTATTAAGTATGTCTCTAAATCCATGTTTTTATGTGGACCAATAGACCGGTTTTAAAATTTTCAAATAATAAGAAAGAAGTAGTCTTGAGCCTCCTCATAACACACTTCCTTCCAATCTACAGGTGCTGTGCTATCAGCAGGTTTTCAGAGACAACCAGCACTGCAATGACTTCTGTTGCTATTGTTTCTGCCCTGAGACAATATAGCCCTAGCAACCAATTTAACACGCTTGGTTATGTCATTACCTGGTGAAAAATGTTACAGTGCCCTGTAAGCCATTAACACTGGTCATGAAGTTCTGCCCCACTGTGCCACAGTTTACTCTTGTGATGAAATGAGCAGAACTGGCTGCACTTGCCAAGTGCATTGCACTGGGTAAACAACCAGCAGATGTCAAATGCTCTAGGCTGCTCCAATGAGGAGAAAAACCAACCACCCAGCAACAAAATGAAGCTGTAGGAATGGCTAAGAGTATTATGTCCAGAAATCTTCACAGAACTGGCAGGTGAATTATTAGGAAAACCAATTGTGGTGTAGACTAGTTCCTCTTAATTCATCATTAAAGTATTTACTTGCAGATCTAAGTTCTTCTGATCAGCTGTTTTGAAGTTGTGGTAACGGGTACTTTTGACTCATGTAATGTTTAACTTGCAGTATTCTATTTGCTCAAGGTTTCGAAAGTATTATAAGATCAAATGTGTGTTGTTGGAGAGAAAAAGTCAAACAGTATCTGAATTCCAGTCAGACTGTAGGAAGACACAAGACTCTTGCTTATCTATTGAAAAGTAAACATTTGCAACAATATTTTCTCTGAAAATTAGTATTATGCATAGAAATCTAAACTTATTTAACAAGAGTTACCTCTGCAAAAGGGGTTCTTGAAGCTTATATTTATTTGTTGTTCATTAATTATTTTTGCATTAATGTGGTAGTGTGGAATTTTTTTTCTTTTTTGACTAAGCTCAAAGGAGCATGCTCTTCAAGGCTTGACAAAAAGTTGCCATGCAAATAATAACATAAAAATGGCAAAGTCAAGCTCTTCTGGTGGTTTCTGTGACTGCTTGCAGGCTTTGTCCCTCATACTGCAGCAAACTGCAGAGCTGAAGCAGCAATGCTAGGGCTGCCCTGAGACAAGTAGGGTGCAAAATACAAAAAATCAACTGGGGAGCATGAGCTATCATCAGCTCACAGAGAGCTGGGATGCTGCTTGGTGGGAAGGGAGGGGTGAGTGAGGACAGGAGCTCCTGGAGGCATCCTGGGAGAGGGAGGACAACCTTGTAGGAAAGCTGGGAGGACAGTATGGGGCCTGAACTCCTGGTACCTCCAGGGACTGAGGTTTCAAGCCTGTGAACGAAAGTACAACTACAAGTTTCAATCATGGGTGACTAGTAAAGGAAATATGGTCATGCGGGTGCTTAAAAACTCTGCCTATTTCTTAGAAAGCCAGGCATGCTCAGCAGGTAGTGCCTTCATCTGAGGTCACCACAGCAGAAAAGAATGCCCACATCCGTGGGGTGAGGCCATGGAGGAGTAGGTCTGCTTTGTGCTCTCCAGGGTGAATAGCTGCAGGTGGTTACTCCACCATAAAGAAAGAGCTCCTTCCAAAGTATGAGGTGGGGAACTTAATGTGCTGCCCTCCAAATGGATGGCAACAGCATCCAGCAGTTCCATTCTTCACCCATATCCTACATTTTATCTGATCTTTCTTCTGACTCCAGCCTTGCTGCTGCAGGATGCCCCTTTTACTGCTGTAAGCTCTTTGAGAATATCTGTCTTCTGCACTAAGGATTAATTTGCAGAGCTGCAACTCATACGAATAATTTGTATTGCTTCTTCCTTCCTGCTTCACCTCACTCTTGTTAAATCTATATTTTTTGAGTCTTCTGCATCACCCTTCCTGAGTGGGAATATTGTAGTGCTTGATGGGGACTGCTGGAAGAGCAAACTTTGCTGAAGCTGTCAGAAAGTTTAAAGAAGTTAAATATTCATTTGGCTTCATCATTACTAGTTCCCTGTCTGGGATTTGGGGTAAAAAATTTAACACTCTGGGAAAAAAATGTGTTTCCATGCAACTTGATACATTCATACTATGTGTTGTTCTCATAATTACAAAACAACAGTATTTTCTATCCTGACTTACACCCTCCCCAATATTTTTTAAAAAAAAAAGCTTGTACACAAACTTAGGAAAACGGGGATAGAGAAGAAAAACTGCTGATTCAATGGAGATAGTTTAGAAAGATTTGAAACAAATGACATTTCATTTGAAGAGTAAAAAAGGTGATTCGGAATGATAATTGAACTGTATACATACCCTGAGGAACCACACAGGGCACCAGGAATACTTCTCTTGAACAGAAAATTTCCAACTACAGACCTGACAGAGGGGACTCAAAAGTGAGGATGAGTCCTTTTCTGCTCAAGTGTAGCCATAAAACCTTTGGTAGACTGGAGAAAAGATGTTTTGCCCGTGTAAACAACTTTAACCCTGTTTTGTCGTTGTTTTTTTTTCCCTATTTGTCAGAGTCAGAGTCCATGTGCTACAAGGTAGAGTAGGTCCTGTGTGAGTTGCAGGAGTTCATGGACCTGAGGACAATGTCGTGCAATCCCTCTGAGGAGTGGGTGTCATAGCAGTCTGTCCTGCTGCTGGGAACTGAGCCTCAAGCACTGCCTTGTCTCCACTAGATCACTGTAAAAGGCCTTTTCCTCCACAGGAAGCTGTTTCATTCCGTTTCCCCTCTGATGTGCTGTTTACCTGAACATGCTGGAGAATCTGCATCCATTTCCCACTGGTATTTCTCACTCTGTACTGTCATCTCTCATGTTGCAAATGAAAGTATATCAACAGCACAAAGAGCTAAGTCTACAGGGAAGAGGAAAGCTGATGAGGACCAAGAATAGAATGGTGGAGATAAGAGCTGCATATGGGGATGCTGTGAATGACTCCTGCTGTGCTGCAGTAGGATCTTGACTAAGCCCTTTCACTTCTCTGTGTTTGTCCTTTCCCATCCTTCTTCCAGTTCAGTTAGACAGTGAACAACTTAAGGTAGAGCCTATCTTTTCTTTGCAGTCTATAGGTGTACTTTGAATACTTTGAATGTACTGTTAAGAACCTACTGTTCTCCAGCCTGCAGTCCTACACATGTATGGCACGCTTCCCCAGTATTTAGCAAATTCTTACAGTCTCTTAGACAGGGACTTTTTGATAAGACTTTGCATTCCCATAATGTTTGCTCCAATTCCTCTCCACTCCCCAGGTGCACTTGACTATTCAGAGGTATTTAAAACAATCACCAGTGGCTTTTCTATTGCTCTGTCTTAACTATGCCATGTCTGCATTTTGTACTTATGCAGAATATTGTTGACTGCTCAGGGGTTGTGCCTCCTATGCACCGCCTCAGTAGGCTCCCTTAGCAGTGGATGGTAAAGGCATTTTCTCCACATCATTGGTGCAAATTACAGGCCCTGCTGTGAGCAGTGTCACCATTCCCACTGGAAACAGTCTCAGTCCTTTAGACCCTGCAGCTAGTTTATCTCCAGTTTAGCAGTGCATGACACCACTGAGCCTGAGCTAGAAGTTTTGAAGTGTTGGTTTTATTCCAAGCAGCAAGAACAAAATGCTGCAGTGATGAAACTTTCCTGCTTGGGCATAGGAAATGAGAGGAAAGAAAAGGAAGTAGAGCTAATAACTACAGATAACTGGAGACACACTCATCTCCAGAGGTATACAGATGTCAGGCTTTCTTCCTGCCAGGATAATCCTGGAAGACAGAGTTTTTGTCTGTCTTCATAGAATATAAATGTAATTTTCCTCATTCTTCAGTTAAAAGTAGAATACTGGGTGGAAGTGGCCTGCTGCCAGTGTATCTAGCTGCTGAAGACAAGATTCTTTCAAAAAATCTTTTAAATTTGCCAAGAAGTGGCAGAAAACTGTGTCTGTACGAGGTGGCAGGTCATCCTTGATTGTTACTCAGTGCAGACTAATTGTGTGAAGTTGTTTAGATACTACAGGCATACATATACAGACACACCCAGAGATTGAACTACAGATTAATGATGCATTGGATACCTGACCTAACTTGCCATTTTCCCAGAACGCTGCAATGTTTAGTTTGCCAGTCAAGCATGCAAAATGGGATTGCTGTCATCAGGGTACAGTACAGTACAGCATGCAAAAGAGGGACAGTCCGACCGGGAGACCAAAAGGGACGCCCTACGTTTTTAGGGGCTGACATCACATCTGGAAAGTTGCTGCCCTCTGGTGAGTCTGCACACAAAAGTGATCATCCAGTCACTTGGATGGAGGAGAAAGTTTCTGCCCACAGGCTCCACGTAACTAGCTCTCTGCCTTTATCAGGGAATTCTGAGAACACTGTAAGAAGCCCTATGATAAGACTCCACATGTTTTTCTCCTTTGCCACTCTCAGGTTTTTATGGTATGTGTGGCCTGATGACCCTGTACTGGCTGTGCTTTTACTGGATTTGGGCAGAAATGTCTTATTTTGGCTGCTGACCCTGTGTGGCCCTGTTCATACCTGAGGCACCAAAGTCCCACTCCTATACAAAATGTGATGGTGGAAATGATAAACATGGTGTGGTCCTCTTTTTGACCATCTGCATACAGTTCTCAATCCCTTTGCTGGTAGAAAACCCCAGAAGTTTAAAGAAAGGATAAAAAAGAATTTTTTATATATCTTCTGTGGTTTGAAGCCTAAAATCATAGAATCATAGAATGATTTGAGTTGGAAGGGACCTTAAAGGCCATCTAGTTCCAACTCCCCTGCCATGGGCAGGGACACCTCCCAGTAGACCAGGTTGCTCAATGCCTCATCCAGCCTGGCCTTAAATGCTTCCAGGGAGGGAGCTTCCACAACCTCTCTGGGCACCCTGTTCCAGCATCACAGTAAAGAATTTCTATCTTGTATCCAGCCTAAATCTACCCTCTTCGAGCTTAGATCTGTTACTCCTTGCCATCCTGTACCCTATTAAAATGATTTCTTGCTTCTCTTTTACTGTTGGTTGCCATAGCTCTTTAGATGCCAACCAAGATTTAGTTTTTTATAGTAAGACCCCTTATTCACTATGGATCCTAGTAGTAAGAAAAAATTTAAATATTGCAGTTTCATGATTATTGCACGTATCTGCCCTCTCACGGTCATTGCACATCTAGGATACAGATCATCTCTTTCTTGTGGCTTGCATCAAGCACATGGTTGCTTTCTGCTGCAAACACATTTGAGAATTATTCATTCATTATTTACCTATCACAGTCTTAAACACTGTATAGCACTCCCTCTTCTCTCTTCCTTTCCTTCTTTTGATATATGGAAAGAACTCTTAATGAAAGCCCTAAATATTAAGGCAGAGACCACTGTAAATCTGGGGAGAAAAGTGAGTAACTACTACCAGCTGCAAACATCATGGATTACCAAACTTGCTTAGTAATATCCACATTAAACTCACAGTTGTGCTTCAGTCTGTCTGTGGAAAGATCAGTCTTATTTATCAGAAAACTTTCATTGGCACAGAACCAACCACCATTTCAGTGGCAAATAATCCTCCTTTAAAAAAATTACAAATATTTGTTGTAAGCTTGATTCTGTTAATGAGTTTTAGCTTCCAGCTGTTTAATGACATCATGTCTTTTTACTTGCTTCATTTAAAATAGCATATATTGTTGGAAACATTCCCTAAGTGTACACGCAAGTGGAAGTAGTGACAGGCTATCAAGTAACCATTTATATTTTTTTTTGCTTTAATCTGTGAGGTTTCTCCATCATCTCCAAGAAAAATTTCCAAGGCTAAGGATTGTTTCTGTGTTTTGGTTTTTTTTTTTTGCCAAAATGTGCTCCGAAGCATAGATATCAGGAATGAACAGAGATTTTCAAGGACAGTCTGCAACTGCTGCATTATTTGCAAAAGTAAAGTAGAGACCTAACCTTTGCTAACAGATCTCACTGACCTCTGGTAAGAGTTGGTGTCTCTGGCACTACAGATATATTTCTATTAGTAAGAGCTGGCATCACCACTTTATTGTGACTATAGCTTTATGAGTCATATGTCTCTAGGTCTTAGAAAGACTTTGGCTATTTTCAGTTAGGTGGTACTTACAGGTAGAAAATCCCAGTTACTAGGGCCTAAGGACCCTATTAATTTATTTGGGAAAAACAAGTGTTTAAGAAAGCAGAGTGATGAGGTAAAAAAAAACCAAATTGGATAATTTCATAGTTTAATCAGACCTAAATTTGAGACTGGATAAAAAAAAGGTAACTGTGCACTTGGCACTTTTCAGAAGTCAGTGTAAACTTAAACTGCAAATCTACCGAGGAAGAAAAAAAAAGGATTCTACAGAAAAGAGTTTATATACAGCCAGTTTCTTAATATAGAATCGTAAGGAATTACCATCTAGTGAAACCATTCTGCCTATACCTAAATCTCATGCCATTTTCTCTGTGCTAGAGATGATGTGGAGAGAAACCCTGTTGTCCCTACACATGAATGTTCATCATTAAATACTGTGTCTCAGTTAGGAACAGGAAGAACAGCAGTGCTGCTCCTGGCACAAGGCAGTCAGGGCAATAGTGCTACAGTGTTAGCATGAGCCACTGAAATGACAATTAACAGTCTTTCACATAGTTTCTACAACAAAAGCAATAGTTTTGGGTGGAGGATGCAGAAGAACAGGGACAAAAATACTTCTGTCAGTTGGTGTTGGTTTATGTAGCTTTGGAATACTTTGGTTAATCTCTTCAAGTAGCTGAGTCACCAGCCCTGATGATAGGGAGAGGAGGGCAAAATACCTCAGTTAAAGTCTGCTGAATTATGCACCACAGATGGTCTGTGTGGCATGAGACATGTTGGTGTGGTCCCACAGCGTGTGGCTATAAGACTTCCTGTAGGGATCATTTCTGCTTGGGTCATTTTTCTTGAAGATCATCTGCAGAGGAGGACTATGGCTCTGTGTCTCCTAGGATGTGACTTCCTGGTTGTGACTGGGTACATGAGTGCAGTTTTTGAGAAAGAAGTGAGGTTTCAGGTGCATCTTTCTGCCTAGTGTGTGCTGAGCTATAGATGCTTTACTCTTCAACTCTGTTTTTCTTGCACCACCTGCCTTGAGTATTTGGTCCTCTGATGCAACATGCAGAGCCTTTCCTTGCCACTTGTGTCCTTTCGGATTTCTCTCCAAGGACCAGATACTGAAGTCATGTGGTATAATAAGATGCAAGTTAATTTATTTGAGACAATCCTTAATCTTAGAGGCAATCCAGTCTTGAGTAACTTGTCTGGAGTTACTGAGCCCAAATCACCCATGTTCAGGAGTAGGAGTTTATGCAAGCATGGAATAATAATTACCTCTTTTCACTCACTAGATTTTCCACTCAGTTTTTCACAAGTACTGAACAAAACATGAAAAGGATTAAAAAAAAAGATTAAATCTAACTCTTCATGTCCTCTGTCTTTTCCCATCAGACATGATATGGAGAAGAAGATCATAGAGTCATAGAATGGACTGATCTGGAAGGGACCTTCAAAGGTCATCTAGTCCAGACCCTCATCAGTCTCTCTCCACCTTCATGGTGCAGAAAGTCTTTCTTATGTCTAGTCCAATCTAAACCTGCTCTGCTGTAGTTTGAAACCATCATCCCTTGACCTGTCACTGCATGCCCTCTCAAACAGTCCCTCCCCAGCTTTCCTGTAGGTTCCCTTCAGGTGCTGGGAGGCTGCTATGAGGTCTGCACTGAGCCTTGTCTTCTCCAGTCTGAACAGCTCCAGCTCTCTTTCCCTATCCTCATAGGAGAGATGCTCCAGCCCTCTGATCATCCTCATGACCTTCCTCTGTATCCTCTCCAAAAGGTCCATATCCTTCTTGTGCTGAGACCTCCAGAACTGGACACAGTACTCCAGGTGAAATCTCACCATAGCAGAGTGGAGGGGTGAGAATCACCTCTCTTGATCTGCTGACCACAGCTCTTGATGCAGTCCAAGATATGGCTGGCCTTTTGGGCTGCCAGCACATACTGTTGACTGGTGTACAACTTCTCATCTGTCAGTGCATTCAAGTCCTTTTCCACAGAGATGCTCTCTATCACATCATCCCCCAGCCTGTATTGGTAATAAGGACTGGCCTGGCCCAGGTGCAGCACCCTGCATTTGTCCTAGTTTAACTTCATGAGGTTTGCATGGGACCTATAGCTTATCTAGGTCCCTCTGGATGACACCCAAACCCTCTAGAACTTCAGCTGCTCCACTCAGCTTGGTGCCATCTACAAACGTGCTGAGGGTGCACTCAAATCCACTGTCTATGTTGTAGTTGATAAAGATATTAAACAGTGCTGATTCCAGTACAGACCCTTGAGGGACACCACTTGTCGCTCCTCTCCAATTAGACATTGAGCCATTGACAGTTACACTCTGGATGTGAACACCAGTCAGCTCTTTATCCACCAAAGAGTCTACCCATCAAATCCATAACTCTCAAAATTAGACAGGGGAGTGTTGTGGGGGTCTATGGAGACTTTGGAGATGATGGCAGAAGACAGTATCAGGCAAATCTACAGCATAATTCAGACCGCTAAAAATTAAAGACGTCACAATTCAACTTCTCAGGTGAAAGATGTAACATTGAAGGTTCTCATGAATACTCTATTATGTTTCCCAATGCCATTTTGCTTTTGTCTTCATCTTATTTTCTTAGTAATTTTCAAACTCACTTATTGACAAAGAAATTTCTTCTCTTCCATATTATTCACATAAAATTGGGCTGCAAATTGAGCATACAAAATAGAGGTATTTATTTACACTTTGGTGAAAGATACAGATCTCTGAAGAGAGTAAATAGCCTCTTAGCTAAATATGTTTCTTCATCTCACACCCTATGATCAGAAGTTGGAAACTGCTTATTTAAAAAATAGCTGATGATTTTGGCTTAATATTGAAAGCCCAGTTTTGTTGTTACTGGGTGAACTTTTCACAGGGAAAATGAACACAGAAATGGTTGCCCAGAAATTTATGCATTTGTTTAGGTTTTCTTGAGAAGATGATTATTTCTATAGGAAGCCTACCCAGGGCAATCTGAAGCCTAGTGTATAAGTTTGATGTAATCAGAAAAGATTTTTGTTTCTCTTTCTCCACTCTTCCAATTCAGAGTTTCTACTTCTTGTTGACACTGCAAGCTTAGGAATGTTACAATATCAATTTTACAGGAAGTACAGGAGTAAAGATCTTAAAAATGTGTTTTGAGCTGTGTATCTGGAGGAGATTTACTTCACTTGTACCAAATTATCCCTGTGGCAGACCCAAGAGAAATCCAATATTGTAGTAAGTTGTTTGCTCTTATTTAACATAGGAGATGAATCACCATCCTGGCAGTGAATAAACTTCAACCTGGGAATTGCAGTTAACTGATAAAAGAAGGATTTTCTTATTGGTCTTAATGACATACCTACATGAAACTTGAACTAGCCCGTTACTTCTGTGGTGTCAGTAGGTAAAGGGATCAGATTCTACAACAATAAGAATGATGCTTCCCCTGCCTTTCTGTAGGACCCCCTCAGTATCTGAGGTCCTACAGAAAGGCAGGGGAAGGACTTTTTCATATGATATCGGATGGGAGGACCAGAAACAATGGATGTAAATTGGAAGGGGGTAGATTTAGACTCAACATAAGAAAGAAATTCTTTATATTGAGGGTAGTGAAACACTAGAACAGGTTGCCCAGAGAGGTTGTGGATGCCCCCTCTCTGGAGGTGTTCAAGACCAGGCTGGACAAGGCACTGAGCAGCCTGATCTAGTGGGAGGTGTCCCTGCCTATGGCAGGGGGGTTGGAACTCAATGATCTTTAAGGTCCCTTCCAACCCAAACTATTCTATGATTCTATGAAACAAGAGTGATAATTTCAGGTCACCCCTCCCCATGCACTCCTCCCAGCATATGTAAATAGTGTTGTCCCAGGCCTTCAGAGTCTTTGTTTCATTTATCACTGACCTAGCTGAAGTTGCCATCTCTGACAGCTGCTTTTACCTAAGGCAGAAGAAATGAAGCTCTTTACAGGCCCAAAAGATGTCCTGTACAAATCAAGCCATCTCTTGGCTAGAGATGTGTGGGGAATGTTCCGACACTTGTCTTGGTTATTTTCTTCTTACTGAGCAGAAGAGGAAAAGTTAAGCCTTCTGAAATGGCAGGTTTTAGTTAGAATTTTTGGAAATTTCTCATTAAAATGAGAAAGAGACATTCATGTCAATTGTTACTGCTTTCACATTATAGGTCTTACAGAACTGTTTGTTTTTCTGTGTATTTTGGCAGGAGATGCTGTAGACAATCACTTGGTGGTTACAACCTTCTCTCAAGGCATTGGTTTGTCTCCAGATCAGAGCTGGGATAGCCAGACACCTGATTCAGAGTTACGAACTCCCAGTGAACAGTGGCTCTGCAGACAGGTACTCAGTTACTCAGATGGACAATTTTTACTTCTCTGCTTCACTGTTTCTAAAAGGGAGTAGTTATTCCTTTGAAGAGAGCAGATTTATTCTTTAAAAACAGACTGTTCTAATTTGGAGGAAATATACTTTCAGGTTCTAACATTCTGAAGAGCATAGTCTTCCTTCATAGCAATCATCGTTCAGACCTATCCTCAGGTAAACATGTAAAATGTATTGCAGTTAATCAGTGTACCTGTCACGAAGATAAGCACTGGAATTGAAATACCTATCTGGGTTGTTATCTGATAAAACATTTCTTGGTTCCGTAAATTGGATTATGGCTACTTTCTCTTTGTTTGTCAGCTGATTGAAGGCTGAGGAGACAGTGAGCAGTGGGAAGAAGCTTGAACTGTGAACAGCGAATAAGCTTTTGTTGACTGATATGAATCTTCTCCTTCCCTCTAAATAACAGTCTGGAGAGCAATCATTTCTGCACACCAGCATGATGTGCAGGAGTACACCTTACACTGAAGTGTTCAGTGGGCCTCCGTCTGCAGAATCATAGCAAAGCTGCATTAATAGCAGTGATAAAAATTATTGCAGGTCCTGTAGCAGCAATTTTATAGCCTTTGCCAAACATTAAATTATGGTTTTAATCGATAAGTAGGGCCCTGCATAAGGACCTAGTAAAGTTCTTTACTAGGAGAGTGGTTGGAGTTACATGATCCTTGGGGTCCCTTCCAACCCGGGTCATTCTGTGATTCTGTGGTTAGGTCCTGGAACAGGCTGCCGAGGGAGGTTGTGGATGCCCCGTCCTTGGAGGTGTTCAAGGCCAGGTTGGACGGGGCCCTGGGCAACCTGATCTAGTAAGTGTGTTTTTTTGGTGGCCCTGCTAGGCAGGGGGGTTGGAACTACATGATCCTTGATGTCCCTTCCAACCCGGGTCATTCTGTGATTCTGTGATTCTGTGAAGTGATGCTGCTGGTAGCTCTGCTGGAGCTTTTGCTTGAGCTCTTCTTTAAAGTCAGGCAAACACGGCCTGATCATTAATATCCGAACAGTTAGTTACAATTATCCTTGCATCAAGGAGGTATTAGTGTTTCAGGAGGGCTTGATAAACATCCTTAGGGTTATATCTATAGCGAGCTTTTTTGTGAGACATTTATTGCATTTTGTGTAAGGGAGAGGCTTCTGTTAAGAGCATCTGCACTCAGAAAAACTCTCAATTAATTTGTAGGGGGTGAAATAATTTTATTTTGATATGAAGTTAAGTGTAGGTCTTCTGTATAACTATTTGGGGTGTGAACATTAATCTATTTTAAGTACTTATTGCAAAATATAGCCCTTACTGTGATTTCAGAGAAGTGCATCCCCTAGCAGAAGGCACCCATAGGACCAGATATCATATCCTGGCTTTTTGAGGTGTTAAAATGGTCATAACTGGACAAGGTATCAGTACATGATATTGTCAAACTGCCACATTATACTTGTGGTTTTCTGAAGTCCACTGATGCAAGTTCATGTTGGTGAAGGAGATGAGGAAAATGCTTCTCTTCTGAACCTCAGTCATAGATTTAATGCTTGAAAAGGTCATTTTGAGGAGATTACTAGATTGTGTACCAGCAGGAAGGAGGGACTGAGTCTCCACTGGATATTTTTTAAAAACCCTGTGAAGGCAAAAGCTCAAGTCACATAGTACAAGGAGAAGTGAATGAGTGGACAAAGAACACTTTGGAGACCCTTGAGATGGGAGAGGCTGGAAGATTGTGCCCTGTGTCAGCAGCTGGAAGATGCCCTCTTCATCCACAGGCCTGCAACAAAAGTCTGAGGCACAGACAAGGAGAAAGTGTGTCACAGTACTGTTTAATTTATCTATGGATGATCCAGGTGATGGGATTAATGTCAGCCTTTGGAAGTTAGCAACAATACCAAACTGGGAGAAGCAATCAGCAGGGCAGGACTGCTGTGCAGGAGGACATGGACAGGTGGAGAGAAGGGTCTCTGTGATGGCTACAGATGGAGCTAGAAGTGTACTAAGGGAGGATGGGGTTTGGTTCAGGCTGGAGAAAAGGAGAGGAGGGAAAGATCTATCTGCTGTCTGCAGCTGCTTGGTTGGAGGGAGGAGACAAAATAGAGCCAAACTCTTCCCAGCGGTGAACAGCAGTAGGATGAGATGCAATGAAAGCAGGCAGAAACATGGGAAATCCCCATTAGATATTAGATAAAACTAAAAGAGTGATCAGACCTTGGAACAGGGCCCAGAGAGAATGTGGAATCTATCCCTGGAGAAATTAAAATTTGACAAATGTCTGAGCAGTCTGATCTGATCTGACTGGACCTGCTCCAAGCAATGAGTTAGATTAATTGCAGAGGTCCCTTCTAATCTGAATCTATGGTTTCATTAAAATAATTTGAAAGACAAAATAGTTTCATTTCAGAGCAAATAATTAGCTTCCTTAATTTTTGGACACAAGCTTGATCAGACTTTATGTGTTTTTTAAAACCCAAATGTTATCATTTGATCTTTACAAATTTTATAAATTATGTACATCTGTAAAAGAAATTGGAAGACCAGTATCTATTATTGTACATTGTTATTATTATATGGTGCTAAATGTAGTGAAAAGTATCCACTTAGGCTAACAAGCACTAATATACTTCCAGATTTTTATTGTAGTATTTAGGACCATTAGGAATCTATCAGAATGAAACAGTGCAAGGTGCTGCACAAATCCCATTCAAAATGACAGTCTATGTTGAAGGATGCTTTTGAGCTCAATAGAAAGAATGTTTTTGTGTTCTTATGAAGATTAGTAAGTAGGTTTTTGGTCACACAGAAGTTAACCCAAACAAAAAAGAGCTTTCAGAGCTGATGTGAAAGTGCTATAAAAGAAAGTTTTGTGAACTTTTCATATCAACACAAAGTTCTGAGAAATTCTGCTCATTGTACATCTCCAGAAGGGAAAAAAAAAAATCTTCTATTTGTGTCAAAAATATGACAAGTGAGTAAAGAACTTTGCTCTCTGTGGTAATGACTTAAATTTCTGACAGCATCTGTAACTTCTTCATGCTCAACAAGTCAAGGTAAAAATAAATCCTGTAACCCAAACAAAGCTACTAATCGAGAGGAGTAGTGGGAAGTCATAGCAAAATATTGTGAATACTTCTTCAGTAAGAGAGATGATAAAATAAATTGGAAAAGTTTCAGATAGGTTTATTACACTATGAAGTACAATAACAGAGGGCAATGTAGTGGAAGAAACACTATTACCAGATTTCAAAAATAACAAAAATCAGACATTATCTGGCTAGGTGAGCCTTTGACTGGTTTATAGACTGTGTCTTCAACAGATGTCAAACCGTTTCTCAATATACTCCCGTATTTTCTTTGAAAAGAGTGCAGCCATGCTTTAAAGTCCCTTCCCTGAATCTCACCATAGCTGCCGGCCATATACTTGAAAGCATCCCTCCCTTTTCCATCTTAATTTCCACTCCACTAGAAAGAACAAACACGGACTTATAGGTTTTATTTTTGCCCTTGTGTACACAGCATGTGACTGCCCACCCTCACATCAGGTGAAGTGATTTAGCTTCCCAAAAACTAGTTTTTCTTCTTTCTATAACTGGACTGTCCTGGTCATACAGTGCCAAGTAGTGTGATATCTGACTCATCTTTCTGTTACAGCTGCACTCACAAGGCTCTAACAAAAAGCAGATGCAGAAAATATGATCAAATACTTAACAAACCAAGTTGCTCTTCCTCGAGATACTTCCTTCACTCCCCAGCAACAGTGTGCTGGGTTGTAAATTGCATTCTCCATTCAGGAGCAGTGCCAGATAAACAGTCCCGTGGCTGAATCACTCCCTGGCTGCAGAAGATGTGCTTCAACCCTGTTACTGTCTTTGCAGGTAACTTGGCCTAATAGGTTCCCATCCCAAATTAGGTCTTTCTTGAGGGACTTCTGCATATCAGCTTTTTGTCAGGGCAAATGTTAAATAATAGGTCTGAAAGGAGGTCTGAAAGGCTGGGGGTGGGAGACATGTGAGCAGAGAGGCATGTGAGTAGAAAACAACACATACCTCTTGTACTCCTAACTGGATGGTTTTGTAGCTAAGTAAGGACATTCTAAAGTTGGGGGGTGTTTATTGTTACTTCCCAAGATATTTCTTTAAAAATCAAAGCTTGTATTTTGAAAGACAGTGATTTCTCCAAAACCTGTGGTTCCTGTTATGGTATTGCATATGTAAAATTGTTTAGATAGCCCAAAGAAATATTAAGTGTCTGCTGCATGCGGACAGCAAAATATTTTCCACTAGTGACTAAACAGCTCTAGCCCTGTGTGTGTAGCTTGTCTGTGGTAGTTAATTCAAGGAAAAGAAGATAAATGCTAAGGGACTAGAGTGTTTTTGACATTTTGGTTAT
The DNA here is from genome assembly GCA_013400935.1 of Turnix velox. Classification (NCBI taxonomy): domain Eukaryota; kingdom Metazoa; phylum Chordata; class Aves; order Charadriiformes; family Turnicidae; genus Turnix; species Turnix velox. Next base: position 15,527 of record VZTY01017594.1, read on the forward strand.
GAATGTGGCCATGACAGAGAATTTCCAGAATTTTTACAAGCAAAGTTGCCTGTTGTTTATAGGATCTAAGCAAACTTAATGCAACTTCATCTAACAGTTAGGAAGCATACAAGAAAAACCTACTGCATTCCTTGTCCTTGACAGGACATACACACATCTTAAAGCAGTAGAAATAAATGACGCACACAGCTGTAGTCTTCCTTCATTCTGTATTGGTACACCTAAACTGTTACCACAAGTGATTACCACAAGTGGCACTCATATTTGTCTTTGTCTTTTTTAAAAAATAATTCTGGCTTGATGTAATAAAATGTGGGCTGTGGGCTTTTTTTTTTCCCAACAATTGCTCGGTAGTATTATAACCAAAGATGTTTATCTCTGTTCATATTAGAAGATTATCTCAGCAGTGACATTGTTCCAGACAAAGTAGATAAAAATTTTGCTAATTGCTGAAGGACAAAAAGAGAGAGAAAGCTTGCTTTACTACAAAGTAGAATAAAGGACAACTATTTATCTGATGTTTCTTTAAAATCTTGAATGTATGCATGTGTTTTCTAGTTAATTAAGTTGTAAATGCTCTGGGTACATGTTTGTGATTAGCTTTTCAGTGATAAGATAGCCAAACTAAGGAGCTGTTTTCAGAACAAAGTGCAAGACCTCCAATGGTGCCAAAATTTTTATTTTGCCCATTACAGAACAGGAGGAGGATCTTGGTTACAAAAATCATCTGTGGATTTTGTGTACCCTAGGTCAGGTCTTTCACTTGCCTGCAGCTACACCCCTTCCAGCCCTCTGTGTTAGTGGGTGTAATAATCACAATGGGGTGTTTGCTTAGCTACCAGGAAGGAGATGTTTTGCATGTTTGAATAGAGTCCAGGTTTACATTGCTGTGTCTCTGCACCTGTGGATGTGTGTGGGATTCACATTTGATCCAGGCAGACAGTTGAGTTTGTTACTAGATGTCTTTTCTTGAATTGGGTATAATATCAACACTGGGAAACATCCATTAAAGCACATAGTTTTTTATTACCTGCTCTCCCCCCTTTCCTTGGATAGCATTGTGTCCCTGTCTGGCCAAACAGCCTGAGTCAGATTATTACCTTTCAGGGCAGAATCAGTGGGAGGGAAAACATTCCACTGAAAAGAGTAGGATGCACTACACGAGACACCATGTTGTGTTTTTCCTTAGAATATGAAGTCTGTTCCTGAATTTGTATCCCTTATATAGTAAAACTGCCCATGAGATGTTCAAAAGCATCACTTTCAGGCATGTTTGGTATTAAGAGATATTTGGAAGATCAGATTTTTTTCTCTCTAATCTCTACCAAATGATGAGTCTGAAAGCAGAGCATGTTTACTTCCTGCTCATTCCTGAAAGGGGTATGAAAAGAAGGATTAATGAGGCAGCTTGTTCTTGTTCCCACTGCTGTCTGTAATAGTTCCTTTAGTTATATAGTCGCTCATTAGCTGATGGAAAATTCCTATTCCATGTGATCAGAAAGAGCATTCAGTTGTTTAGTGCATCTGTTCCACCAAATTCAATAACCAGTTAGTCCAGTAAGCTGATAGGGGACTTCAAAAAAACACATCACTTACTAAATTCCAAGAAACTGAAATTTGTAGGAAATGTTTAGAATATGACTTGATTCTTTTCCATTGTATAAGGCTATTCTCCAAATCTGTTACCCTGAGAAGACTTTCAACCCACAGAGAAGAGTTGATTAAACACACAGGACAGGGACAAGGACATAATTTCTGACTGGGAGATTAAGTTGTAAGTGGGGAATGGAGTATTTTCCTGCTAATTGTGTGTGATAGTACTTTATGGAAGTACTTTATAAAAATCTTACAGATTTTCTCCATGTGAAAATAGGCTCTGTGAAGACTATGTAAGTAGTAGCACTGACAGTGAGTTTTTTTGAAGGGAGATTTTTTTCTGTTCCAAGGGAAAGACAAAGGTCCCACTGACTGATGAACAGAAACAGGCAGCAGCAGTTTCTGGCCAATGGGGATCCTTCAAGAGAATCATTCCAGAGGTTTCTCAACTGAATTTTGAGTGTGAAGTTCAAATTCTGATTTCATCCAGAGATTTGCCAGTGTCTTGCACAAGGGAAAACATGTATTAAAATGTGACGTTTTGATGTTAGTGAGGAATAGAGGGACTTGAGGAGTGTGGGGTGTCACAGTCTTGTCCTTAGTGCTGTGTGACAGAAGGATGTATTGAAAGTTATGTTAGGACTTTCCTGAATCTTAAATACTAAACTGTAATCTAATTAATAGCATGAACTGATTCTTATGGAACTGTAATTAATACAAACCAGATTTTTCTTTGTTTTATTTAATCACAACAAGCAATTATTGTCTGTTATTTAGATATGCTGTTTTATTTAAGTCTTTCAGATCAGGGAACTCTCCACAATGTCTACAACCATTAGAGTTAAGTTGCAAGGCAGGCACACAGACAAAGTCTCTTGAGGAAAGAGCTCCTCATCTGGTGTCAAAATTTTGCAATTTAATTTTCTCTCGGTGTTTCTTCACTGAAATGGCACCTCCAAATACTATAGAGCTCTTTATGCAGAAGCCTGAATCAGACGTGAAGGAGTGGTTTGTGCCAGTGATGATAGATGAATTTCAGTAGGAAGGTTCTGTCACCTGGCTTTCTCCAGTTGCCTGAAAATTCCCATTTTCCACTTAATTGTAACTTGGTTTTTAGCCACTTAAACTAGGCATGGAAGCCTTTACAAGCATAAGGTGTGACCAGAAGACAAGACTTTCCAAGTACATTTAGCATTACTTCTATTAGCATGAGCATAAAATACAGATAGCTAGAGTTACATTCTGAACAGAGTATTAACCTTATATAGGTTAATAGTTCATTTGAAGTGTAATTATGACTGCCTGATTATAAATCCTACACCTAGAGTATCAAAGGCCTTTACTGGGTTTAGTATTTGGGCACCTTTTCCCACAATGTTGCTAGCTATGTGTTAGGACTCTACTTAAAGACAAAGGTCTACAAGTAAAATATGATCTATGTAGCCTTGGGAGCATGGTCATTAGGACAAGGTCTAAAAAAATTATGATAAAGAGCATGTCATAGATTTCTTACAGTGCCAGCTAAATTGGCACAACTTCAGCACCAGCCCATCCCAGCACTATCCAGCTTGCACTGTTGGTATTATTATCAGACATAGGTGATAACCAAGATGGGATCTGAAATGGAAAAACCAAAGGCAGCAACTTGTGCAGACCTACTTATGGAAAACAGAGCACCTGAATGGGCTGCCCTGACCTTAACAGGTGTCTTGGTCCTGCACAAAGTTCTAGTTTCGAATTCTGTTTCCCCCATGAGCTGATGTCTATCTGAAAGAGGAAGACAATACCAGCATGTTGGAGTTATTTTTCTTATGTAATGCAAAAAGAAAGCTGCTGCAAATATTAACTGCTTTTATTTTCCTGAATAATTCTTAAACTTATGCTCTTGAATTTAATTATACAGTAGAATCAGCAAAGATATATATGCCATTATTTTTACATGTATGTAAATACAGTATAACTTCACAGAAACAGTTAAAGTCACACAATGAAAGACCAGAACATAAGGAGAGTTAAATAATTTGTCTTAAAATCATGTATGGAATGTTACATCTGGCAGTTTGTTTACAATGTATTTAATGAGACTACAACTCAGTTTGTTTCAAAATTTTTTTGGAAAAAAAGAAGTGGTGAATAGGAGACAACTTATTACAATCTGTCATATTTTCTTTCTTTTTTCAACGAGCAATGTAATTCCTCCACAATTACTCAGGCCTTCCAATTTCTTTATTGTATCCCATGATCTAATGGGAATTGTCAAACTGTCACCCACACATGGGCTGCATCCCTCCTTTCAGTATTTCCTAAAATACACCTGGGCATTTAATTTTATAAAGGCATCAGGGAATCTGCTCTTTTGTGTTTTAACAGGGTAACTTTTGTGTTTTAACAGGGTAAAAAGCTGCCTCACAAAACAGTGAGACAGACAAACTGATTAACTGATTTCTACAATCCTAGAACAATGTATTTTAAGCTATAAAGACTTGAAGGCCATCCTCAATGAAGGAATACAGTTTACATGTACTATGCTTCAACAGACACAGGCATGTTTTCCACATAATTTGGATATGGATGACAAGACTCCTTTATTTCCCTGTCCTCCATTTTTAGAACACATCTAACATCTGCCTACCATTACAATTTTGCTCTGACTAGGGCTAGTTAAGGCATCTTAGGAGAGCTCTTGTGAGTATGCACCAAGCTGGCATGCACCTGGTTTCCCCATGGATAAGGAAAATGCTAGGATCCTTCAATCCTAGCAAATGCTGTGTGTCTATTTCTTTTGGAGATAATGGCTTTTGATTATCTTTTATTTCAAGAGCAAAGATGAGGGCAAAGGGGCTCTTGGTGTCTGTTAACACAGAATTCTCCAGCAACTTACCAGTGCCTTGGGGTTGAGAAAGACTTCAGGACATGCATCAAAAATTACACATCTAATTGCAAACTATCAATGAGAAAAAAAAAAATGCCTGAAGGCAGTGGGTAAGATTTTGAACAGTGGTTAGGATTTTTTATTTTTGATGGTGACATCTTGCTGTAAGGTGGGAGAAAGCCAGCAGCAACCTAGTAAATTATTTCTAACAGGCAGCCAAAAAGCTGTCCACTAGGCAGGTCAACAAACAGACATGAGAGTAGTTAATGTCTGTATAAATATGTGACTTCTGTCCCTCAGACACTAAAGTGTCCATTTACTGCCATACAAAACCCCTTCTCTGTCTGATTGTATCAAAGTAAATGTTTGTCCTGCAGCCTCCCAGGAGAAGAGCTGCAGCCTCTGTGAGAGTCTCATGTAAGACTGGAAGAGGGAAGAACAGACAGGAGCATGGCTTCACTGTAGTCTTTATGGACAGAAGTGCATCCATATAGCTGCATGTAAGTTATGCTCTCTCCTGAGAAGCATGAGGGCATATCAATAATCACCTTCTCCAAAGCTGGAACAGGTAAGCCAGAGGAGAATATCATCACAGTCTAGCTTTTACTGGCATGAGTGCTGCTTAGCTTCAACACCACTGGAGTTGGCTGCAGTCAGTAAGATGCAACGTACGTCTGAGCAATTGTCTGAGCAGGTGCATTGTTGAGCAATGCAACTGTTCCTCAATTACATGCTCTCCTATCCTCAGACAGGAGATTTCCATAGATTTTTCAGTAACAAACACGAAATTTCTCTTGCTAATCCTCTGAAGAGGGTTTGATAGATGAACCACTCACTGGATAAGGAGCTGGTTCATTGTCCAAATGGAAACCAGTGACATGTGATGTTCCTCAGGGATCAGTACTGGGACAAGTGTTATTTAACATCTTTGTTGGAAACATGGACAGTGGGATTGAGTGCACCCTCAACAAGTTTGCAGATGACACCAAGCTGTGTGGTGCAGTTGATATGCCAGAAGGAAGGGAGGCCATCCAGAGAAGCCTTGACCAGCTTCAGAGATGGGCCCATGCCAACCTCATGGAGTTCAACAAGGCCGAGTGCAAGGATCTGCACCTGGGCTGGGGCAACCCAAAGCACAGACACAGGCTGGGTGGAGAGTTGATTGAGTGCAGCTCTGAAGAGAAAGTTTTGGGGGTGTTAGTGGATGAAAAACTGAACATGATCTGCCAGTGTGCACTTGCAGCCCAGAAAGACAACTGAATCATGGGCTGCATAAAGAGAAGTGTGACCAGCAGGTCAAGAGAGGTGATTTTGCCCTTGTACTTGGCTCTGGTGAGGTCCCATCTGGAGTATTGTCTCCAGTTCTGGAGCCCTCAACATAAGAAGGACATTGAGGTTCTGGAGCAGGTCCAGTGGAGGGCCGCAAAAATGCTCAAAGGGCTGGAGCATGTCCCTTATGAAGACAGGCTGAAGGAAGTGGTGTTATTCAGCCTGGAAAAGAGAAGGCTCAGGGGGTTCTCACAGAAAGGCAGGGGTAGGATTTTTTAATAGGATATGTGATGGCAGGAGTAGGAACAATGGAAATAGATTGGAAGAAGGGAAATTCAGGCTGGATATAAGAAAGAAATTCATTACAGTGAGGGTGGTGAAACACTGAAAGAGGTTGCCTGGAGAGGTTGTGGATACTCCCTCTCTGGAGGTGTTTAAGGCCAGGCTGGACAAGGTACTGAGCAACCTGATTCAGTGGGAGGCCTATGGCAGGTGGGTTGGAATGAGATGATCTTTAAGGTCTCTTCCAACCCAAATGATTCTTTTACTCTAAGTGTATTTTTGTTATCTAAAATGCCCTATGACCTGATGCTCAATAGGGAAGTCAGAGTCCTTGACATTAGTATTGACATTTAAGCAGCCAAATGTTTTTCACCACCTTTCTCCAGATGTTAAAGTACTGTAACAAGTAAACTGTAACTGTAATGATAAAATACTGTAACAAGTTTTCTGCACAGGGACAGATATAAGAATAGACCTTTCCCAAAGGTCTTCCAGGGAAGAACTTCTGTAGACGTGTTGAGAAGCTGAGGATAAGAGAGAGTGAGAAAGCGGGAGGTAGCTGGAAATAGAAGCATTTGAGTTTGATATGGACACGGAGAAGGGGGACACTGCTGTTCTGATTGTGAGGACAAAATGATCAGGTGGCATATGAGAGGAAAAGCAATGTCCCACTTTATGATAGAAGCTGACCATTCTGTGAATGTTGCAAGGGCAAGTGTTTGTTCTTTCTCATTTTTAACTCTCTGCTGCAATGTGATTATTATCTTACTTGATTACATTCTAGTTAAAATGCACTGTGAAGGAGTAAAAGAGGAATACTTGTGTAAGGTGCTATTTTTAAGCACTCAGAGTAATACACAATAACACAATTATCCTTTATAGAAAGAAATTTGTGAGGTTAATCAGAATAAAGAATTAAAATTTAATTTAAATACTGAACAGTGTAACAAAGCTATGAAAGAATTCTGGAATGTTTGTTTAATCATCTTTGGAAGTACACATTACATATTTAATTATAAACAAGTCTTATATAATACTACTAAATCTGCACAGTCACTAGTTAAAGTCAAAGATTTAAAAGAACAAAACATTTTGTTTTATACCACAGCAATAACTCCAAGTCCAGCAAAAAAGTGCTGTTGATATTCTCAATCCAGCTTCACCACAGCAGCTGTGTGTGCATACCACTACTCTACAGTCTAATCAGGATTTAAATTATGTGTACGTCTGATATAAGACATTGGAGTGTACCTTGCTCTCTCAGTAATATTCATTAGCTTTGTATTGAAGGATCTTACAGCTCAGCTTGTCTTCCTCCCCCTCCGGTTTAGCTCCATGAAATCTCTCCTTGGTTAAGGCATACTAGAAAAATATGAAATTGAACCTTATTTTCATCCCATTTTAGGAAGTATTCAATAACCCTTTATATGCCTTCCATAAAAAGTCGTTAATATCTTAGCTCTTCTAAATTCTGAATCTCCATCATTTTGCTCATAGATGAAAGTTGTTCTTTGTATTTAGACTTGCTGAAAAGGGATGGCTTACTGCTTTGGCAATAACTGATAACTTGACTGCTAACTTGACTCACTTTGCTGAGAAGCAGAGTATTTCTAAGGACTGCTCCTGTAAAACTGAAGCAGGAGACTAGTAAGTCAAAGTGGAATCTTTCTCCTTTTATGTTGGAAGATATTAAACGATAGCATTGATTACAACTATTAATCAGGTTGTCTACAAGTTTGTTTTACAATACTTACGTGCATTTGAAGACAGTAAATTGCTGAGTACAGGGAGGAAGGCATTCCGGCTTTTGTCAGTGGGAAAATTAATGTACTGATGATTTAGGATGTTCTTCCCACAGTGCCATTCTGGTCCACACTTATCAAAGGCAGTTTTATCATTGATTTAATGAATCGGATTGTTAAGGCAGCTGTTAAACGCCCAGATTCATATTACTTGCATTTGCCTTCTCTTCCCTAAGGTAAACAAAAGCCATCTATAGACTTGACCTGTGAGATACCTCCGAGGAGACTACTACATTGCCTAGAGGTAGTAGATGAGCTAAGGGAACAAGCTTTATATCTTAGTATGTAGTGCAATAATTAAGTGTAATTTAAGTTTGATTGTTTGAATGAGTTTTGTATAGGACTGTGAAACTCTTTGTTAAAGCAAAGGGTTAGGGCAGAGAAGATCTATAATTTAGGAGCTTTTGGCTACTCATTCTGCACACAGATCTGTGTGGAAAAATTACAGTCATGTAGATTTCTGCACAGGAGGGTGCTATGAAATTCAGATAAAGCTCATTTTGCCCTAGGCATGCAGTATTCACATTGAAGTCAGCATCCTTCCCAGCATGTATTCCTCTGGTTTGTTCTGGAAAGGACCATTTAATGTGGTCTTTTGAGGATTACGAGAGCTGGTCTCACTTCTGCATCTTGCTTCAGATACTCTTGTAAGCTGCAGCATTTTTCCCCTTTTCTCACATCCAAAGGTGGACACATACTTTATCTTCGTTTTGATGGATAGTCTGAGGATAAACAAACCAGGTTACACAGGTCTTTTGTAATATGAGAACAAAAATGCACTCATAACTGAGTAGAACTCAGCCACATTTCACAGTAAGTTTTATGGCAAGCCTTCTCCCCAGTTTCCAAATGGAAGAGGTATTATCATATTTTAAAAGAAAAATAATTATTATTAATTACATTTGATCCATAGAAATAATCTTTTTTTTAATTCCTAAAATTACTGTCAGCTTTTCTGGTAGTATTTGATAATTTATGTTCACTTTGTTAACTAGTGACAATATTTGTTTCATTGTCTTCTACATTTAGAATTTAGGGAAGCTTGAAAATAAATTTTTGTAGATCATTTAACTTCATGATTGATAAGTAATGGCTTTATAAGCATTCTTTTCATACTTCTCAGTTGCCAAATAAAACACTGTGGTTAGAAGAGGAAAATTTAAGGAATGTATAAAACATTTGCAAGAAGAAAATAAATCCTTTTTTTGTTGTTGACTGGAATAGCAAGATACAAGTTCCTGTCCATAGCATATCTTCTACTAAAAATAGAAAAAAATTATTTGAAATCTCAACTTGAAAAATAAAAAAATTAGAAAAACACAAAAAATTTTCACTTTCAATTTGATATGGCCTTTAGTTGATTTAAAGCATAGACAATTATTTAGATGTGACTCATATGTCTGTTTTATTGATCTGTCCTACTGCTAAAATATTCATAGCCATGTGTAGTGCTGGCACTCATTCACTTCCAGCACAAATAGTTAGGAACAACTTGTGCCAAGATACTAAGATTTTGCCTCTGCTGTTCTTTCAAACTTCAGTGCTCTAATACAGAAGACATGTCAACAGATAAGGATCACATTACATTGCGCATAGTTTTCTAGACTAAGTAAAAATCTTCAGGCTTCACAATTCCAGTTTATCATTTCCTCCTCAGGAATCTGCTAGGTGAAGTGGCAGATCCAGCAGTGCATACACAGGTCACACTGCTACCATCATGATAAGTGACTCTAAGACAGTTTACCTTAGTCACAGTTCTGCAAAAACTCTAGTTTGAGTAGTCTCCAAAAGAAAAAGCTATCTCTTTAACCTCATTCAGTGATTTAGGTCCCATTAGAGGAGCTTGTTTTCCAGTTACTGGGACAAACCATAACAATTTTCCAAGCTAGGTTATTCCTAGGATTAGGCTCACTTTTTGGTTTGCTGTCAAGTCATCCAGCCTCCTGAGCATACTAACAAAGTCTTTGGGAGTGACTCACAGAATCTTAGAAAGGCTTGAGTTGGGAGGGATCATAAAAATCATCCAGTTTTAACCCCTCTGACATCAGCAGACACATCTTCTACTAGACTAAGTTACTCAAAGACACTACTTGGCAGTGAACACTTCCAGAGATGTGCCATCCACAACATCTCTGAACAATCTGCTCCAGTGTCTCACCACCCTATCAGTAAAGAATTTCTTCCTAATATCTAATGTAAATCTCTCCTCTTTCAGTCTAAAACAGTTACCTCTTATCATTACATTTCCTCATAAAGTGTCCTTCCTCATCTCTCTTGGCTGTCTCTTCACGTTCTTGAAGGTTGTTAAAAGGTCTACCCAGAACCTTCTCTTCTCCAGGCTGAACAACCCCAACACTCTCAGTCTTCATAGGAAATATGCTCCATCTCTCTCTCTCTGATTATCTTCAAGTCTGAAATTTGGTCTTCCTGTGTGATAACTGTGATCCGTGTTGTATATTAAAAGCTATGCTAGTGAGTTTATCCTTTCCTCCTTGCTTTTAAGCAATGGTGGCTGCAGGCTCTGTTTCTTGCTGTATCTATGCCCTGTGAATATGTGCAACACAGCAAAAGATTTGACCTGCTCAGGGTGCTTATATCAAAGGGAACACAGTATAAGGATTGGTACAGTGCTGTGTAGTCACTGAGGTGCTCAGCCCCACCTCGGTGATGTTGCTGTATGTAGAAGCAGAACCACAGACATTAAAAGAAGTATACAAACAAGCCTGAGTTTTTCTTGCAGCAAATTCAGATGTGGAGCAGGGTGTATGCTCTTTCTCATTTCCTTTCACATGACGTTGTTTCATTATTCTTGTCTTTAAAGCTCATTTATTGGCATGGTGCGCTGCTTTATACTGCACAGTGACAAAGGCAGAATTATTTTAGTATAACTACTTTTCTGCAGCAGACATTTTGTCTGAGGTGGACATCAGTGAATCAGACAAGGCACTGGGAGCATAGGCACATAAATCCTAGTTACCCATCTGACTTTTCATCTTAGTGTGTGTTCTCACTTTGATCTTATGTGACAGTTTGATGTCTATTTCCCAGGCTTTGCTGAAATCTCCAGGCTGATTTTATGATGATTCAACATACCCTTGTTCTCCTTAATTGTCTTTCCCAGTGTGAAGCATCTGAAAAACAACCCCAAATCTACACTGTAGAAAACTGGTAACCCTAAATGAAACCCCTTTTTTTTTTAAAAAATGAAGCTATGCTGATTGGAGGTGGTCATGAGGGATGAAGAAGGTCCCCTTTCCACAAAGGATTGCAGTGTCTCACGTCCAGTTCATTTGAAATTTTGGAAGGATCTTGAAAAGGAGCAGGTGGGGCTGTCAACTCACTGCTGATTCCTCTGGATGCAGACCCTCTTCCCTGCCTCATGAGCTGGCATGTTTTCCCATCCTCACCATGCTCAGAGAAGGTGAGGGCCTTCCATGCCTCTGCAAGGATTCACCCGACCCTGGCTGCTGTAGTCCTTATGAGACAAGCAACCAACCTCCATCCCTGTTGCCTGGCCACACACTTTTAAAGGAATTTGCTGTACACTCCTATACTTACAGCTGTTTGTACAACTCCTGGCTTTGATGGCTGAAACACAGTGGCCAATGAAAAAACAAGGGTGCCAATATTGGTGAAACTCCCAAGATCCTATATGACTTCTATACTTTTAAAAATATGTGGCTTACTGCTCTGCTGGAGAAATGCTGGCAAGGATAATTCCATGTTCATGCTCTTCTCCAAGCTTCCATTAATCTCATCTTCTCATTACAACCATTTTAGCTATCTTTCATACAAGAAAAATCACACATTGGTCTGTTTCTCCTCCTGCTGGCTATCAGTTAAATTACTGCTAGTATTGAGACAGCACAGCACAGGGATAAAAAGAATAAAATGAGAGATTTATTTGGTCGAAGTACAACTGAGAAATACTGAAATATACCAGCAATGAAGATTTAACAAATTCGCAAAGAAGTTTAAGAAAGCATAAAAATTTCTCAGGGCTAAGATTCCCTTTTCAAACACTTTCTGAACAGCTTTCTTATGAATCAATAATAATACAAATAATGAAAAAAAGATAACTTTAATGTCTGCATAAAAAATACTCTCATCCTGTCAGAGAACTTAAAGACATTTTGCAGAGTAGCCTTTGTGACTGCAGAAAGAAAAGAGCTTGTTGGTCTCAGCAGTTAGGAGTCCCATGTTTTTATTTCCAGATGGGCTGCATGTTTCCTGTGTGACCTTGCAACTCCCCATAAGTCCATTTCCCATTTGTAATGTTGGATAATAAAGATCTTGGTTGATTTTTATGCTGATACTTTACTTGCAGAAGCTAATTGCAGCTCCTTGATCAGGCAGTACCAGAAATCTCTGAATTTTTATTTAATGACTCTGGTGGCTCTGGAGCTGAGGAAAAAGGGCAGGGGATTCTTGCTTGTGTCCCTCAAGGAGGTGTGCATTACTGTTTTTCACTGATGTTTGGGAGGCAGCTTTGGTAGGGAAGTTCTCTGGGATGTAAAAAATGCCCAGAGGTGGTTGAAGATGTCAAAATTGCCTTCAAGAAGTGGAAGGCAAATGAAGGAAGGAGTCCCCAAGTCACTGAAACTGACAGCACAGATTTCCTTTTCAGGCTTTTACTGACAGGCTCTTTTGCCTTTCCCTGATGATAGGGGAGCACACTGCCTTTGTGTCTTGTTTGGGTTGCTTCCTCTGAAATGCAGTTTAAGGGACAATATCTTACTTTTCATGTATGCTGTGGAAACCAATGTGAAAATCAACCATAGCAGCACTATTTTTTTGCCTTCATTTTGCTCAGGTAACCCAGTTTTAACCATGATATGGGCATAATGGCGCTACACATCAAACTTGGTTGGATTTCAAGGATTTCCCTGTAAAGTTTTTTACAATTAGACACTTCCCCAGAAAGAATCCCCTGCAGCAAGTTTGGGATATATGTTTGAGGTATATATGCCAAAGAAAATACAGTGGAAGACTACGTGTGATGCCAAATAGAGAAAACACATGACCAGCAAACAGCTGGAGACATGTAGACATAGGAAAGGTAGAGTTTCCCCAACAGATGTTCTTCTAGATATCATCAGTTTGTGTGTAGGCTGGTGAATAGATCCAGCATCCCACTGGACAAAGATGGAGCACTACCCATGTTTAGTGGCATGGAGCAGCCTGTGAAGGTCCAGAGTGGGAGGGATGGGCACAGCTGCTGCCTGCATTAGGGAATGGCAAGTTCTCTTTGGCACCTTGGCAACACAGTCAGTTTCATCTCAGAAGATCAAAAGGCCATGGCATTATAAATAAAATCTAACCCAGCATTCATGCCCACTACCCCTCCATTAAAGTAATGGTTTGTGCTTGAGACCTTTTGGGAAGGGCAGGCTGAATAACTGGGTGAACATGTCCAGCTCATTTCATAGTGTCTCTGAGCTTTTTTTAACAGTCTGGCAAGGAAAGAATTATTTGCATTAATTTAAGAATACAGGAAACAGTTTAAGGAAGATGCAACTGGTAAGTTCCTGTGTTTCTTCCTGTTAAGTAAGGATCATGTTTAGAAAACAATGAAGTTCTGCTTCACTTACTTTAAACTGTGTTCCTGACAAAGTGAACAAATCTCATGCCAGAGTACTCTCTGTGAAACCTGATATCCTCTGTTTTTTGCCATCCATCCTAGTGCTTCAACATGTCTACTCTCCAGTGCTCAGACAGCGTATCTTGTGGTAAACCTGTAGCACAGATGAAGCTGAAGTTTGTAGCAAGACCTCTTCTGCTCCAGCGGATACCACCACCAAAGTGCTCACCCCACCTGAAGTGAGGCAAATTGAGAGTAGAATTTCTCCTGAGAGCCATATGGTATTTTCAAAAGAGTGCTAGAGAGCAGGACATTTTCCCTGGTCCCCCATGTCCAGCTTGTCACAAAATGCTTGTTAAAACCATCTCATAAGTTAGGTGGTATTAAATGGTAGCTCTGGCATGAACACACATCATTGCTCATCGCTCATGTGATGGTGGTTTTAAGGGTATGCAGCACCAAGAAGTGCTGAAGTAAATGTATTTGAAAGGTTTCATGCCAAGAGCAACACATGGGGCTGAATAATTAAATGCCTGCTTTGGACTCCAGCCTCTAAAGTGAGAGAAACCTGCAAACCGCTTGAGGCAAAGTGTCCATCAGGATTTTCAGTTGATGTGTTTTCGTCAGTCCTGGGAGATAAACAGGGGCCCTTGGCTGATGATCCACAGAAGGCAGCAGCACAACAGCCTATGGCAATACTGTTTCCCATAAAATAATCGAATTGTGTCTTCCCCTTGCTGTTGTCATTCACATAACCTTTACAATAATTTATGATTAGATTTGTTGCCCTTTGCATGGGTACGCATGCTTGTTTTTTGAAGGGTTGCTAAGGTAGCTGATGATTTCCATATTTCATCCTGTGTAAGGGGAAAATTATACTTCCCAGTGAGCCTGAATTTAAGTTTCAGTCAAAACAGACACTTGTTTATCAAGAGTTTCAGTACTTCTGCAGTTATCAGATAGAGGACTCTCAATTTGTTTTACTGGGGGATTGATTATACTACTTCAGTTTGAAAGTGAAAAAAGAATGAGTGTGACTCACATGAATTTTTCACCTCAGAGATAAGAGACTGGAGTTTTAAATCCAGACTTTTCAAAGGCTTCTCTCCCTTTCTTATGAACTTCTAATGTTTGCTTTTCTGTTTTTTCTCCCCTTTCTAAAAGTTCAATTATCACATCCAAAAGTAAAAAAGAGAGAAGTCTGTGGGTTGTGGATAGCAGTGTGCCTCCTCTTGACCTAACCAGTTCTTCCTTTTGAAGAGCAGAAATTGCAGTTTTATAAATCAAACTACTTAAAAGGAGATTTCTAAATTTTCCCTCTCCTCTCCCACTTACACAAGCAAGGAGGTCTGTCTGTGGGGGAAGCTACAATAGCTATGGCTACATTACATCTCTCTCACCTGTAGGAAACCTTATACACACCCTCAAAATAAACAGTAAAATTCTTCAGTGTTCTTGCCCTCTACCAATCTGTGGCATACGTCAAAAGGAAAGTCCTTCAGCTCCTAGGGAAAAACAGTAAATCAGCAGACCATATTCTGTGGCCAACTGACTCTGAAATTCCTCCAACCCCCCTCAAACCACTTAGCAACAGCCTCCTACACCCAGAGAGTCCATGCTATGAGACAGCTTACTCCCAGGTAGCCTGCAAATGAACCAAGAGGGATGCTAGCTCCTTGGGAAGAGGCCAGTAATGGGCAACAGCACGAAGTGCCTGTTGGTCTTTTCCAGAGGATTTCACTTCTCTCACTGAAACTTTCTTGTGCATCCTGCTCTAGCAAGTTTATCCCCAAATGTTCTGGCTTGTCCTCAGAATTAGTACAGGGAAAATCAGTCCCAGACATCCTCCCACTCCCTCTCTGGAGGAGCTGTGCAAGGCATTGGCGCTTCTGGCAGCAGAGCAAAGAGTTCTATGACAAACTGCTTTGTGGCCCTGCTCATGTGCAGGTGTGAAAAGGAAATTTCTCCAGGAAATACTTGCTGTAGGTTTTAAAGTAGTCTGTAATTTGATGAGTTAAAGGACAAAGGTCAGTAAATTTTATTATTTAATCTTTCAGAAAGTTCAATGCAATTTCAAGGTTGTTGTAATAAATAGAAATGTTTATCTAACCTTTCTCCACCTGATACGAGTTGTTCTCAGAGACACAAGGAATGTCTAGCTACAACCAAGAAACAAGGAGAAAAGAACTTTACAGAGTACATCCATGGTTTTATATAAAACAGTATGTCCTGGAATGCAGGTCAGTAAGTACATTCACTGACAGTGTGTTGCTTCGATGAGATTTCACACAGCAACCAAACGCCACTGAAATTTTTCAAACTGTCTTCCAGAGAATTTCCACAGTTAACATTTTTATCTCTGTTTCCTCCCTGCTTTCTCAGTAGGGGTTTTGTGTAACACTTTTGAGAAAGTGACACCAGTATCGAGAACAAAATATTTTATATAATTCTTCATATTTAACCACAGCTGGACATGTTATTTTGAGTTAGTAAAGAGTAAAAGAACTAGTTCTTTATCAAAAGTAAAGATTTGAATCAGAAGTTGTCTCAAACTGCTTATAGAGTGTGAAAGTCCTGCATGATCTTATCTTAGATCAAACTTTATTAGTGCATTGCTCTGGTTGATAGCTTTTGAGGAGAATAATCATAACCTTCTGTCAAAAAGATGCCATACTCTCTAACAGAAGTTTTTCACAAAAGGTAGTAATTTATAAGACAATTTGTCTAGACAAGATTACTACAATTTGTGCTTAGCTGACAACTTTTAAAACCCAATATTTATTTCTAAAAGAATTTTCATTTAAGAATAGTTGTAATTACATCTGTGATCAAGTATTTAGATGTCAAAGATTATTGTGAACAAGTTTGTGATTAAGATCAAAACAAAACTCACCATGAAATTTGGAATTTTCAAATTTCCACTTTTAATTTTTGTCTTAATTTTTGACCTTTTGTCTTGCCTAGGTTTGAGACTTTGCATTTTATGCTGAAAACTTGATTTGGAGTCAAACTATTTACATCTTCAGATTTCAAGTTTAAAAAGGAAGTATTTTCTTCGTCAGTATACAGTAAGACACATCAGCAACAAGTGAACAGAAGAGTGACTCAAGACATCTTGCAAATCCTGAGTTTCTTCCAAGAGCTCAGTCCTTCTCTTCTGGAGAGCTGCCACTTTCATACATAAAGTAAGTCAGGTGAACCAAGACAGTTCATTCTTGTAAAGGCTGTATGCAACTGCCTGTTGAAACAAGCTGCCCTTTTAATCTCGTTATAGTTTCTACAAGAGTAGTGGCAGCACTCTTTAATTAGCAAAAATCCCAGCTATCATTCTTGGATCATGGTGGGATTATGGAGTGCTATGGTCTCTCCCAAAGCTGAAAGCTTCGTTGCACCAGGGTAGGACTAGGATTGTGTGCAGAGCACACAAGAAGGGGAGATTGCTCCTGTAAGAGTCATGACATTCCTACACTGACCTGGGTCACTGATGTGGTCAGTTGAAATGAACCATTGGAGCGTATTTGCAGCAGTTGTTTTAATGCCAAAGTGGAGAGAGTCACAGGAGGTAACAGTATTAATGAATGTGGTTAAACCCACATCTGCCAGAGGGGAAGTAGAGATTAACAACATTACAAACAGCATAATTTCTTTATAGATACATCTGTTAGCTCAAAAAAAAAAAAAATCCCCTGATCAAACAGAAAAGCCTTTTAGAAGTAAAACGACAGACTGTAATGTGTAAATAACCTGAAATTTGTAGTCATCTGACTAGAAGCAAACTCACTGAATTTCAGAGTCCCAAAAGAGGGGAAATTATTAAAGGAATGAATAACAAAAAGGTGCAAAATTAAAGTAATATTGATACTTACATTTTAAGGAATGCTGAGTCTTTATCACCTCTGCAGTTTACAAGTAATGGTATAAAACTGATGACTTTTATGCATGGACATTCTGTGGCCCTGTAAAACTGTAGTCTCTAAAGTGGGTTTTCTCTTTTCTTCTATAAAAAGAGAGCAAAATAATGAAAGTGAAGGATGCAGACATTCACACAAAATTCTACTGCCAGGTCAACACTGAGAAAGGCATGAAAGAGGTGGGATAATTAGGAAAATATAACCAAAGCATGTAATTAAATTTGCTACACTATGTGTTTGAAAAATAAAAGTATAAATGGAATACTATTTTATTTATGCTGTCTCCACTGATCCCAGTGCAGGTAAACTACACATTATAACATCAGCACAAAAGTTAACGTGTGAATTGGTGTCAAACTAAAGCTTTATTAATCATTTATACACAAAGAGTAATTAATGTTGTAATTACACTATTTACAATTTGAAGTGCCTTAGACTCCTAAACAGAATCTGCTGCAATAATTTAGTCATATAATGTAATCCAAATTTGTGATGTGTGCTGAGTTCTATTTTTTGTATGTGGTGCCCTCACACAGAAAAGGAATTTTCTCCTCTGATAATTTTCAAACAGCATCTTGAGGATGTTAGGAATATTGTAAGAGCGAAGTTAGAGTTTATTTGAATAAACATTTATGTCACTTTTGGTTTCTGCGTGCTTTTTGTCAAACAGTTCTCAGACAATGAGGATATATTAAGAGAAGTATCACCTTTCCAACACAGGAACTGCTTCATACCAAGAATATGTAATAGTAACAGGAACATGTAGTAACACCCAGAGCAAAGGAAAGCCAGCCTTAGCCATGAGTGCTACCTGCTTTTGTAACACAATAAGATTACCATTCAGACAGTGATTATGCCTCCAGCCAAGCACAATCTGAATTCTTGCCAGCTCTGATTCATCTGTACCTTTGTGAGCAAGTGGCTGTCCAAATCCCCTCATACTAGTTTGCAAGACTTTCCATAATCTTCCTGCTGTTTCTCAGCTCATCCCACCATCCCCTCTCCAATGATACATTGTGCTCCAGAGTAGACAGTCTTTCTCTCAAGCTGCTAATTCTGCAGAAGACGCTTACCCTGACCCAAGCTCCCCTTCTCACTGCCAGATAGTTATCAGATTACCTTTGCGGTTTTTAATAAGCCACGGTGCAAGTACCTCAATAGTTCAGGTAATAAGGGGATTTCCACAGCAGTGGCCTTTGAATGTGCTCACAGTCAAAAAGGCTGTGAATGTATTATGAAGCGGCTGTTCTGTTCAGATTTCAATGGACTTGGAAGTGCAGGACAGTCCAGAGTCTTCTAACTCCTGCATTTCACATGGCAGAGGGTAGAGGGTCTGAAGCAGAGCCCATTTGTTCAAAAGGAGGATGATGTGGTGCAGAGAACCTCATATATTGAAGTATTCAAGGTGGGCATTGTTAAATGCCAATTTTTTGACTCAGTGTTCAGGTATCTTCTATAAGCATGAAGTTTTCAGCCTTGATTTGTGAACCCAAGACCTATCTTCTGTAGAGATTTGTGAGTTTTCAGCAGAAACCTCTGGAAGGGAAAGTATATGGTGCTGGTTAAGATCATGTTGAGGTACAGAGTGGCTTGTGGCTGGTGGAAAGGCAGCAAACAGCACATTTTTTGAGATCTCATCCCAGAGCCAGCAATGTCTTATGTGCAGTTAGACAATATCATATCCGTATGTGCTACTGAAGTCTTCCCAGATGTCCTGAGCAGAGATTTGATTTATACATTTTCCCTATGTCTAGCAATTTATTAACTAGTGAAAAACATACAAGAGTAATCAGCATGTAATTAGTGGCCACAGTTCATTCATCAAGCTTTATGAATTCCTAAGTTTCAAGTGGATGGTGAAGAGAGGTGATTTTGCCCTTTTACTTGGCTCTGGTGAGGCCCCATCTGGAGTACAGTGTCCAGTTCTGGAGTCCTCAACATAAGAAGGACATCGAGCAGTTGGAGCAGGTCCAGAGGAGGGCCACAAAAATAAAAAATGGGCTGGAGCAACTGCCTTA
>VZTY01017594.1:34943-128439 GCA_013400935.1 Turnix velox
CTGGAGGTGTTTAAGGCCAGGCTGGACAAGGCACTGAGCAGCCTGATCTAGTGGGGAGGTGTCCCTGCCTATGGCAGGTGGGTTGGAACTCGATGATCTTTAAGGTCCCTTCCAACCCTAACTATTCTATAATTCTATGTTTCAAAGGCACTAAAAGCTTGCTGCTTCCATGTGCATTCACAGAATCACATAATACCAGGGATTAGAAGGAACCTCAAAGGGCCATCTAGTCCAATCCTCCTGCCAGAGCAGGAACAACTAGACCAGGTCACACAGGAAGGCATCCAGACAGGTTTTGAATGTCTCCAGAGAAGGAGATCCCACAACCTCTCTGGGCAACCTGTTCCAGTGTTCTGTCACCCTCATAGAGAAAAAGCTTATTGCCCCTTGTCCTATCATTGCATGTCACTAGAGCTGGGATGCATCCTCCTGACACTCATCCCTTCATAGAATCATAGAATAGTTTGGGTTGGAAGGTGCCTTAAAGATGATACAGTTCCAACACCCCACCATAGGCAGGGACAACTCCCACTAGATCAGGCTGCTCAGTGCCTTGTCCAGCCTGGCCTTAAACACCTCCAGGGAGGGGGGTAACCTTAATATATTTATAAACATTAATGAGGTCACACAGCAGTCTCATACAGGCTGAGAAGAGACCCAGCTCCCTCAGCCTTTCCTCAAAAGGGAAATGCTCCAATTCCTTAATAATTTTTGCTGGACTCTCTCAAGCAGTTCCGTGCCCTTCCTGAACTGAACACAATATTCCAGATGCGGTCTCTCCAGAGCAGAATAGAGGGGGAGGAGAACCTCCCTCGACCTACTGGCCGTGCCCAGGATGCCATCGCCCTTCTTGGCAACAAAGGCTCATTGCTGCTCATGGACATCCTGCTGTTCGCCAGGACACCCAGGTTCCTCTCCCCTACACTGCTCTCTAACAGCTCAGTCTCCAACTTATACTAGCACATGGGGCTGTTCTTGCCAGATGCAAGACTCTACATTTGCCCTTGATATACTTCATTGATTTTCTCCCCGCCTGTCCTGGTCTTGCTGGATGGCAGCACAGCCTGCCAGTGTGTCAGCTGCTCCTTCCAGTTTTGTGTCATGAGCAAACTTGCTGACAGTGCACTCTAGTCCCTCATCCAAGTAACTGATGAATATTTTGAATGGTACTGGCCCTAGTACTGATACCTGAGGGACTCCACTAGAAACAGACCTCCACCTAGAGTTTTGTCCATATTTGTCCCATTGATCACAACTCCCTCTCTTCTGTCCTTCAGCCAGTTCACAGTCCACCTCACTAACTGGTCATCCAGACCACACTTCTTCAGTTTATTTGTGAGGATTTTGTGGGAGACAGTGTCAAATGCTTTACTGAAATAGACCACATCCACTGCTTTTACCATTATCTACATTTTTGGCTACCTTTAATGAAGTTTTGGCTACCAATAATGAGAAATCTAATAGCCATTACCACTAGGTGTACTAATGATGTCTTCCACTGCTTGGTCACACAGTATAAAAAAACTTCTGGGCAATACAAAATGGAAATATGAAAGGCCAAGTAAGATAGAAAAGTGCATACAGCAAATCTGTAGGCAAAACCTTCTTTTCTCGCCTGGTGATACTGATTCTTCAGCCATCAACACTGCAAATTTTAGTAGCAACTGCAGGATTTTGCCTAGTTGGATGTTTCATAATTTTTCCATGGATAATTATAGCAGTCCCTCTCTAATTAGACATTGCAGTTAGTCAGGAAACTGGATTACAAATGGATCTTAATATGTAGTCATTCATATAAGACAAGAATGACTCTGAAGGACTGACTGCAAGGTTGTGGGTGGCTGCATCCATTTGTATCATTATTGAGAGACAAATAGCCATAGTCATTAGTGGGGAAAAAAACAGTCAGGAGGAGAGAGGAAATTTAATGCATTTGGAAGACCGTCTAAGTACTATGACTCAAAAACTGTAAAGGAACGACCCACCAAACAGGTAATGAAAGGGGGAAATGAGAATCATCTGGAGATTTGTAGTGATGTCTTGTAATTTAGTTTATAAAACATTTATTTTTAGGTAGTTCTTTCTTTTTGATATATAAAGAGGTTTTGTGTACCTCTGGTTTCAGAAAACAAAACCTAATCTGTCCAGAATAGAGGCTAAGTGAGAGCTACTTATGGATAGAAGGATTAAAGATCTGATTTTATTGCCTAAGGAGAAAGCAGAAGCACAGGGAGAAAAAAAAATCCTCAAAGGAACAAGTGCCAAGGAAAGGACTGAGTTATGAAACTAAAAAAAAAATGAAGAGGAAGAAAAAAAAAGACAAAAATTGCAACAGGTAATGATTGATAATCAAAGGAAAAAATTATTTGGACAGCTTTCCACTGTAAAGTACATAAGCAGTTTTTAATTATTGTGAGTAACAGGAAATAAAATCCCAGGACTCTCTTTAAATCCAAAATAGATTGCAAATTCAAAACATAGGAAGGGGAAGAAAGCATGTACAATATTGTTTCCTAAAGCTGTAAAAACCAGGCCCATGAGATACACTGACTGCAGCAAGTAATTTGTGTGAATGAATTAAATTTGGATAGTGCTTATTACACTTTCCATTCAGTCTGAGGGCTGGCTACCTAGTACTTACTTGACCTTCCTGCCTGCAGAACTTGCAGTCTGATCACATAAATACACCATTTATGGAAGTTCTGTATGCTCCTATCATGTTCCTGTCTGCTCTTGGCTGTCTTTGTGTCTGGGTCTGTGTTCCACTCTGAATTTCACCCCAGTTAAGCCAGCTGGCAGCAGATGGCTGATCCCAGACCAAAGCATGCCTTTTTGCCTCAAATGCAGGTGTTCAAGGTGACATAAATGAATACCAATAAAAAACTGTTTCAAGAATCCACAGCAATGAGAAGAGCACTGCATGTATTTCAGCAGCTAGAAACAGACAGATGTGCAGTAAATCAGCTTTCACAAAGGTGGTTAGGTGGAGAAGTCATTATCATGGTTGCTAGCTATAATGACTGTCATGTACTCCAGCCCCTTCTTAGAAGTTGGAGGCTGATTGTAGGTATGGTAACCTTGAAAATCCAGTAAAGGTCATTTAAGTAAAGCTCAGGGGCAGTAGCAAGCGGGTGCTGGTGGGCAGGCCTGCTGGACACATGACCTCATTGCACAGCGCTGCTCCCATTGCATCTCCTGTCCCTCTGCCGGGAGGAAACAGGTTCAAAGCAGTGAAGGGGACAGATGAGAGACTAATTTAGAAGAAGGTAAGGCGCCTCTTAACATAGGGTGCAAATATGGAAGGAGACAGTGGAGAAATTCTGGCAAGTGATTGTGATGCAGGCTACAATGAGCCAAGGATCAAATGGCATAATTTTTTTTTCTTTGTCAAAATCTTTGGTTTTATAAAAAAATTCTTTCTTGGTGAGTCCACTCATCCTCAGCAGGATGTAAATCTTGATTTTGTAAAGAAAAGGCAGATTTTAAGCTGAGTCACAGGCCAACTGTTTTATGTCCTAGAAGCAGTAATGTTTAATATCATTCCTTGATGGCACCCACCTTGTCTTGAATGCAAGAGTGAGTGAGATGTGTAAAATATGCATAGTCTAGAATTTCACCTCATCCAGATCAGCTGAGACTCTGATCCTGTTGTACTGGTTTTATAACAATCTGAGCAAATACTAAGCCTTGAGAATTTTTATACATTTATTTCTACAGGTCACACAGTGCTGCAATGAAATTACCAAAAGATAATTACTTATAGTTAACAGTAAACCAGAATTTTGTCATGAGAAGAAGTAAAAATTATCAAGAAAGGCAGATGTTTGGTTTTTGTTTTCTGTTGGTTTCAGAGGTAACATTTTAAAAGTATTTTTATGACTTGTCAAAACATCTAACATATATCTAGGTTTCTTTCTCTGACAAATGTGTATTAGTAAAACGAAAAAAAAAAAACTTGTAAGAAGTTAAATACATTTCTAATTATGGACTAAGTGAATTATGCAGGCTTTTTTGTAATTGTCCTGACTTTCCTTTGTGCCTGAATTATTGAAGTCAGTCTTTGAAACTTACTATGGAATAACAGAGGTAAATCACTTAATTAGTTTGTTCTGATACCTCCTCTCATCTGAAGTGTATAGGCTATTTCCTGAGATCATGCAAAATATATCCTAAAATTGCCTGTGGCCCTGTCTATTAATGGAAATCACCTAATTAAATCACAGTTTTAAAACACTGATTACAAATAAGGAAGCTCTTCAGATAGGTGCATAGAGTCAAATACTCAGCCAACCCTCAAAATGACTGAAACCCAATAGATATTTGGTTAATTTTATTTCAACACTTTTTCTTGGATTATTTTCTGTTTCTATCAGAAGAAGAAGACTGGGAAAGCCGGTCAGTTGAGTATTGTCTGAATCATGTAAAATTTATCTGAATCAATAATTTCATCTCTCTAGAGGAAAACTTCACATCTGGGGGAGTTGCATTCTTATCCAGCAACCAAATATTTGAAAGAATGCTAAAAATACATCAGAAGAAAAAAGAATAGAGATCATGAAAAGATTCTCATAGGAAAATTTTGTGAAGGATGGTGCTTTAACTACTGTGAGCTTTAGTTACTATTTTTAAAATTTCTTTTTGTCCTTTGAGCTGAAGAAACAACTTTACTCTGAAGCCAAGTGATCTGCGGGGACTCAAAGGAGAACTTTAGGCTTGTTGTTTGTACCTAGTTCACAGTTGACAGACGTCCCTGTTGCATAACTTTTGAATTTCCTTCAAGCGCATGACAAGAGTAATGGGACTCATTCTCACAGATCTCAGCTGGAACCCTGAAAGAAGGAGAAGGAAGCACAGTCTAGAGAAAGTGGAAAACACAAGAAAATGTACTGCCATTAGCAAAGACAATAAAACAGGAAAAATAAGCAGTAAGTTTGGCTACTGAGCTGTGTTGTGGACATGATGTTAAAATTTTCAGGTGAGGAAGTGTTTGAGGGCTGGTGAGAGCAACCTTCAGGGAGAAAAGCTAGCATTGAACAGAACTGCAACAAGTAGGACTTTTGTGGTAAATATAAAATCATTGAAGGCAGTTCTGCCTTTGTGAGACTGGTGAAATTAGCCAAATTTGAAAAGATAAATTTGTGCTATTCATTGCCACCCACACACTTTCTCATCAGCACCAAACTTAATAACTTGTTTGTAACTTCCCTCACACCTAACTGATAAACGCACATGGCACTGAGCTCTTCAAAGTTCATGAAGATGTGGTTGTCTCCTAGAGCTGTCTCACCAAAGCCCCTCTGTCTCACTGCTCCTTGGGATTGGTTTTCTTTGCTGTGGAAACCTGATGTCTGTCCTCCGTGCAGAAAATAGATACATAAATAAATCTTCTCATCTGAAAGAGCAGGTTATGTTAATGGTCATTGAAAAAATAATCTGGTCCTTTGGTGGCTGAGGTCCCACTGTGCCATCAGGGGTGGGGGCAAAGGAAAAGAGCCTCCTGAGAATGGAGATAGTAATGGGCTGAGCATATGCTGGCATGATACTGGTCATCCAAAAAATCTCTGGGAGGAGTAGGGGCCTCTACTTCCAACAGCATGTCTACCTTAGGTAGACACAGATCCTGTAAATTTCTCACGAAGTTGACTTTGTACAGGGTATCACACCTGCTCTTTCTGCCTGTAGGCCAGTACACAACCAATTAGAAAAATTTTGCCAGATTAGCTCTTGTTCAGCAAGACTTGAGTGAATGAACTCAGGTGTCCTTAGTCTAAGAACCTCTGTTATTGTTGGCTCTCAACATAAGTCTCATTGTCTGGAAAACTCAAGCAGGCTTGTGTATGAAACTGGAGGAGAAGGAAAGAGCCCAAGTCCTCCCATTTGCTGAAGGTGATAATTCATGGGACATCATAGAGATGATTGTGATATCTCTGAGTGTGCTGGGGGAGGGGGATAGAAAAGGGAGTTCTGTAACAAGAAAAGTGAAAAACAAGCAAAAAGCCCTATCAGCTATATTGGAATTAAAGAGCACAGAGATTTGGGAGCAGTTCAAACTTCCCTGTCTAGCCTATGCCCCTTGGATTTCTCACTCACCCACATAGAATGCTGGCTGTAGATGTGACTGGGGTAAGGCTGCCAGTCCTGTGGGCGTGAAAAATCCCCACTGTTGAGTTTCACTTTGATTTCTTTTAGCTAGTTATTGGACTCTCCTGGCATTCCCTAGACAAGGAAACTGAAGCTGATTTGGTGGGTTCTTCACACCACCCCAGCAGGGCTTTGCTGCTGGATGGTACTTCTGCAAAGTGCCAGAGAAGTTCTGGAGGGAGACTTTGGAAAACCAGAGGAAGAGGTTGGTCAGGGTGGTGCACTGTACATTTAACAGAGCTTTTCTTCTGTAAGTGCTATTTGCAGTTGTTACTGGCAGATATGTCCGGTTTGCCACAAGGAGTGGGCAGCTGGTGGAATGGGTTTCTTTGCCCTGCTGAGACGGTGTTCTGTGAGGAGGCACAATAAGGTGTGTGAATCATAGTATCCCAAGAGCCTAGCATCCGTGTGAGTCATTGTTGTGCTACCATGTTTTACATTTCCTTCCTTTTTTGTCGCATCTGCGCGTTTTGTTACCCTTGTGACTTGCCCAAAGCACTCAAAAAACTGACCGAGGTGCAAATTTAAGACTTGGCTGGGTACAGTACTTTTTGTTTACTAGGAAATCTCACAATTATATTCAGTTTCAAAGGAGAATGAAACAAAACAAACCTCTGAAATACCCTGCATGAATGAACACTTTGAAAGTACCACTTGTTGACTGCTTGCCTTAAAATTTTAAAGTACTTTTCATTCTAAGATAATTTCTGCTGATATTATCTGAGGTTTCTAGATATCTCCTAATTAAACACTGAAAATTGCTTGAAGTGAAAAATCAAGATTTCCTTTATTACAATGTCATTAGCAAGTTTTGGCAGCACCCAAACACAGCACTTATGAATATCCTCCCTAATTTAAAATGTGTTTTTGACAAAAAAATTATTTCAGTGAAAATTTCTAAGTAAAATAATCCAGGTTAACTCTTGGTATACAGATGCATACACACACATACACAAACATAAAAACTTGTCAGAAATGAAAGATGAAAATTCAGAAACATAATCAGGCAAAGAGAAGATTATTACATTTCTATAAATTTTGGAACAGATATAGAATTGCCTTTGCCATTTCCATTCCATTAAGCTCAAGTCTAACCCATTTTACACTTCCGTGTAAAATTAGGGGGGAAAAAATCTGATATTTAAAGTCTACATAAAACAAATATTGAAGAATTGCTGAGCTGTGAAGATACCGCATTATAGATTTACCAACATGATTTAAATATATTTAGATATAAGTAATAATGTATGTAGCTCAGGATTCAGAATGTAGGTGACAAAATGGAAACTAGTCACAAGATATTTATGGGTATATATAAGTTGCCCCTGTAATGTCAGTGCTTAGGAAATCTACTGGGAAGAATCAAGTGGAAATGAAGACTAGACTTTTTTTAGTATTTGTATGCTACTGATGCGACTATTTCTGCAATATTGTTAGAGATGTTGGTAAAGTATGTAGGCTTCTTAGAGGAGACAGAGGGATGAATAACAACTTGAAAAATATGCCCTGTACTTGGAGACTCAAAGTAGTTGGTTTATCAGAGAGGAAGTCAGGAGATGCCTTGATCACCATCTGTCAGCACTCACCTGATGAACAAGACTTTGACTTTCATCTCTGAAACTTGGCAGAAGAAAATACTGCATGAACTAGTGAATGACAGGTGAAGCAAGACAAAGGAATATCAGAAATAAAGTGTCAATTTTCAGCAGTAAGGTTAAGTAATCTTTCAAACAACATGTCAGAAAGTGTGGCAGATTCTTTAACTGAAAATTTTAAATTGGAATTTTGTGCTCCTGTCTGACAAAATGTATGGCAGATAAATTTGGTGTTTTATATTAAGAGGCTAGCCCAGATGACTGGATTGATTCCCTTTGGCCTTATGTTCTAGAAATGCTTAGTCATTATTTACTGTCATCTAAATTTAGTGTGCTTTTCAACCTGGATGTATAGCTCAGTTGGGAGAGCATTGCACTCTTAATCTGAGGGTCAGGGGTTCGAGTCCCTGTCTAGGTATGAGGCTTGTAAGAGTTGGGCTGATGGTTGGACTAGATGATCTGAAAGGTCCCTTCCAACCTAGATGACTATGACAATGACTATGACTATGACTATGAAGGAGTGGTGGTGTTTATGTTGCTTAGATGTTTTCAGTGATAGATATTTTGTATTCTGTTAAGAAGTGAAGAAGTTGGCTTCAGCTCCCTCAGAAGAAAAGGAGTGTAGGTTTCTACTGTCCAGGTAGCAACCAAACATCTGAGCATCAGAGTATTAGAAATCAGATCCTAGTCAACTAGTTGGTTGCAAGCAGGCACAGACATGAATACTTGTCTGCAGAGACAAACTGGGCAGGGGAAGTATAAATTTTTGTAAAATCTTCTCTACTGTTTCTCTACGGTGTGTAGCCCATGTGACATATTGGAAAGTCTGGAGCCAGTTTAAACACAAATTTTCTTTATCTTATCAATTATTAGTGAGGATTATTTGTCTACAAAAACATCTGCCACAGAGTCCCCAGGTGACCTGGGCCATCCAGCCAATGCCATTAGTGTCTGATCTCCATGTGACTTAGTATCTGTTCCCTGAGCTTGTCACTGCTACTCTTCTCCTAGTTTCCCTTTATCAAGCAGATGACCTAATTTCTTTAATAATTGAATGCTCTAGACCTTTCATCATCCTCATTCTTCTCTTCTGCATCTCTAGTTGTAATGTATACAGTTGTAACATTATTTCACCTTTCTGAGGAGATGTTGCCTAAATTTGAATACAAAAGAAATTTTAAGATACATGAGTGCAGCCCAATCAGTTTCTCATGGCGTCTCTCAAGGTAGACACTTGATCATATGTCCTAGAGTAAGGTCTTGCCTTTCTTGACAAAATATAAGAATTTGCCTTGTTTGATTTAGAAACCATCTTCTCTCAGATGCTCTTCTGCAGGACTACATTCTTCTATTATTTCCCACTCTGAATTTGAGTCATTTGATTGTCATTGTTTGCGTAGAATTTTGCAGTTATCGTTGAAATTTAATCCAGTGCTTCTTGACTTTTTCTTTAATGTTTAAAAATTATGAAAATTATGCTGTGCACTAACATTGCTCTCCATCACATCTAACCTGGTAGTTTGTACCATACTGATAGTGCAATGAACACATTCCATCAGCTAATTTTTTAAGAAGAATTTTGAATACCTGATTGCAACATGCCCCAGGAAGCTACACAACAAATAAATCCCTTTTGGTATTTGTAGCATCATTGCTCAAGGTGCACTTCTTCAGAATGTTTAGAAACCTCAGAACAGTAAAATCTAAACAAAATTAACTTAAAAGAATTCATATACGATCATGTTTTGAAGTTCTTATTTAAACCAAGATGTCTAAAAAACTGAAATATTTATCCTTTATTTCTAGGACCAATTATCCTGTTATGTCATGCATATACACTATTTTTCTTTCATATTAAGCATACAAAATATTTTCAAGTATCCACAGTTATGCTAATTCTGAACTGTCAAATGGAACATAGAACACTGGGAACTAACAGCTGATTCTGCAGCCATTGATTTTCATTATCTATGTTACAAGCAGGCCACAATTTAGTTTCTTAGGAAAACTTTGACACGGATAACAGCTTGTATTGGAACTTGATACAAATAGGGTAAACAAATGCAATGTTCTAATAATTATAATCTGTATTTATAAAATAATTTTCTTCAAGGATCTTTATAGCTGTTATATAGTTATTGCACCAAAATATACCTGGATCTACATGGATAGAAGCAGAAAGACTGAGACTGCGCCATAATAACTTTCAGTGGGATGGAAAGGAAAAATCTCACTAAACCTTTAATGCGTGGTGTTATATCTCCCTGAATTTTACATATAACCATAGAATCACTTAGGTTGGAAGGGACTTTTCAGATCATCTAGTCCAACCATCTGATGTAGTCACTACTAGCCTCTAGGTTTGTCAGGCAGGACTTCCCCTTGATGAAGCTGTGCTGGCTGCCTTGAATCACCTCTCTGACCTCCATATTACTAACACTTTCTGTGTAAAAACTGAAGTCCTAACAGAAGAGTAATTAAAATATGTATTGTTTACAGTTCCACCAGCTGCAAAGGTAACTGATAGAAGTAGAAGAATGATCACAGTAATTGTCTGTGTGAGTCACAGAAGTATAATGTACTGGATGCATTCATCACCTCAGAGAAATTGTCATCTGTCTTCCACACACTGCTAATAATGTGGCGGTGAGTTTGATGGATAAACAAGAGGCCTACCATCTTCCTAAAGTGTGGGATCTCCCACCTCATGTCCATCCTATACCCTTGCAACAATCGTACTCTATCCATCCAGTTTTCCTGTCAGTTACCCAGAGTTTCCCAACAAATATGCCATCCTACCCCACAAATCACTAGTCCCCATCCATGGAATCCCTAGTGCACTTTCCCTTTTAGTGAGCTCTGCTTATATATAGTCTGGGTGCTATAGCACCTCTCTGACCTTAGTAACAGAGCTGCAATCAGCAAGGGATTGGTAATCATGATCTGGGGACTGCAGCATCCACAAATGAACTTTTAATTACTGAGAACATTCCATTTGCAGGTGCAGAGGATTCAATTAATCTTGCAAGGTTCCCAAAAAACCTGTGTCTGACTCTGTACTTTAGGACTGACTTAGCTGCCCAGAGTTTTCATAACATCCATTCATACCTCTTGCTCAAGGTAGGTGTTCACTTTCACACGGGACATTGACTAGTTGAAGAATTTTAGAATGCAGGTCTTTTGCTGGCACCTGCTACTTGTCTGAACGTCAAGTTTACTGTTTTGCAAGCCATTCATCTGTACCTGTTTTATTTTCCTTTAACTTCTATTGGCTTATTTCCATCAAAGTCCAAGCTGGCCTGGGAATACTACTGAAGTTCAACAAGGTGATACTTCAGTGATACTCAGCCTTTGATTTGAGAAGGATGTGCTATCCAGGTGGTGAAGAGAAGGTGATTGTAATGGCATGTCTCTAGAGAAACATAGTGGGAAAAGAACAGCAGCATCAGATGGTACTTCTATCCCTCAGCGTATTTTATCTCACCATAATTTTTTTTCTTTAATGTTCCCCCATAAGAAGTTGCTGTACAGCAGAGTGAATTGAGATCAGTACATCCACTTTGGAAAGCAGGTGCTGCCACAGCTGCAGTACTCATCTTTACAGCTGCAAGAAGAGAGAACTTCACATTGCTTTTTAATACACTTTTGATGTTAGACCAAGAGCTTGAACAGTTAGGTTTGTATTGAGATGAGGACCATATAAAGATATAATAAATCACAGATCCTCTCCAAAGATCATTCAGAATTTCAGCCTAGTCACCTTTTCTGCTGACCATCGGTCAGTCAAGTCAAACAGTAAGTCAATATGGCACCTTTGTGTGCATGTAACAGTTTCACAAGTATTTTGCTTTCAGCAGTGATTGGTAAAAAGGAAGTGTATGGCAAACAGGATGCAATCAGGGAGTTCATAAGATGGGCAAAACTGTCTCACCGGAAGAGTTACAGTGAGATGAATTTCTCATTGTTGCTAAAACTCAACCCAAATACATTTATGTATACTTAGTTTTGGGTTTTGTTAGGAAGCTTTAATGCAGAAACAGCATGCCCTTCCGTCCTCCATGTGTTTGAAAGCTCTTTCAGTGTGAGTCACCGGAATCCTGTGGTTTTTGTATCCTGAGGGGAGAAGGGCTCTCTGTGATTATCAGACACCATGAAATTGCAGCAGTTTGAAAATAAAATGATAAGAAAGTTCATTTTTTCATAGAAAATGAACTGCTTCTTTTCATGTAGGTTTACTGTTTTGTGTGAAGGTCTTGTACATGATCCCCTGTGATTCTGCTTCACAGACAAACATGATTTTCCAGAAGTGCCACAGGTGGCTAGAACGCAGAAATTCCTTACTATGTGGAGAGAATAAAATCTAGAAAATAAGACTTCTTGAAAGAAGGAAGTAATTATGAATGGGTGACCATGTGTTGAGATAACATGCAGACCTCTTCCACTCTGAGCTACTGTTCAGTAGTTGATGAGGTGCATCAGTCTCACAATATATGATGGGAAGATGTCCGTTGTTACCAATTTTCTGTCTGTGCTCCAGTCAGTGGACTAAACCACATATGGTTCTCCAGTGTGATGTGAATTTCTCATGGTGTTTTCTTAA
The DNA here is from genome assembly GCA_013400935.1 of Turnix velox. Taxonomy (NCBI): domain Eukaryota; kingdom Metazoa; phylum Chordata; class Aves; order Charadriiformes; family Turnicidae; genus Turnix; species Turnix velox. The sequence goes on from VZTY01017594.1 coordinate 47,280, forward strand.
GATGGTTCTCAAAAATTGTCATTGATTTGTCTTTATACCATGCTGAAATCCGAGGACATTCAGGGCCAGATTGTTGTAACAGAATGTTAACAAAATGGGATGCAGATTTAGAAGTAAAGTTTTTTAATCTTATGTTATGCCCAGGGTGAAGTTATCATTATGCATGATCTCCGATCATTTTGCTAATCTGTTTCACAGAATAGAATTAGGAGAGCACTCTTAATGACATGGCTGGAGTGTATTTGCCTGTGGAGCTGCTCATTGAGTGAAGAGGAGTGCCCTTTCAGAAAACTATCTTCTTCCTGGCAGTGGGAGGAAAAAACAATTAGTGACAAAGAGACATAAAGCAACTCCATGCTGACTGGTTCAGCAAGACTGTGAAACTGAACACCTTAGAGTGTTGTTGTATCTGAGTTTATTTTAAAAAAACTAAACAGTCCTGAAATCTTCTTTAATCCCACAGAAGCAGGAGTTCTGAAAATACAGAAAAAAAATCCAAATACTAGGAAGTGGTCGTAGCACAAAGAGTTGTGTAACATTCAAATAATGAATAACAGAGTTTGTAAATTAACTTGATGCTATTAAGATACTTTTCCTGTGTTTAAAAGGATGCTTTATACTTAGCAACTAAGTCACTGTTTGACTAGCAAATGTGTGGATGTGCCCTCTTGTCCCACATCCAACCATGCGGGTAACTCTAGCATCAACAACAACTTAGTCATGGATTTGACAACTGGAGCAGTGTTGCAGTGGTATGGACCACACCATCACCCTGTTCTGTCCTGTATGCAATGTCTACATGGGTATTTGGATCAACTTGACCAAATTTGTGGTATCTAAGTTGGGAGAAAATCTGCAGTGTGCTATATTATTTAAGTAGCACATAAATAACATCTTAGAGCATTGCCAGTGTAGGAAAGACTGTTGCAATCTGAAATAATAGTCTGGAATACTGTGATCTTCTCTCTGTGAACTGTGCATTAGAAGTTTATTCTCCATGTGACCCTTTTCTTCACAAACTCTACTGATAACAGTAAGAATGCACTTCATTTCTAGAACATGTGATTTTTCTGATATCAGAAAGAAAAAAGGACTATGAAAGAGTCCCGAATTCTTTTAGGGCCATGCAAAATATATCAAAATATCATTGCACCATAGAAAACTTACTTCTGCGCATATGGATGCGCACACCTTGAATTTAGACATAAATTTCCTTTGCAAAATTTTGTGAGAAAAATAAATTATTTCAGGCTGCTTGGTAAATGGCAATAGATTTTCATGAAGGATAATCAGTGTGAATAACAAACATGAAAAGTATTTATGCCATGTATGAAGATGATACCAGTTAGAACAATCTCAAAAATAGAGGACTTGTATCCTTGATGTATATGGCCTTCTAGCATCCACAATAACACAGTATTTCCATTAGTGCTGGGTTACCTGGGTCAAGAGAAGACTGAATATATTTCAGCAGTTTTAAGGTCTTGTCAAGAGTTTAGCTATAGTGACTATGACATCTACAAGCTTGGAAAATATAGGTGACTTCCATGAAGATAAGTTCAGATATGAGACACTCAAGTGAAAAGAAGATACAAGAAAAAACAGAAAGAACACATTTAAGAAATTTTCATGGAGGTGGCATAACATGAAAGATCACCCAATACTGGAAAACTATCCCCAGGGCGTTCGCTTGATAACCATTGTCTTCTCTTGTATCAGTCTCAATCTGTATTACTATATTTGTTTTTTGTTGTGTCCAGAATGTTTTCAGTATAAAAAGAGTACCTGAATTAAATGTTCAATAAATATTAAATCTTAAATATTCTTGAACCTCATTTTCAGTGACTAACCTTCCTCAAGAGAAGAAGGAAGACTGCAGCTGGAAGTTTGTGCTGTATCTAAAAGAATTGTGGTAGCTAAAGTGGGAACTAGATGCCACTAGTGTCTTTTCCTCTTGAACTAAATCTGCATGTGTCTTGTATGTTTTTACCTGAAAGTTACTAAGAAACAGAGGTGGCATCTCTGAGCAACTCAAGACCAATCCTAATGTGACAGGGACTGTTGCCCATGCATTTCACACCTCACTCCAGCCCAGAACTGGGGCATGTCTTCTTTCCTGGGTGATCCAGAGTCAGAAACTGCTCTCAAAAAACACACTTGAACATATGATATTGCACAAAAGGGCACATAGAAGGACAGACAGGGACCTTCAGGCAGAGTAACAACGTATGCCCTTGTCCAAAAATTGGTGAACCTTTGCTCACTAATTTATTACAAGTCTGAATAATGTAGGATAAAACAATGATAATTGCATCAAGGCATTAGAAATATTTTTTAACCCATTTTTATTAAAATGGTGGTGGCAGTAGAAAAACAAGGTATTGCACACAGTTTGTGCTTGAAATGTTGTATCACCTGTCTTTGACCTGTGTTTGGTGGTAGTGAAGCTGGACAAAACACAGTGAACTCTGTTTTACCTATTACATTGGTTTTGCTATTGATGATACTTACTGGCACAAGCCCTCAAATAGCCATATAACAAATAGACTTTTGTGCCACACCACACTTTGCTTTCTCATCTGTTCTTGTTTTCATGCCAGCTTGTCTGTAACATATAGGTCTTTTTATTGGTCCTATCAAACACTGTCTGCCTCTCAGTAGTATGAAGCAACAATATCTCCTCCTCTTACTCAGCAACACTTAACCTGCTCAGTGAGGAAAAAAGACAGTTTGCTTGAAATGCAGATGAATGTGGCAAGGCAGAGGCTGTGCAACACCTCTATAGGACCTCTAGTTGAAACCTGAAGTGCACTTAAGTCAGGGAAGTGCATCAAAATCAGTGATCACCTCTTCAGGACATGTCCTCACCTTTATAGATTAATGACACTGGTTTGATAAGAGACCTTTAAAATCATCAAGCTCAACAGTTAACCTAACACTGTGAAGTCCATCACTAAACTGTGTCACTAAGTGACTTACCTCCAGGGATGAGGACTCAATTACGTCCCTAGAAAGCCTGTTCCAATGTTTGATAGCCCTTTGAGTGAAGGAAGTTTTCCAAGTATCGAATCTAAACTTCTCCTGGTGCAATCTGAGGGTGGTTTTTGTCACTGTATCACCTACTACCTGGAGAAAAAGACCATCCTCCACTTTGATGCACCTTCCATTCAGGTAGCTGTAAGGAGTGATAAGATTTCCCTTCCACCTTCTTTTCTCCAGGCTATGCAGTCCCAGCTCTACCAGCCTTGAGCCCAAACTCCTCATAAGACTTCTCTAGATCCCTTCTGGTATATGTCGCTCTTCTCTGGACACCTCCCATAATCTGTATGTTCCTTCTGCATTTAGGCATGACAAAAAAAGTGTAGTTGTAATTAGAAAGGTTATTCCAAGCTACAGCTGGATGATTTTTTGTCATGCACATTGAATGGGAGGAACTTCTGACTGTACAAGGAACAGAAATTAACCAGTCTTGGTGAAACAGAACTGCTTTCAGCAAAGCAAACCAAAGGAAGAAATAACTCCAGATTTGTCTGTGTCCTCCCTCAAACCAAACATTTCGCATACTTCTCACTAACACCTCCTCCTTATTTCTCAATTATTTAACTCCATTCTTATTTTTCCCTAAATTACATCTCTTTTCTTTTTTTAAAAAAAAAAGGTGTCTTCAAAACAAAGAGTAAAAAAGTTCTGTTATAAAAAATGGTAGCAAATGTGGCCCTTTCCCAAGTGGAATACACACTGAAAAGCAAATTGTTGTGAAGTTTTAAGAAACCTTCCTGTGCTTTATCAAGATACATTTTGATAAATTTGCTCATGATTTGTAAGTAGATTTTCCCTTCTCCTACTTCTTTTTCCAGTGAAATTGCAATTTATTTGAATGTTGTCCAGCTCTGTTTCAGCCACTTGCTTGCCATATGTAAGCACTTAAGTGTTATCTGTATTTCCGTATGCCTTGGATGCAGCAGATGGCAAGAAAAAGAAATCTCACTTAAAGAGCTGTGTGTGAGTTATTGCTGATTTCCTGCAAAAGCTTAATCTAAGCCTATCCACTGAATGATTCCTACTTGGATGTGCTATTCCCACCTTGATTGCTAGTGTCCCTGACATGTAATGCTTTAGAAGATGTTCATACTGTCTGTTGATTGTCAGGGAACCCCCTAGATTTCCTTTACTATTATTATTCATGGGGAATTCCCAATCTGCTGCAGAAAAACAAGGATCAAAGTGTTTTACATGCTGAGGATGTCTCCAGATTCTTCATTGCTCTTAAAAGCTTAAGGAAATGAGTAGTCATACATAGAATGAATGAAATAATAGAAGTGGGAGGACCACAAGCAAATTTTAAAAACATTTATTGAAATAGCATTCATAACCCAGTTCAGGGCTTTAGTTTTTACCATACAGCACTGTACACTGGAGAACAAAATAAAGGCAATCTCTGGTTTTATATCTATGTTTTTTTCTAGCAAGAGAAATAGGAGAGAGAGGATAAAGTTAGGCAGATTTCTTGAAATGAAATTAATTAGAGATGCACTTGAGTGTGTTGTTTGAGATCTATCTGTGTAATCAGTCTGTTTAAAGACAGAGTATTCAACAGCATCGACCATTCCAGACAAACAGAGAATTGACTTGTGTCTACTTTTTTAGATTAATACAGCAGAACGGCACAGTTCTGCAGTTTGCTCAGGGTTTCAGAGATCACGGGTCTCCCACTCATGTATCTGGAGTGTTGGGCCCGCCTCCTGTAGCACAAAAAGCTGTTGAAAGAAATTCTGTGTTTATGCAAACATACATTTCCCTAAAATGTAGTTAAACAAAATACCATATCCAGAGAAGATATTTTCACATGCAGTGGGTAACTGCTGGTATTTAACATGTTTCCAGGCTGTGGAGACACACTAGAAGAATTTGCTTCAAGGGGCTGTATCCAGCAGTACCTCAGAAGTAGGGTTCTCTTGTTAGGTTCAGTTCCCTCCCTGAAGTAGTCATTTAGACCCTCAGACCTCTGTGCTAATAAAGTAATCATGCATCAGGGCTGCCTGTGCATGGTGGCAGCTTCTGAGGCCACTGTAATGGACAGTAGTGATACTGCCAGTGAGGAATACCATATCTGGAGAGACATTTCTGTTGCTGTAGTGGTGTTTGCTCTGTGCACTAATACACATATGAAATACATTGCTCACATGAGACAGCTGTAAAATACACAGGCATTCAGATATTGTTTTAGTGTTTGGTATTCAGAAATTAGGAAAACAAACCTCATCACTCTTTTTTCTATAAGTAATGTGAAAAAAGCAAAGAGAAAGCTCTTAGTCTGCAACCAAAGGCTTCATTGAGGCAAGTCTGGACAGTAAGCGCAAAACTTAGCAGAGCAAAGTTGTCCCAGCCTGGCAGCTGCTTGATTTGCTAGAAGATAAGAACTAAAATTGCCATGGCATGGTACCTCGTTGTCTCCAAAGGTGTGCTCCAGCATGTGTCATTGAGTGTCATGTATGTTGTTTGTTTCACACTTCGTCGAGATGAATGATGTCGTAACAGAGACAGTAACTCTCTGTAACACCTTTCCACCTGTCCCACCGTCGTGGGACAAGGGTTCACTGGGCTGGGACACACCGTGCCCTGCCCAAATGCCACCACTAGGTGGAGTCCCTGAACCTCGCCGGGAAGCTGCCTGGTTGGGCTTGGAAGTCTCTGAAACAGTTAAAAGAGTGATGTGGTGTGGCGTGATATGATGTGAGGTATGTGTGTGTGTATATCTGTGTGTGTGAGCGCACGCTTTAATCCCCATACATTATTTACATGCTTAGTTAATCACATGCAAAACAATTTTCTTTGCTACTCCCTGTTCACTATTTTAAGCAGGCACATGCTTTTCCTCCTTTCCTGTTTTCCTCAAACACCCACACACAGAACCAGAGACGAGTCAACTCAAGGGCATGTTAATGATATTTCCAGAAGATAGGACAGATGTTAGCAGATCTGGTCCTAATCAAGTGAGTTCTCTGTATGTGAGGAGTAGCTCTCCTAGTTCAAGTCTCTTCCTTGAATTCCATGGCAGTGGTTTTGGGAGTGTGTATTTGCCAGACTAGGGACTAGGAGCTGCATATCCACAGATGTCTCCCTGATAAGTTATACGCACACCATGCACAAAGAATCTAGTGGAAATACATAAGATTTTATTCTGCTTATACCTGAGAAAAATATACATAAATTCATTAGTATAAATAAAAATACAGACATGCTTTTGTCTGAGAAACTAGGATTTTCCATCCTGGATTTATAGTGATTCGAGTGTTTCAGGAAGGCATGCAGCTTGCAGTGTAGGTATATGCAAAACATACTGTCTTTTCCTTCTTTCCTGAGGGGGAAGTACCTTCTAAAGGGTAGACAGTCCAGTATGAAATAATTGCAAAAAGCCATCCCTTGTAACTCAGGGCTCCCCCCCGGACATGTAAAAATCAACCGTCTGATTTCCTTGTACAGATAATGATCTGGGGAAATTGGGTTTTTCCATCCGGTGATCTTGAGTAGAATCTTGACCACTCTTTCTACCAGAGGCAAGTCTCAGAGAGACAGGTTTCCAGTTTCACTGGTATGAAATAAATTCAGTGGATATGGAAGTGGAGGTGCAATGGCTGCCATTCACCTGATTGCTCACCACAGGATGCATTAGTTACTAATGTTAGACTTTGCTTTTGATTATTACACTTGAACTGTAACTCATATTGCTTTGTGGCCAAACTTCAAGTTTCTTGCAAAAAGGCACATTGAACTTTGAGGTTTTCTTCAGGCATTAATTCCTGCAAAAGGGGTAGTGCAACATAGTATTTCCTGCCCTTTTTCCTCTCCCCCACTACCCTCTTAGCTAATTCCTTGAAAGAAAAGGATCAGTTTCATTTTTCTTCGACTTATTTGGAAGATCTCCTAATATCAGAGAGGTGTGAGCTAACAGCCTATGTCCTGTGAATCCTACACTGCTCCACATCCTCTTACACCCCTAGCAAATAGCTCCCCCTGCCAGCCCCCTGCAAGTTTTCATCAGGAGTCTGGATAAGCCTAGGACCACACTTAGGGTTTGTCTGGTTAATCCAGAAGTTCCCTTTGCCACTCACATGACAGAGGTTAAAGGACAAGGAGGTTCTGAGCAGTGTGGCTCGTTATGGCCAGAACAGTAGGTGGCACATCAGTGCTTTCTTTAAACATCGTGGTGTTGTTCTCCGTAGTGTAAGCTCCAGGGCACCACATGCTGACTGAGCAGTGGTGGGGTGGATGACAGCGTGGGATGAGAGATGAGAGTCATGCTACCAGTGTCTGTGAAACACTGTTTTGGTCAGGTTTTGCCCCACTGCATAGCTTCACTGGCTGGTGTGCTGAGGGCACCCTCTCTGTTCCCTGCTGTGCCTCCCACATGACTGCGCAAGGTGCTCCAAAGGGAAGATAACTCAGCCATTGCCTGTGATCAGTGGCATGTTTCTAAAGGCAAACCACTATGAGGCCAGTTCTAGTCACCCCTGATTTCAACTCTATTGGTGCTTGTATGGCTTCTCTCTTGGTGCTCTGGTCTTAAACTCCATCCATGAGTGCTACATGAATTAGTTTATTTTTGTGGACCTCAAGAGCAGATGGAGTAACTGGAGTAACAAGAGGAGGCTTAACCAGCTCCTTCTGCTGATAGCATTCACTGCTGATGTGATACTACAGACAGTTTATATTTCTAAGGTTAACGATGTGGTGAGCTTTAGGCTCAGATTTTTTGTGAAGATATAAAGTATAAACTTGGGTAACGAATTTTGGTTTAGAAAGTGAAGTCATATTAAGGCTGGAAAAGCAGTGTGATTTTGGATTATTAAAGTGCAACAAAAAGCAGAAGCATCTCTAGTTGAGAACTGATTCTAGTTGAGATCACTGACCTGAGCTCAAAAATCTCACTACAAGGAGAGCTCTTTCTCCTTTGAAAGGGAGGACTGTGGGGAGAAGCAACTGGAAGGGATCTTGGTGGCAGTGTTGTGGCATGGTATGGGTACGGGGGGCCATGTTCCTTTCATGAACTCCTTGAACTCAAGAAGTCCTTGTGCCCCCTTCTGAGTTAATAGGTCACTTTATGAGTTAAGCTAAGGTAGGCTTAGGATTTAGGAATGGGAAAAAGTGGAAATAAGGTGTTAAGTGTTTTCAAAACTCACAGTCAGATGACTGTAGGAGTTGTACCAGAGGTCTTCAGGATATTCTCTGGAGCAGAACAACTCAGCAGGCCCTCACTAATGCTTTTTTCAAAGTTGAATTTAAGTAAACAGTGGAAATGAGTGAGAAAGGTCTGTTCTGTGGTCAAATGGGGCAAGAAGCCTGTTTTAATGGTTGTTGCACTCTTCTCACTGGAAGGGTAATTCAGCAGTGGAGCACATTGCCTAAAGAGATGTGTGAGTCTCCACCCTGTGGAACACTCAAGAAATATTCCACAGGGTGGAAGCAGCCTTCGACAACTTGCATTGGTTGGCCGTGCTTTGAGCAGGGTATGGTACTAGACACTTTCTGGAGGTGCTACCAACCTCAGCAGTTCTGTCATTTTGTGACATTCATTTCCACACAGAATAACACTTATGATTTTAAGTAAGTAACAGTAATAAATAAGAGGAACACTCTAATGTCAAGGGCACAGAGAATCTCAAACAATTTAAAATGTTTGTCTGAGGTTTTTAAGACTGAAGCACCAGAACTCTGTTTTGTGATATGATTCTATGTTAGTTTACAAACTTGATCTTTGGCTCCTTGATCACTCAGCTTATTTTGAAAAACATGCCTCAAGATTGTGTTTCACTGGAGCTGCATTGAAATTGAGCTGTAGAACGGAGTTTTGCTCTGAACTGTATTGCACATTTCTCAGGCACGCTCCAGCGGCTTGGTGAGCTGCCCACAGGCTTAAGCTGCTTCTTCATCCAACCCTCACTCTGACAAAAACCATTTCTCCTCATGTAGTTTTATCACCTGATGTTCTGACACTTGAGATGATTTGCTCATTACTTTGTGCTTTGTAATTTGTTCAGAAGAGTTTTGCAGCCAGCAGACTTGGCCAAAAGAGGCAGATTTATTGCATTTCAAGATTTTCCTCTAGATGTGTTTTCTGGGAAGAGTAACAAACTGTATCCTTAATTTAATTTTTCATTAAAAACTTAAAGACATCTGCTCAGAACATTAATAATAGTTGTAATTACAAAATTACAAAGTGAGGGGATATTTTCCCATGCACAGTTATGCCTTTGTGTGACTGATTGAGAGCTCTGTGCAATGATATAATGGATTCCAAGTTCAGAGTATTTATGCTGCTTGGAAAGTAACTAAAGACTTTTTTTAGGATGGTAAGAAATATAAGAAATATTCCATTTAAAGATGGTCCCCTGCTTCAGTGCCATGGGGTACATACTTGTCAAACTCATACTTTAAACATTAACACTTCAGAAATTTCTTTTCTTTTAATTCACATTCCCAGTGGAGGGAAGTCCATCACCTGTGGGCAGGCATGCCCCAGGGGACACCTTTGCAGAACAGTGCAGGTGTGTTCCTGGCATGGGCAGGCAGGGCTTCTACCATGGGAGCAGGATGCTGTGGGAACCACTGCCTCATCCTGCCAACCAGATTTTTCAGGTCTCCCATGCTCACAGCCAATTTCTTGGCCTGGTTTCTAGAGGGAGAACCTTACCTAATAGATAAGAGCCACTGAGGGCAACAGATGTGTTTGTGTTCCTTTTTTCCAAGTCCATCATCCATGACATATCACAGACTTATGTCCAGCAGAACATTGTGAACATGAGATAAATGCTTCTTTATTTCTGAAATGCACCAGCAAGCACAATTGGGCTGGGAAACACTAAATTCCACATGCTTTAATAGATTTGCACGCCGGTTTTCACATGGAGGTTGGCCTCTGTCCTGTGGTATTTCCATAAGTAATTTTTTAGTGACTGGACAATAGGATCATGTGGGAATTCAGGAAATATGAGAAGTTGCTGGGTACATAAATTTAATTTAATAACTGTGCATTTGTTCTTATGGAGAAAAATTTAGTTGAAGGATAGTAATATACAATCTCAGGGAAGTACATCACAATGCTGATGTCTCCTGAAGGACCCCAAAACTGCTACTCAGCTTGCTACTTGTTTTGAAGATCAAGGGTACTTCCACTGAGATCATCACCAGCAGCATAAAAGCAGACTGAAAGGATAGTCAGAGGTTGTCAGACTTGTCAGACTTGACAGGTGAGTCATCCCAGATGAGAATCCATGCTTAGTCCACTAAATCACTGCGTGCTTTCCAGTGTCACTGTCTTCATCAGCAGCATAGATGCTGAGACAGCATTTTCCACTTCTTCCAAAATTATTTGCTCTAAATAAATCACCAAACTTGACCACAGCTCTGGGCATACTGTGTTTTTCCCCTTACACTTTAAAAATAAAACCTGTGATAAACATTGAAGGGAAAATATACCCAGGACACCAGCAGAAGGGATCATCACCCACATTTGGAAAGCCAGCATACAATTAAGTTTACTTTCTGGTTTGGGATGCCAGCCAACGATCGGTTAATATGAAAACATCTGCTTAACTGTGTTGTATGGCCACTGTATTTATTTTAAATCGTATTATTAACGTATATTTTCCAAAAATCTGCTAATGGTTTCTGGCAGGAATATGACAATTGTGTCCTTTCCCAGGATAGAACCTTGCAGTACCTGAGTTTATTGGTTTTGAATGTGAATGGCCCAAGCAGCAAATTGAGATGCAGTCCTGGGAATAGTTAAATTCTTGGAGATGGCAATATTTAAGGCTGACACAAACTTTACTTGACAAGACAAGAACAGAGGGTTTTTGAAATGGTGCCTGTGACTGAGCTTGTTGCATGGGCAATACCTGCTGTCACATATTTCTCATACTGAAGTAAAGTGTCCCAGAGAGTGTGGCCAGTCACATGCAGTTCAATTTAGGCTATCCTTAAGTAGCACAAAGGTCTGGGTAAAAGAAATGTGTTATTTCATGTTAGTTTTGCTGTTATCTGTTAGTTCAATGCATAGGGTCATGTGCTGAACAGAAAGAGCTACTGCCACATTCCTTTTAAATCAGAAGGTTTAATACTGAAAATGAGGAGTTTGAAACCTGACAAGATTTGAAGAGATCAAGAGCATGATAGCATGTGAAAAACGACAGAGGCCAGAACTCCTCTACTCCCCAGCATTTCTTTGCCTGTTTGATCAAATATGCCCTCCCAAAAGAAAACTTTTTTCTTAAGCAGGCACTCTTAGTTTATTAAAGAGTGATATATTTTAAGCACCTTAAAAACCATTTTTTTTATATAGTAGTGTCAGTTCAGGTATTAAGTTCATTATAAAAGTGCACTCTAAATAAGCCTGATTTATTTTCTATTGACTGTATAGTGCCATGATTTGTATGTGCAGGGTTTAAACTTTTGGATTTTTTGATGAATTGTACCATACACACATATAAGGCAGTCTCCAGCAGAATGGTTCTTGGAGGTGACTAAATTCAGCTCTGCCAAGAAGCCTTGAGTTGGTTCTGCTCACATACACCAGAATGTATCCGCACAAATGCCTGAGCATTCAAAAGATGCTGTAGTTCCTGTGTACATCGCACTTTATCATACCCACAGAACAGATGTAAGTGTGAAAATAGATGTGACTGGGACAAGAACTGGCTGAGACTGACTAAACTCAGACTCCAAATTGTTGCCATTAGGTTGGGATTATTTACACAAACTTGTAATATGTATTGTATCTGAGTGTGTCTACTCTACTGAAGTAGTTTAGGACTCGTAAATCATTGAGGCAACCAAGTACATGCATAACATTTCTAGTCCAAATGTTGTGAGCAGACACAATGAATAATCTTAATTTGTAAGTCAATACCGGTGAAACAAAAGACAGATCTGTGAGTAGAAGGAAATGCTTATACCTTTGTTTTGTTACCAATAGAGTGCTCTGTTCAGCTCTACTGATGCAATTCTACTTTTCATTAAACTACACCTAAGAGTGCTTACCCAACTTTGACATAATTAGTTTAAGGAATATACTTTCTGTTATTTTTAATATTAAACTATATCAGTGACATTAGAGGGCTTATTTTCACTGTAGGAGTTACTCTTCGCGTGCCCATGAACTGCAGCTGTGGGTTGACCATTTAGAAAAACAAGTTGCTCAACAACCATGTAATACGTCTTTTGTCTGGCTTCTGGTGCTGTAGCGGGTTTTTTTGACTTAAAAATGAGCAGACTCTGAAAGCAAGTTTGCCTTAAAGCAGTCTCCCTACTCTAAGTGGCACCTTACTCTGTGACAAATTAATAAGTAGTCTAATGCTGATAAAAAATATTGTGAACAGCATTTCTGGGTAACTTGATTCCACAAGAGAAAACATGTTCTTTCCTTTCTCTTTCCTATGACCATAAAGCAGAAATAACTCACTGACTGAACTGCTGTGGAAGAAAATATTTTACTGTGTTGAAGCAAAATGTAGCTCCCTGTCACTTACTTTGATAGAAAGGCCTCAGAAGAAATACTTTGTGCCTCTCTCATTTTCATATTAAAACAAGTGGTGGTTATGGAAAGACCATTTTGTGGTCAATGGGACAGTGTCTAACTGGAGGCCTGTGTCTAGTGGAGTCCCTCAAGTATCAGAACTGGGACTAGTACTATTCAATATATTCATAATTGGCTTAGATGAGGGACTAGAGTGCACTGTCAGCAAGTTTGCTGATGACAAGCTGGGAGGAGTGGCCGACACACTGGAAGGCTGTGCTGCCATCCAGGACAGGCCGGAGAACTGGGCAGGGAGAATTCATTGAAATTCAAGGGCAAGTGTAGAGCCTTGCATTTGGGCAAGAGCAGTGTCAGTGTAAGCTGGAGACTGAGCTGTTAAGGAGCAGTGTAGGGGGAAGGGTCCTGGAGGTGGACAGCAGAATGACCATGAGCCAGCAATGCGCCCTTGTGGCCAAGAGTGGCAATGGCAGCCAATGACATGGCTTTGTGTACTGTGGTCCGTTCAGCAAATGAAGACGTAATTACTGAGTAGCTGGTTATTCAAGGAGCAACGCACATGCGAGGTCTTGAATATTGGAGGCTTCTAAGTAAACTCGAATTTTATTGCTAAAGACTGTGCAGTTGTGTGCGTGTACCCAGACCCTCAGCTGAATTGTAGTGAGTTAATTTTAACCTAACATTTGGGTATACACTGAAACACAGGAAAGGAAGATGATAGACCCAGGTAGTTCCCAGAAGCAGGACAAGAGGCATTTGCCACAGGGAGAAGTACTTCCACAGTACGAAGAACTTCTTTACTGTAAGAGGGGTCAAACTCTGGAACAGGTTGCCCAGAGAGATTGTGGAGTCTCCAACCTTGGAAGTTCTCTAAAATCAACTTGGACATGATCAGACATGTTAGTTTCCTCCTTCTTTACTAGATGCTAACTCCATAATCAAGAATGATTTAGGAACATAGAAATATGAACATTGGATAGTTGCAAAGAAATGCAGGCTGTTGCAGATAAGAAGGAGGAGAACAGTATTTGTATAGACATTTTCATGTGCATTGAACAGTTAATACCTGCAGGTAAGCCTATATCCTCCTTCTACCTATAAAGAGGTGAACTAAAATACCTGTTCCTTCTGATATAGATATATTCATCTAGGAGCAAGTTTTGAACCTAATAATTTTATATGTCACAGGCTAAAGCATAGCATCTAAAAGTTTCAACTTAAGGTACTCACTATGAAAAGTGCAGAGGAGACTTTGTAATGCTGGTGTTGTCATGCAAATGGAAGAGCAACACAAGTTTGTAGTATTTAATCTGGCTAAATAAAATTCAGTTTCTTCCCTAGTTCCATGAAAATGAGCCTTAAATACCTATGTCTCTCTGATCAGAAATTCAACAACTATCAGTGAAGAAGCTTGCACAGAAGATGCTTTACTCTACCTCACTGAATTTTTCACAGAGTCCAAAATGGACCATATACAAGGCTAGAGATGCAATTTAAGATCAAATTTCAAGGTATTTCACAAGTACTTGTGGCAGATGAGGGCCTAAGATAGGATGATGCAAGGGTTCTCTTCAGAGTAACTGGAGTTATTTTTCCAGAAACTGCAATGCCTGTGTGAGTGCAAATATGCAAATGGTATTAGGATAGGCACGAGAGAACTTTAAGCTTCTAGTGGGGGAGTAAAAGAAGTAGTAGTACTGTAGCTAGATACCACAGTATGTTCTTACACGTCTGAACTGAGTTTGTTTTGTTACTGTCTTCTGACACATGGAGGTTCTCCTTTCAGTTTGCTACAAAATGCGTGAGACTCAGAATTAATTTTTTTTCACAGGGATTTTGTTGCATTTAACCTATAGCTTTCTTTGCTTTCATCTGTAAGAATGGTACAAAAAATAAGAAGAGATGGTAAAGAGAATATATATGGGAAACAGATGAGTTTGTTTGGGTGATAACTGCATTAAAGAACGTGCATTATTTAAGAAGCAAAACTGACTGCCCTTTCAAAAGATTTACTAAAGGAGAATCTCAAGCTGTAAGTGCTTGCTTGCATCCTGGATGGAACATACCACTGTAATACCCAGACTCACACTCTTTGCTAAGAGAAGAGCCTTAGTAGCTGCAAGACATTTCTTTTTAAATCTCCTAAACAAGGTATTGAGAAAATATAATGCCCTAGCACATGTTCTTGATCGTGAACAAGGAAAGACTTTGAGGAGTAGGTGTTCCCTGAACCCTTCTGATGAACTAGTCTGTTTCACACTTGCTTAGGATCTAGGCTGGATGATCTTTCTTCTCTCTTCCAATACTTCGTTCTCAGAAAATGTTCATGTTTGACCTAAGTGTGTTGCTAAACATTAGCTTCAGTACCTCTTAAACATTTACTGTAATATAGTCTCTGGCTACTGTAAACAGAATTATCAGTGCAGGGCCCCAACCTCCATTTTTCCCTTGGGGACAGACATGTTGTATGAATTGCAAGCCATAAAAAAATTAAAGCCAGCTAAGTCCAAAGAAAGACCAGTGAGCATCTGCTGGTGATTTTCCATCATAGATGTTAAAGCATGCCATAGCTTGGCTGAGTTTTGTTCTAGGGTAAGTGCAGTCTGAACTGCACTGCAAGTGAAGTTCAGTGTAAACTTGCAGTGCCAGTTTGAAAATGCACTGCAACTTTTGCTATGCAGTGACAAATTGCAGTGTGTAAATAGCAATTTCCTTACTCTTTTAGCAGTGGAAGGCTGCTCGCTCTTGTCAGCCTTTAAGTTGCAGGAGTGGGAAAAGAAGAAAACAGTTTTGGCATGGTGACATCTGGCATCATGGCTGTGACCCTTGTGTTCTGATTTATTAGTGGATATACCCTCCCAATACGTACTTACACCTTCTTTTCTGCCATTGGTTCTTGTAAACGTTGATTGCCTAGCAAAGCATTTACCCATCTACCCCAAATTAGCATTTTATCTGCACAGGGTCTAATTCCATTTTTTGCTTTCAAGGCTTGGAAGAAGTAGGCAGAAACAAAGCCTCTACCTAGCCATGTAAGGCTAGACATGTGAAGGGTCACAGAAGAAGAGATCAAATAACACCACAAGCTTGCACTGAGGAATAAACTTGATAGGTTTATGGTGGCTACACTGCTAAAATTGTTCTACTCTTCCTGCATTCATCTTCTGTGCACCTAAACAAAGAAAGGCCATGCAAGTTTGCACTACATTTTATTCCATATCTAGAAGACCTTTAACCAGCCCTAAGGAGACGCTTGTGTCTTCTGTCCTGAAACATTGGTCAAAGCAACAGCAACACTGTCATTGACTCTTTACTGCTGGATTCTTTCTCTGGTTCAAAAGAAGTTCAGAAATCATTTGCTATCGTGGGCTATTGTGATTACTTCCAGTGGCATTTTCTCTGTAGCATTTTTACAGATCCCTCTCTTACTTAGTGTTTGGTGGCACAAAGACATTTCAAGGTAGAATGGGAGCCAAAAGAAATTATGCATGGGTAAACTAAGACTTAGTTGTTCTCTCAACTAGGTGTTGTGCCCAGAATGCTGCTTCCCAGGCTAGCAATTTTTGTGGCACATTATGAATTCCTGCTCAGTGAGTGTAGCAGGCAGCCAGCTGGATATGCAAAATTAACATCTTTTTCTAGACCAAAAAGGAAATGCACATAGTTCTAATCAGCCAAGTAAGAGCAAATGCAGGGATCTTGCTCAAGGAACTCTTCAGTGTCATCTTCCTGACACAGTTGTTTGGTACTGCAGGCATGACTCTCTCAATGCAAAAGGGGATCCTGGGTGCATTCAAAATCAACAAAGACAGCAGACTGCTAATTGCTGCATCTGCTGTTACTGAAGGCATTGATATTTCTGAATACAACCTTGTTGTGCTCTATGAATACTTTGCTAGTGTCACCAAAATGATCGAGTTAGAGAATTTCAGAGCTATTACTTCAGAAAACCTTTTCAGATTAGAAATGGGTGTAAAATGCTACTGAATGGCACTTTGAAAGTACTATAGTAATACAAGTGTGCCTCACTCCTGTTCCTCTGTGCTCCTGAGTGAAGTCAGATGAATGATACCATTGGATTTGACAAATTTGTTCAAAGAACAGAGCCATTGATACTGTGTGACCTTTCTTTTCCTGGAAAATTAACCATGCTGCACAGGATTATTGAACTGTAGAGAAGTGATTCCTTAAGTAGGTAATTAAAAATATAAGCAGAGCTTATATTTAATCAGAAATAGCTGTAATCAGAAATAGCACAAATTGTCTGATTGTGATAATTGCAAAGGATGCTTGAATGTCAAGACTTTGGTCTTGAATCCTGGTGATGCAGTGCAGCCAGCAGAGGGAAACGAAGAGCCACACCAAGCACTACTTATGCACTCCTAAATGTCAGAACACCAATGACATCCTCCAAGGGTGCATCTGCCGTATTTCATCCTATCACCTGAAATGCTAACTTCACCATTTGATGGGAATTCGTTTCCACTGTATTTAGCCCCATGCTTTCAGGGTCTGTGTCCTGTCCTCTTCTTGGTTTTCCATTATAAAGAAAGACAGCAAAAATTCAGTTTTAACACACCTAAAATCATGACTTTGTGGGAATGGGAGCTCAATAGCAAATGGGAACCTTTTTTTTTAACTGAAATACTTCTAAACTGGAACAAGATCCCTGCAGTTCTTAGTTTGCCTATGTCATAGCAGCAAAAAGAAGGCAGACTGTAAGCATAGACAGGTGGAAAAGATGGCACTTGCTTGTCTTTTTTCTTGACAGCCCTGTATTCCCAGTTCCTCAGGCTTTTTGTGACAGATTTTATTTTTGGTAGAGACCATTTATTAGGGCAGAAAAGAAGACTAAAGTGAATGCTCCTCTTCTAGCTTTTGTCTATACCAGAAGTAAGAGCATGGGCCGTAAGTGAAGTATCATGCCTGAGCTTAACAGAGGCATGCACAGAAGCAGACAGTACAGCACTGGCTGGGGGATATCTACGAGGATACCTGGGAGGGGATATAATGTTCTTGTTGTGATCAAAGAAGAGCAAGCTCTGAGAATGCAGTTTAGTAGCAGCATTATACAAACTTGAGCATGGGAAACAAAAGCAGCCACACAGAAAATACTTAATGCTCTTTTATGGCATAGCTACTGCTTTTGCACCTCATGAGTAAGCGATGAGGATAAATGTATTCCTGTATAGGCCATGGAAATGTAAGAGACAGCAAGTTCTTCTGACAAGCAAAATCTAAGTGATTGAGAATGAGAAATATAAATGGTATAAGGGAAAAAATTATGAATGAAACAGTTTGTGTTTCAATCCTTTTGAACGAAATGGGCTTGAGTGCACCCTCAGCAAGTTTGCAGATGACACCAAGCTGTGTGGTGCAGTTGATTGAGAGGTGGGCCCAAGCCAACCTCATGAAGTTTAACAAGGCCGAGTGCAAGGTCCTTCATCTGGGTTGAAGCAATCCCAAGCACAAATACAGGCTGGGTGGAGAGTGGCTTGAGTGTAGCTCTGAAGAGAAAGACTTGGGAGTGTCAGTTGATGACAAACTTAACATGAGCCAGTAGTGTGCACTCACAGCCAGGAAGGCCAACCAAATCCTGGGTTGCATTGAGTGTGACCAGCAGGTCAAGAGAAGTGATTTTGCCCCTCTACTTGGCACTGGTGAGACCCCACCTGGAGTATTGTGCCCAGTTCTGGACCCCTCAACACAAGAAGGACATTGAGCTATTGGAGCGGGTCCAGAGGCGGGCCATGAAGATGGTCAAAGGGCTAGAGCAACTGCCCTATGAAGACAGGCTGAAGGAGTTGGGGTTGTACAGCTTGGAAAAGAGAAGGCTTAGCGGGGACCTTATAGTAACTTATCAGTACCTGAGGGGGTCCTACAGAAAGGCAGGGGAAGGACCTCCCTCTGATGGGAGGACCAGAAACAATGGATGTAAATTGGAAGGGGGTAGATTTAGATTCGACATAATAAAGAAACTCTTTACAGTGAGGGTGGTGAAACACTGGAACAGGTTGCCCAGAGAGGTTGTGGATGCCCCATCTCTGGAGGTGTTCAAGACCAGGCTGGACAAGGCACTGAGCAGCCTGATCTAGTGGGAGGTGTCCCTGCCTATGGCAGGTGGGTTGGAACTCGATGATCTTTAAGGTCCCTTCCAACCCAAACTACTCTATGATTCTATGATTCTAAGTCTGTTGAATTGTACACAGATCTACAGGCATAATCCATATCAACCTACATCTACTAGGGCTCTTTCTAGGACTGAATGATAACCCAAAAAAAGTGAATTTGATTTTGGACTAAGGCTAGAACAGCAGAGGTAATGAGCTGTGTAGAGCACCATCTGTACTGTTACAGTAAAAAACACAAATTGAGATAGAATTTATATAAACCTCTGATCTTATATATGCTATTTTGTCCACCAAAAGGGCAGTACTGCCATATATGACCAGTACAGCAGACAGAGAGATGAGAAACTACACAGATGTCCATCTGCAGTCATGTTCAAAAGAACTTTATCTTCGCCGCTGGTCTGCACAAGTGTTTTTCAGAAGTTGTTTGCCTAGTGCTTGTTGATTTCAGAGTGGTATTTCTGAGAGATTTCAAGAAGTGATTGCCTAGGACAGTAAAAGGACAACATTTAGCTTTGTACACATTTCTTTCATACAGCCTATAACACCAATAATCTTTGCTTCAAGTAGTGCCTGGCAGTTGAAACAGCCCAGCAGAACCCCTTAGCAAAGACTCAGTGCTTTCTATTCACCTTACTGTGTGCTATGCACTCAATAAATCAGTAAACATCATCAGTGCAGAAAGAAATCTCAAGAACTTCCTGGTGCTGAGGTGACATAGAAGAGGTGCTTTGGGCTAAGTCAATAGTAGACTTTTGGTCAGACAAGTTCCTGCCTGGTGCAGCAGGCACATCTCCTCCAAGACTAGCCCATCTTTCCAGGTTCCCTTGCATAATAGGCTTAAAGCTCCGCAAGTGGAACTAAACAGGACCATGGTTCATCTAGCCTGGAAGTGATGCCCTGAATCAAAACCACTTCCATAAACTTTTTAAAAGATGAGTCACTGTCACAGGAGACTCACTCCTGAGAAGAACAGAAGGCCCAATATCCTAACCATACCTACTTCTTAGGGAGGTCTGCCACCTCAGTGAGGAAGACTTCCTACTCTGCTATGGCCCTTAAATTATTACTCATTATTGATTTTTCACATAGACAGTGATGAAGCTGACCAAGAAGCTTCAGAGCAATCAAGAGAGGATTTTTGGCCTTGGGAGAACTGGTTAAGGAATCAGGAGCATGGGTATTGTTCTCCTCTGTCCTTCCAGTTGCAGGGAATGAACAGGGAAGAAAAAGGAATAGCCAGTCTGACCCTGGTGTCATTGTCAAAATTCTCAGGTTTTTCATCATGGATTGGCCTACACAACACTAGGCCTGCTGGCAATATGCAGGGTATATCTGTCTCAAAAAAGGCAATGGATCTTCACGCAGGAGTTAGCAAAGCTCAGTCAAAGACCTTTAAACTAGATTTGAAGGGGAAAAGGGTCCAAACCAGGCTTGCTAGAGATAAGCCTGGTTCTGGTACTCTGAAGCTAGAGAAACATGCACTATCAAGGATCTTTGGTCTGCTGTCTCAGTGGAGGCAGAGGACAGTGATCCACGCAGCAGCAAAGACCCAGTGATTACTGATGTGTTAGAAAACATGGTTGTAACTGAGGACATTCACATAGGAATAAGGGCTTCTCCTCCCAAAAGGTGGTGGGATCAATAGCTCATCTTGAAGTGTATCTACATCAACATACACAGCACAGGCAACAAACAGGAAGCTCTGGAACGCACTGTGCAGGTGGAAAATCACGATAAAGCCGCAATTACAGAAACATAGTGAGATGACTCACATGACTGGAGTGCTGCAAAAGGTGGACATAAATTATTTGTCAAGGAAGGAGGGGACATGGGGCAGCCTCTTTCTCTGGATACTACTTTCCAAATGGTGATCTTCCCAGAGCAGCAAAGCTACCTCTGCGAAAAGGAGTCTCACATGACTTAAGTCCTTGTGAAGACTAGCAGCACTGCAACTAAAGCAGCCATAGTGGCATACAAGGGGGAACATAAGTGCATTCTCTAACCTGACAATGGAGCATGTTCTTTCTTCGGTATGAGTTGCTAGAACAGATATGTTGTGTTCATTTGCACTTAAGTAATAGATTTCCAAATGTTACATACCACAAGACGTGTTTCGACCAACACCGGGGCTTCTCTGTATTTCACAAGGATTTTTATTTGGCATACAGAACATAAAAATGAAGCAAAAGGCACAAGATTACAGGAATAAAGAAACAAGACTTAAGGCAGAGAAAGGAAAAAAAAAGTGTGAAGCAAATGCAAAGCATATGCCTGCAGACCAGATAATAGAATTATACATCTCTGTATGGAAGCCTATGTCTACGAACACCAGGGCAGGCAGAGCTACTGAACTGTGTTGATTATGAGCATGGAAAGTAGGCTATTTAGCACAAAAAGGAGCACCATAGGCATATAATGTAGTTATGATCATATCTAATCTCCATGACTTTTATGATTTTCATAGCATAGGGAGGTATACATGTAGAATTATATGCAGAAACACCTAAACTCTGAAGGAAAAAAAAAAACAAAACACCATGAAAAGGAAGCTAACTCAGATCCCAAAATTATTTAAATTACCTAAGTCCTAGCCATGGAGATTCATGGTGTCCTTTTAAACAGTGTTATGCAGCATTAAAAGCAAAACAACTTATCAAGCACTAACTCATGTTCTACCCAGTCCATGCCTTTTGCATTGGAACCTTTGCACACTGTACAGGAAGTTGAAGCTTAGTCCTACAGTAACTTACTCTGTGCTTAGTTTTTACTACTAAATTTACTGTTCTGTAGCTGCTTCCCAAAAGAAAATACAGAACAACAGACAGAGAGGATTTACAGTTGAATAATGCCTCCCTTCTAAAAATACTAGGTTCTCTCTTGGCTTACCATCATCAAAGATGCTCCAGATGCGTGGGCCTCTGCTCAACTTGCCAGAGCAGCCCTGTTCATTAGAATGAAGCAAAAATAGCCTGTTGCAGGAACAACCTCTTGATTTATTTGAGAATTAATTTAATTGTTTTTTTCCAGATACAGCTGGAGCCAGATGCACAAGAAATATATTAGGAGGTTACTTTGAATAAATTTCTCCGCTAAATTAATTGCTGTGGCAGATTCTCTAAATAAAAGAGTAAGAACTGGTACTATAACCTTGCTTATCTCTAAGTTAAAAGATACTTATCACTGTAAAGAAAGTTGTGTGGTATTGTGGATTAGGCTTTCACAGAATTCAATGAAAGCATCAATTTAATCAGTGGATGCTAACTGCCATAAATATTGCTGACAGAGGTCTTGAACTTCTGCTAGACTGTTTTCTTGAGGGCACATAACAGAAAGTACAACAGCAGTATTCCGTTGGGTTAAAGAACACTGACTAGCATGTGAACAGTATTTGTATTCATTCGGCCTCATGAAGATTATTCAAAGAAACAACTAAAACACAAGAAGTAAAAACTGGTATGACTCTGTTCCTACAAAGACAACGAGAAGTGTTTGAAGTCAAAGCCCTGTTCTGCATCTAACTACTTCGGATAACATGACAAAACTCAAAAACGTTTTGAAAATAAATTTAATTTTATCCATTAGAAATAGTATCCCCAATATGTCCACCTTTTCACAAAGGCTTAGATCTTAAACAAAAAAGTTCACATTTTTTAGAATCAATAAACAGCTAAATAATCAGATTCAGTATTAAACTGATATTCTGGTCAACTCAATAAGAAAGCAAGTCAGTATCAGGCAATTGGGAAGAAAAAGGATTTTTTATACTGAGAGTTTGGACCACTGATATGAGCACAGAACTTAACTTCAGAGTCAGACAAAGTGGATGAAATACATGAAATCAGCACATCATCTTCAACAGTTCCACAGATTTTAGCATTATTTTAATTATTCCTGCATTGTATTCTAAGATAAGAGAAGCCAACTACCATACAAAACAAATAATAAATGCTATTCACTTTAACTGGGAAAGTGTGTCCAGTTTCTTGACACACAGAACAATTCAGCATTGTAAACAAGCCTTCTAATATGATCCACAGAAAAACTGTTTATTGGTTCACAATTTTAAATTTATAGTTAACATTCTTCTACTGTGCTTATCAGAAGCAGTCTTGTAACCGGACATTTTTGCTTAATGTTTCTGATTAGGATGCCATTTTACGAATCATATAGTTCAGAATACCACCGTTGCGGAAGTAAGTGAGCTCCACGTCAGTGTCAAATCTCATGATGGCATGAAATGTCTTCCCAGTATCCAGCTGTTGGGAGTCAAAGAAAGTCAATCAAGCATCAGATTGATGCTACATGACACCATAGTAAAAAAAGGATTATTATGATTGTTTGCTGTCTTAAGCAACTGTGATAGAAAGCTCAAGTCAACAAACACTGGACATCAGTATTTCTTTCCACAATGAACTACAGCCAGATGTCTAAGAGCAAAAAGCTTTAGACCAAACCAAAATAATTACAGTGTGGAGTCTCCCTGCACTGCCGCCTTGCTTCATTTAGGTTTAGTGTTGATATAAACCTAGAGTCACGAAAGCCAGCCATTCTTTCAAGCAGTTACACTAATCCTTGATGTTCTTTTGTGCACTCATTCTTCTGGCTCAAGTACAACAGCAACACTGATTTTATTAGCTTCCTTTGAGGCCTACTGTTTGGGCATCAGAAAAGTACAGACAAGTGCATTAAGTGAATTAAACCACTGTGTTTTACTAAAGACTCCTCTAGTCAGGTACTTCCAGGGTCCATGACTGGTGAGCCTATAAATTATTTGGGATATACACTTTCTCAGCTTCAGGGCAGCTAATGCAGCGCATGTGTTTACAAATTGGAAACTAATCCAGACAGATCACATGCATTAAATGAACAGGCAAAAAAAATGCTTAAAGGAGATTTGATGCTAATAGATTAAGTCAGCCATTTACACAGACATTCCAACAAACAATAAATTATTTTTATTGTAGGTGTTAGCATTTTTTCAAGGAAGGGCAGAGGTTTGGAGATAAAGCTGAACAAAAAGCAGTCTTTCAAATACCACACCTGAAGTTTAACATTTTATGCTGCAAATGCTTAAGCTTCACTCTGACAATCCAACTGAACAGAACATTGCACACTGCAGCATTCAATTTATCAGAATTCAAATAAATTACTTTTTTCTTATTTAATACTTATTATTTCACTTTTCATTATGCTTTAAATATTTAATTACTACAGAAAAATTTACAGTGTATTTTGAAAGGCTGGTCCAAGATAAAGGACTACTTTGCACTAAACATAACAAGTGGGACATGCTGCATTTATATCTCATCATAGCCAATCCCTATCACAACAATTGTTAGCATGCCCTCCACTATGTCAATTCTTTCCCATTCCTCAAATGAGAGTAGCTTACTATTATGTGTTTGAAGAGGTAATTAAATCTGAGTGAAATTACACCACCTCAGAAAATTCATTCCGAAGGTGGTTCATACCTTAATCTGGACATTCATCTGTGGGTTTAGTTTTTCAGGTATGACAATTGTGTAGCGCTCCCGTCCAGTGAGTCCTAAAGTCCCTGCATCCTCTCCAGGCAGATATTGCAGAGGAATCACTCCCATCCCCACTAGGTTGCTTCGATGGATTCTCTCAAAGCTTTCAGCAAGCACAGCCTTGACTCCCTGGGAAATACACAACAGGTACTCTTTGTTTAATATACACTCCATTGCCTTCACAAATTCCACAAAAAGAGAAATTTAATCAGAGTTTGGGCTGGTAAACTGAGACGAGACAGGTGTTGAACATCTTTCATCCCATAACAACACTACTAAACATCCCCGAAATATACCAGGTAAAGCTGTGCTAAATTTAATTTTCCCCGATTCTACTCTTCTTTCACACTGTCTTCTATGATAAGTGAACTGAAGGACAGCTGGAAGTAAATCGAAAGATGAGTGAAAGCTTCCAGCCTGAACAGAACAGCTTTTGCAACTCTGCTGTGGCTGCTTGAGGCAGCTGAGATTTCAAAATAGCTTTTGCTTCCAAAAGAGAGAAGGAGCTACCAAGGACGTCAGTTATAAGCTAGTCCTCCTCACAAATAATGCATTTTAAAGCCCGGCTAATTGAATGAAGCTACTCACCAAGAGGAACGGTCCTTTAGCTGCCCAGTCTCTGGAACTCCCTGCACCATATTCCTTCCCAGCCAGTACAATTAGAGGATGACCAGCCTGCTTGTATCTTTCTGCAGCATCAAATACATCCAGCTGGAACAAAAATGCCAAACACTGTAAATACTTTTTGGAGGCGGAATCACAGTTCCAGGGAAACAAATAATATAAATCCCACTTAAATAGCTGAAGCCTGCACCTACTACCAAACAGGATATTTATAGTTATCAGCAATGCAAGTGCTTTGTGCCTTCAGCCTGATCTTACTCCCCAGTACAAACCTGCACTTCCTGCTACTCTTTCTTCAGAGGCCATTCTCTCCACTGATATAACTGGTAGTACCACACTAAACATGTGGTATGTGTGACCTGTTTCCCTAGGTCATTACAGCCCCAGTCCCCTCACTGGCTTTACTTAAAGTAAAGTAAAATTAAGTAACTTAAGTCACTTAAGTAAATGACCTAAGCTGTAAAAAGGAAAGACAGTACTAATCCATTCTATTGCCAGTAAGCCTCAGCTTAGAGCAGTATGTGCACTTACAGTTTCCCCAGAAGGGAAATGGATGGTCTGAGGTCCTTGTTTATCAATAAATTTGTTCAACAAGCGAATGTTTGCAAACGTTCCTCTGGCCATGACAGCATCATTCCCTCTGCGGGAGCCATAAGAATTGAATTCTCGAGGAGTCAAACTATTAGGGAAAAATGTAACAAAGAAAAGAGGAAATTTGTTTTTAAATTGAAGCACTCCACTTTAAGAAAAATAAGTAATTAATTGGTGCTTTTGAGGCAGATTTGTACATGGTTTCATTATGGAGGCAGCATCCAGGTAGCTGATATTTTTTCATTCAGAAAATTTTATGTGTGGCAGTAACTAAAAAAAATAGAAGCTTGTCTACAGCTTGGTCACAGAACACAGCCGCCACAGTATTCTCATCCTTTGCCCTTGAAACAGTAGCAGATAGTGATGCCAGGATATAGTTCCTGTTAGATCAGAAGATGCAATACAACTCCTTTTTAGTAGCTGGATAATGAAAATTCTCCTCATTATTTATATTATCTTGAACAAATGTAGAGATGCTACTGTGTTAAGCATCCAAATGGCAGAGACAGCCCCTGCCGCAGGTAAGAACTACAGAAGAAAAAGGTTTTTCCAAATAGACAGATGGGAATGAGGGAACACTCCAGCCTAACCAGTATACAAAACTTGCATGTGACAGTAAATTGGACTGTTTTATTGAGCTAAATAAACAGCAGTTATTACATACAACATCTGTTCTGTAGAACATGTAGGACTATATAGATTCCAAAGAGACCAACAGAAGAGGACCAAAGAGTCCAGAGCACACAGTTTTCACATTTTTCAGTGATATCATGCTAGTTTAATCAATGCCCTCTTCAGACTTATTAGGTTTAGTGATTTTTATTTTTTATATATAATGTCAATGCTATTGTTCAGAACGCTACTGAAGCTGTAGGAAGTGCTAAACCTGGTAATGAAAGTATTCTGTGATCTGCGAAGGCTTATTAGAGCAGCCCAGCAGGACCACATCTTGCCTTAAGTTGAACCCAGAGTACTGAACTGACAAGCTGGCCATAGAAAAAACCCTACATTTTCTAGCAGCTTAGGCTCCCAATCACAGTACGTATGTTCAATAGTTTCAACAGCAGTGCTAAAGCCTAAACTTCATGATGTTCCAACAGTTCCTGATTGCCTAGATCAGTGAAAAAGTTAGAGCTAGAAGTGAAAATAAACCAAACTTTCACATTAAGGACCAAGATAATTTTACTTTGATAAGGAAAGGTCTTCAGCTCTCCAAGGTAATTGTATAGAACGTGCTCATTTTACACACAAGTTCTTACATTTGGTAAGAGCTGCTGTAACAGCAAAGAACCTCTCTTCTTTATATATTCTCTAGGCATCTCTCAAGGTATACATATTTTGGTGAACAGTCCACAGATGTGTGCGCCTGTAACACAGTAACTGTAACTCACTTGTATCCCCTTCCCAATTACTAAGCAGGGCTTACCCTCTGCTGGTCAAGTAACGGGCTGCAGGACTATTTCTTGCTATATTTCCAGCTGGAGATATGTGGTCAGTTGTCACAGAATCCCCCAAACTCAGCAGGACATAAGCGTCTTCTATTGTTTTTGGTGTTTGAAGAGCCAAAGTCTAAACCATCACAAGCATAAATAAAATTATTAAAATATGACAAAATTCCTTTAATTTTCTCAGAAGTGCAAACTGCAAAATAAGGTCTCCAAACAAGTCAGAAGAAAGAAAAAAACCCCAACCCATGCTCTTGAACAGAATATGATCTATCAGCTATCAGAAACTTCACACATGAAGAAAAAACATGAGGCAAAAATATTAGCTGAGGCTACATTCATGAACACAGATGAAAAATCAAAAATTCCTACACATCTGCATCCAATGAAATCTGCATTTGCTTCTAAATGGTATCGAAACAGCAATCTGAATGATGAAGAGAGGCAAAATGTGGGCAGGCAGAAGTGTGGGGTTTATTTCCTATCCTTTTTGCCTTGGTTACTTTGTGCTATTTAACAGCACTTCAGCTTAAAAATGAAAAAGCAAACTCTTCAAAAATCCTGAAGTGAGAGAGAATCCTTACAATTTTCACAATGACTCATGACTTTGTATTAATACAACAGTGTAATTCTAACATTTGAGAATCAAGGTCTCAACAGGCTGTGATGGATGGTCCCAGGTGCCCTGAAGTGGTTTTGCCTCATCTTTCACATTAGTCAAAGTCACTGCTTTGGCTTGATGCATAAGGTAAGCCTGCACATACCAAATTATCAAAGAAAGGTGGAGACTTGATGTAAGTTGACTTGGGATTCCAAGTATACAGTTTGTCTGAAGGAGCATCTAAGGCATTCCAAGATTTGTTTGCAGTCTGAAAAACATAAAAATAGATCCCATTGATTTTGAAGTTTCCAGAAGCAATGGAATTACTTCAGAATCAAATTAAAACGACACACTTATCTTCAGGAAAAGCTTTGTACATTTCTTAAGCCACTTTGGGAAATTATTATGACAATATGCATTATGTCTGTAGGGGTTTTCTTTCCACTGATGACAGCTATTAAAGGGGTTAGGCAAATACTCCCTTCATTAAAAATCTGGTCATCCAGTTCTGTGACAACAACTTGTAATTATGCACACAGACAAGACTTCGTAATTCTCTGAGTATTTATAAGCAATCTTAAGCTTTTCCAACATGTAAGCCTTAAGAATATTTTGTTTCTTTTTTCTGATGTAACTGCTATTAAGTAATGAAAATTTGTCAGGTGAAAAAAAAAAGGAACACAAAAAAGCATGCAGCTTTTCTCACTTTCTAATATCAGCCCAGGATGACTATTCAAAACTCATCACCTATTATGCTGCATTTAAAAAAAAAAAAAAACATTAGGGAGCCAACTGCCTGTAAGAGAGAGTTAATTGATCAGAAACATTTTGAGTACATGTCAGAGAAGAAGGAACAGGAACAGAAGGAAAAGGTTAGTTCATTGTCAAGATCATCTTATTTAACAACCTCAGAACAGTACACTGCATCAGTTGAAGTACTGCCCACCTCAATTTTTTGGTAGACCTCCTTGAACATCCCAGGAATAACAAACTGACGCTCTACAGCCTGAATCTCATTT
Source organism: Turnix velox (assembly GCA_013400935.1). Classification (NCBI taxonomy): domain Eukaryota; kingdom Metazoa; phylum Chordata; class Aves; order Charadriiformes; family Turnicidae; genus Turnix; species Turnix velox. Next base: position 75,754 of record VZTY01017594.1, read on the forward strand.
CCCGTCGGCCAGATATCTTTTAGGAAAATCTTCTTTCCTGAAGCATTTACTCCTGTAGAAAAGTTTTTTGTCATGTTTGTTGCATTGTTGCTTCATTAAGAAAGAAAGAAGTTAATAATGGTGTTCTTTAGCTCTGTGTTTCTTCTAACACTGTAAACACCCATGAAACATACTGTACTTCCACTACACAGGTCTGACAGAAGGGGGCTCATGAAGTTGATGATGCCTGTGCATATATATATGTCTTCTTCGTGTGTTCAAATGAGCTACTACAATAATTAATAGAATAACTGAGGTTGGAGAGGATCTTTGAGAGTTGTCTAACTGAATCACCTGCTTAAATTAAGTCTACTGTGGCAGATTGCTCACAAGAGACTGCCACCCAGATATAACCAAAAAGATGTCCCTATGGAATTAAATACTGGTCTGGCTTGGCTGTCCCTTTTCTCCATCATCCAACATCTCAGAGGTACTCAATCATTTGAAGCACCTCCCTAGGAAAAATGTTTCTGAAAAGCTTAATTCCAACCAATTCAGTTTATAGCCTGTGAAAAGAAGTACCCTGACAATGGCCTTACCCAAGGGCTCTTTCTCAAAGTCAATCCAGATAGTTCCTGCAATTGCATAGGCTATTACCAGAGGTGGAGAGGCTAGGTAGTTAGCACGGGTGTTGGGATGGACACGTCCTTCGAAATTCCTATTGCCAGATAACACACCCACTGCTACGAGGTCTCCCTGCAACAAAGGGTTTGAAACAAAAGGTAGCTGAGGTGCTTGCAAACTCCACCAAACCCAACAGGTCTGCAGACCTGCAGTGTGATGCAGTATCAGTTATTGGACAGAAACAACCTTCCAAGCAATCACATAGAACTTCCTATGTGAATATAGGATTAACCTGTACACAGCTGAGATGAATTAGTACAGTGTAACACAGCTCAGCACACAACAGAGAAGAGCTTACCTAAATAAGCCGCATACCTGTGTAATGGCCTCAACAACTGACTCTGGTAGGGGCCCGCTATTGCCAATACAGGTCATACAGCCATAACCAACCACATCAAACCTATACAGAGCACAAAAACCATTAATGAAAAGAGGATATTTTAGGCCAAGACATTAAACTCCTTAGCAGTTGGTGAGACTTACTTCCAGAAGTTGTAATGTTTCAGCAAATTAATTGCTGCTAAAAACAGTACTATTGAGAAAGTGCAATTTTAATCATTGCAGTGACTGTTCATGCCACAGAATGAACACCTGGGAAATGCAATAACCAGCAAGATAAATGACAATATAGTTGCCATTTACACTACTTTAAAACCACCACTCTTGAAAAAGACCCATTTTCCCTCTTAAGAACAAGTCTTCAAGAAGTTACAGCAAGCAACATGTTCTCTTCCGTATGTGCACAGAATCAGCCAGTACAACAGTGATGTGTTAACTCACAGAGGATCATGTTGCAGGGTACCTGCCACACACTCTAAACTGGACAGAGAAAAAATTACTTTATTGCATCACTTGTTGTCAATACCTTTAGTTAAGCAGTCATAGGACAAAAGCACTCTTACCCTAGTTGGGAAAGGTATCTCATAACTCCACTTTCCCTCAGATAGTAAGTAACAACCCCGCTTCCAGGGGACAGACTAGTTTTGATGTATGGCTTCACTGTCAAACCAGCTTCAACAGCTTTCTTAGCAAGCAATCCTGAAAAATGCAAAGGACAGTAGCAATTTTTACTGCAAGTTGAGATAGTTTGGTGTATCAACAGGTTAACACAAGTACCATAAAATAACTGGAAACCAGAAAAAGTTTAGCTTCCAGCAAGCAAATAGCACAGTGAGCCAACAATGCTGATATCAAAACAAAGCTTGAGCTTAAGTGCTCTGTTGAACTGTATATCCAGTCCATAGTTTCTCCTCCATAGGAAAGTTGCTCAAAGTTCTAGGTAACAAGATGAACTCCCACTGGGGCAGCATGTAGACTATTCATAAAAAAAGCATCTCACAAAAAATGCAGTCAAGAATTGTTAACTTCTCGCTTATAGCAGTCTAGTGAGTCAGTCCTGAAATAACTTCCAGCATAGAACTTGCTGCCCTCAGAAGCAGATGGCTATGAGAGCACCAAGCAATCTCACAATCTGCAGCTTGTTGCAAGAGTGCTGTTCTACCACTCCTGGATTTGCGGAGATGTTTTAATGGAACATATGTGGAACCAGAAATTCATCTATCTTTAATTTCCTCCTTTTAAACAAATTATCCATACATAGACAAGTGTTCAGAAAAGAAGCCCTCTCTCACCCTTTCCCGGGATAGACATAATAGCAGTAGTTATACAAACTATGCAAAGCTTCACATCCCCATGCTTCCTCATTTTCCCTGTCAGGTATCCACATAGATAAGGAAATACACATCAGTTCTGCTTTCATCCAACATGATGTCCAAGAGGAAGACAACATCAAACTGTGTTTGCACTTGTGTTAGATAACCTGGAGACTGACACTTTTTAACTGTTATTTGAAGAGGCCTGTACTGATAGATTCAGAGGCCTAACAGTAGACAGGTAAATTTAGAAAAGCAGTCCTTCTTCTGAAGCTATTTAGTTGCCAGAGGAAGCTGTGGAAATAGGAACTTTCGTATACTTCTGAAAACATATTATGAACAAATTATCATCTCAGGACCTGACATCCTATTTGAACATGCTGACTTCTGTACTCTTTCCCATACCAGTACTGAACATAATGCAAGGCCAGACTCTAAAAACTAGAACGGCAAATGACAGAACTTGAGCACCCTTAATTCAACACCTTTGTACTGAGGGATATGTTCACACAAAACAGAGAGAATAGGATAAAGCAAAGATAGTCTGCCCAGAGGAAACATACATCTTCCTCCTTGTAAGTAAGAAAGAGCTCTATTTCTGTGACCATCATCAGGACGGACATGAGGAAAAAGGCGTACTGATTTGGCTGTCCTGTCAAGAGCAAGTGCATTGGAAGACTACATTCAAATCTGTTCCTCTCAAAGGAGATAAGAAATGAGTAACTCAATCCAGCTCTAGCTAAATGTGTGTCTTGGATTCTGCTGCCAGATCAGAGTACCTTCAGAGATAAACCCACGGTTGTTCTTCATTCTCCCTGTGCTTGTCACTCTGACTTTTGGTAAGACTTCTCAGCCCTATAAACTATACAGTTTCTGTATATTTAAACAAATGTAACAGATGCTGGTTAATTCAGCTTCAGCTTGCCCTGCAAAGAAGATAGTGTAGGGAAAACACATTTTCTTTATTCTACATTTCCAGCTACCATTTCCAGAATTCTTTCTGCTACCCCTAGGGATTGAGCATAATTTTAGCACTCCAAATGGCAAAACCAGCACTGTGCATGGAGAAGTACATCGACATTGTATTTGTCTTTAGGATACACATTGCAGAGCCCTAGAGAAATTACTGCACATGACACAAACTTACCCGCTCCCAGCATAACTGAAGGGTTACTGGTGTTCGTACAGCTTGTAATGGCAGCAATCACTACTGAACCATGAGCTAGCTCAAAGTCACAGCCCTCAAAATTAAATTTTACTCTGCTGCTGTGTCGGTCTGGGGCAATTTGGAATCCCTTGAATCCTTGCTGTAAGAGGACAAAAAAAGAATCAAAAGGATGTAGTTATTATATCTGCTTTGACTTGAAACTAGGATGGGGTAGGAATTTCACAAAGGAGAAACCACATTTGCACTTTTAGCTCTGGTGATGAAGCAATGCATCTCTGGCCAGTCAAAGTGGTGGACAAAAACTACTTTTCTGAGGTTGATCTGATCCTCTGTTTACTGCTAAAATGAGATGGGCTTTGCAGCAAAAATTATGTGTTTTTTCTGGATGAACATATTCCATTTCAAATCGCACAGACGCTCCCTGCTTTCATATGCTCCAGATGCCTGACCACATGTATACATAGTCTTGCTACACAAACTAGTCCTCAGATTTTAGCTGTGATACAAGATATGCTAGCCATCAATATAAAAAAAGCTTAAATTTAAACAAACAGCTGACTTGAGAGGCAAAAGCCTAGTATCTGTAAAAAAAACCCACACCAAAGAGCAAGAGAGCACTGTTAAGAGAGCTGAAAGCATAAGTAATTTAACAGAGTTTGGACCATCCAACATGTTAAGAATTACAGTTTACAGTGTAGTTTAAGTTCCTTGATTTACATCCCATTCTGCCTTTAACAAGGGTGGTTATTATATCAGATGAGGATTCAAACTAATTTTGGTAACTTTCAGTAATCAAATTAAAATCTTGCTCTTCTTTCAAAGGCTATTTTTGATTGGATAATTCAGAGAGAAATATTCTTTTCTCTCTATTCCACTATCACCAAAGAGTCAGAAACATGCAGTTGTGACTGGGTGAATATAAGACTACATTAAGGAACTCAGGGTATAACATCCCTGAAAAGCTTGAAGAGCTGGATAGTTAGCACAGAACTAATGGGATGTTAGCACAGAACTCAGTGTAGTAGCTACTTGGTCCATTCTGTTAACAGCATCCACTGTGGCTAGTTCAAAGAAAACCCAGTGTACGTCAAAACTAGGTTAGTTCTAAGACTGACCTAAAATCAGAAAAAACTACTACTTTAAACAAGACATCTTCATGTGAGAGAAGCAATACCTCTGACTTTAAACTACCCACTGCTGAAGCCATTCAAATATTCTCAATTACATTTCAATAGGCAAACAAATAACACACAAATTAACTCCAGAATTTTCTAGTATTCAGGAACCACACTTTCAGAAGCATGGAGTAGTTCCCACTTCTACTAGTTCCTACCTTGGCACCCAGACAAGTCTCAAAGTCATTCTTCATATCTGACACAGCAACTTTATCCTGAGGTCTTTTTGGTCCACTGCAGCAAGGCACAACAGTCCGCAGATCCAACTCCACAATCTATTCAGAAAGAGGAACAGAGGTTCAGCAGTGCATGACAAGTTGAAACCAGTAAACCGAAGTATGCTTGCCTCATCTGTTAAACCAAGGCTAAGTCTTTACATGTGACTGAAGAAATTACCAAAAGAAAGAAAAGAAGTTTCTCTTTTAGACCTCGCCAACTCCCAGGTAGGGCTCTCAAGAGTACCCCAGTTATTGAAAGCCCAATATATGACTAAAGCCTCTAAACAATACAGATGATTGAGAAATATGTCCTTTCACACGCTAGCAGCAGAGTCCCCTACAGAAAACAATGATGTGAAGAAATTATGGTACTGGCATAAACCAAAGCAGACTATTAATCTTGGCCTTGGGGAAAACATAAAGTATGTTATGAAGGAGATTATCATATTTTCCTATTCCTCACCCACATCTGAACTTTGGTTCTATATTGTCCTGCATCTTTCCACATTTAATCAGGTTTTTGAATAATTCTTCAATCTTGAACATGTTACAAGACAAATTCCTACTGTAGAGAAAATCGGGAATATTCTCAAATTTCATGGATACGAAAAAAATCATTAAATCTTGCTTTTTTTGTTTAGAAAATGGCTTATGTGGCCTGCAGGTATCACACAAGGCTTTTAATTGCCTTGATTCACATTGTAAAATAAAGTTGCTGGACAGAGGAAGGCTAAAATGGAATAGAGCTTACACAGACAATATCCACACTATCTTCAGAGCTGTGTTTCATTATGGCCTGGATTTTTCAAAACCACATGCATTAAATTACACAGCTTGCACCAGCTGGAGCTCAGCTGAGCACTATGTCCAAGTTTTCACATGGAAAGAGCCATCTGACTCATTCCAATGGGTTGCAAGACAGCTCTTTAGACTAAGCCAAAGAATTCCTTGATGGTTTCTTAGTTTCTGTGAAAAACAGACAATTGTCACATTAAAATAGGATAGGGTACAAAACAAGAGCCAGAGGACAGACTATGTTCTAACCTGTGTGAAGTCTGGATCCTGAGAAGAGTCTTTGTAATCTCTTAGCATTCCCACAGCCTCAAGATACTTTTTTGTAGACATGACTGTCTCTTTATCACGGCCTACAGTGAAAGGTGTACAGCAAAACCAAAATGAAAGCAGCAGTAAAGAACTATTATGTGACAGAAAAAAAAAAGCATAAAAAAAGGGCATACTGTATACTGTGCTGCAAGACCCTTTCAGCATCAATATTACAGACTCACTAGAAACAAAGTAATTGACCAGATTTAGCAGCTTTTCTAGAAAAACTTAGGCCCCTGCATCTAATCGTCCAGACAACCTAAGGCTCAGATGGGACTAGGCAGTTATCTGCAAATCAGTCTAAAACTCAGCTTTTCCTAAACATGGACCTTCAGAGCAAGAAACTGCCTGAATTAATGAGTTTAGTCAAAAAAAGTACCCAGGCTCAGAAGGTTCCATCTCATTCAAACTTATTGCTGACTACAACATAGAGAGACGATTACATCTTGAATTCATAGTCTTTTCTCACACTCACCAGTTTGTATCAGGTATCCAATGCTAATATCATCCACTGGGAAATAGGCAGCTGTTGCTCCATATTCTGGACACATATTGGCAATGGTGGCTCGGTCAGCAATTGACAACTGGGCTACACCAGGACCAAAAAACTCGACGAATTTACCCACAACTCCAACTTGGCGAAGGTGCTGTTATAAAAATACAATGCCTGTGTCCAACAACTTGAGTATGCATGTTATGATGAAACCCAGCTATCATCTATAATGGTTTGAAAACAGTAAGCTTTGGCAAATTAAATCATGAAGCTCAGGACAGATGTGAAGTTTCAGTAATGAAGTACAACACAGGGATGTCCTCCCAGACTTGCTCTTCTCATTTCAACTACAGTCTAACTTAGAATAACTCTGTTTTTCTCAGCATTACATTCTAAGGAAAGAACACTTCAGACCCTTTAGCTAGCAACACAGGAAGATAAGGAAACAGGAAAAACCAATCACACAAGCACAAGAATCAAACAGTAAATGATTTAATACATACAATATCTACCTGAACTCATAAAAAAGCCATTTACCTTTCCCCATTTGAAGGTTCTCTCTAGAGAGAGCATCCCATGGTGAAAACACATGCCAGATTTCTTATCTCCAACAACAGCAATGCTGACATAGCAGTAATCCTCAACCACAATCCATAAACACATCACGAATATATGACAGACAACCCAAAGACCTGCAGATCAAAGAAATCTGCAGCACTTACTGTCTGTTTCCAGGTTTTACATTGCCTGATTTTAAGCAGAGACTTCAAAAAAGAAAATAATCTTATTTCTTTTGACAGAGTACAGTGCTTTTTACAAGCACTGTTGATCCAAAACAGGTCTATGCACAAAGATCTCAACAGGCCATGAGAGGGTAGCTCTCTGTCCTATTTTGTCTGACTTCTGGGAAACAGATTTACCTAGCAAATTTGCAGTTGTCTTTGTGCAGCTGATTCAAACCGATACAGAGAAATAAAGCTTCAGTGAAGTCCAAAAGGCTTCATGGAAGCACATACAGTACTCCTACACATGCAGTATAGTGCCTCTGTATTACATACAACAGCTTTTAGCACTACTGTCAAAACAGCAGATGTGTTCATTACCTTGGTAATGGTGAGCACAATGTCAGTGGATGTTACCAGGGGCTGAGGGTTTCCTACCAGCTTATAACCAACTACCTCAGGAAGCACCATGCTGATGGGCTGGCCCAACATCACTGCTTCTGCCTCAATACCACCAACACCTGGGCACAACAGGAATATACAATGCAACCATTCAGAGAGATAGAAATGTATCAAAAATAAACTCATGAAGAACAACTGACTTACGATTACTCAACTTAAGATGTGAAAAAGACAAATAGAAAGCTTAGTCTTCTGCTAAAGTGGACTACTCAGCTTGCTTAATTTTGTGCAATGTTTGGATTTTTAATTTCTTTCTTCACTCTTGTTTCTCAGCCATTAGATAGAATAGGTATACCCAAATAACTTACTCTGAAGACGCTTGGCTTTTATAATAATAAAGACATTTTATTTAATATCTAAACATAGTGCTATATTTTAGATTTGTAAACCACTGTACACATATCAGTATTTTAGTTATTGCCCAGTAGCATTTACATGGCATTGAGTCCTTTTCTGTTTCTCACTCTGCCTTTCAGCAAGCAAGCTGGGATGGGCAAGACACCAGGAGGGGATACAGCCAGGACAGCTGACCTGACCTCAACAAAGAGATATTCCATGCCATGTAACATCACACTCAGAACTAAAACTGGGAAGGGCAGGAGAGGTGGATTCGTCCAAAGCAGCTATTACCCAGGGGTTAGCCAGGTTTTGTTGTGCTGGTAGAAGGTGGCGACTGACTGCCTATGCATCACTTGGTTTTGTTTCTTCTCTATCCCCCCAAACCTTCACTTAAACTATTTGTCTTAGACCATGAGGTTTTTTCCAGCATTTGCTCTTCTTATTTTCTTGCCCCACTCCGCAAGCAGGAGGAATGAGTGAGTGATCAGACAAGGGCTAATCTGACAGTTGGGGTCAACTCACCACACCCCAGCAACAGACTGTCCATGACACACTACTGCACATACCCCAACCAAGCACTCCCAAGCCATCTATCATGGTGGTGTGTGAGTCAGTGCCCACCACACTGTCTGGGTAGTAGTAGCCATCTTGATCCATCACCACTCTTGCCAAGTACTCCAAGTTCACTTGGTGGATAATCCCAGAGCCCGGTGGAATAATCCTCATGTTTTTAAAAGCCTGAGATCCCCACTGAAACAAAAAAAAAAAAGGAATGAAAATTTTGCAAGGCACATGACTACTGAAAGAACTTGTGCTCACAGCAATTTTCTCCATACAAACAGGATTACTTCTTTCATTACCTTTAAGAATTCAAACCTTTCTTTGTTCCTTTCAAATTCCAGGTCCTGATTTTTTTGCAAGCTGTCTGACCTGTAAGTCAAAATCAATGCAGCTGAATTTATGTCTGGTCATACATATCCATAGGTTGACAGAGAGAATTAGAATCATAGAATAGTTTGGGTTGGAAGAGACCTTAAAGAACATTTCATTCCAGCCTCCCTGCCATAGGCAGGGACACCTCCCATCAGATCCCGTTGTTCACTGCCTTGTCCAGCCTGGCCTAAACACCTCCCAGGAGGGGACATCCACAACCTCTCTTTCACCACATCACCATAAAGAATTTCTTTCTTGTATCCAGACTGAATCTCTCCTCTTCCAACTTACATTCATTATTCCCAGCCCTGCCATCACATATCCTATTAAAAAGTCCTACTCCACAATTTTGCCAGGCACAGAGGTGAGACTGGCTGGCTAGTTTTCTGGATCTTTTTTTTTCCTTTTTTGAAAATGGGGGTTGTGTTCCCCCTTTTCCAATCAGTAGGAACTTCACTAGCTTGCCACAACCTTTCAAATACGATGAACAGTGGTTTGCCAACTTCATCTGCCAGTTCCCGAAGGACCAGTGGATGTTTCTCGTCAGGACCCATGAACTTGTGCACCTCCAGGTTCTTCAGGTGATCTTGAACCTGCTCTTCACTCACAGTGGGTGGATCTTGCTTCTCCCAGTTTATGCCCTTAGTTTTTAAGACTTGAGTGGTGCAAGCAGAGGCCTTGCCAGTGAAGGCTGAGGCAAAAGAGCTTTGAGCACCTCAGCCTTCTCCAAATCCCCCTAACTTCAAACTGAAAAACTTCATCAGTTTGGAAAATGGAAGGAAACCATCAAGAAACATTTTACTGCAGCATCTGTTCAAAAGGCTAGTTTGTAGGTCTGTGCTAAGACACTAAGAAGGATAGAAGGACCCGTGCTGAATGGTCTAGAAGTCCTGAATTACATTGCAAGTCTAGCAAAAGCTTGCCTCTCTGTAGCATAGTGTGAATTGAATAGCATTATGTTTCTTTCCTGTACTTATATGGGCCATTTTAATCAGTGTCTTGTGCTTGTCTGCATAGAGGCACTGAGCTCATAACTAGTTCCTCAGAGATGGGCTAGGGCTGCTCGAGTCTATTCTTACATAAATAACAAGACATTTTTATCTCTACTTTCCAAAAAGCTCTGTGGTGTCAAGAAAGTAAGCATAGAAAAAGATGTTTCTGAACAACCAATAATAATGGAGCATTATTATGGAAATTTCAAATCACTGCAGGTCTAGATTGAGCCTGCTTCTATTAACATTTAGTTCAGGCTTGTGGTGCCAGGAGATGGATCAGAGAGAAAGCAAATTCACAGCCCTACTAATTCACAGTGATTGATATCATAGTCTAATCTAAATATATCTCTGAATCATACTCCAAAAGCTAAGTATATCACTAATTGCACTGTCTTTATTATCAGTAACAGGATCTAGTTTACTTACTATTACTAAGAAGTAGGAGTAACTCTGTCCTTACCGCCTGTTAAAATCAACCTGTATGGAATGATCTATCACTAGATCAGCAGGACAGATAGGATTGATTTTTTCAGGGTTCCCACCAAGTTTCTTCACAGCATCACGCATTGCGGCAAAATCAACCACAGCAGGTACCCCACTAAGAGAGAAAAGAGCAAGGTGAAATTATTTGGAAAGACAAAAAACACAACAGAAATGCAATCAAGATTTTGAGATGCAGAACAGACACCTCCTGTCCCATACAAAGCAAACCACAACCTTACGCTAAGTCTTGGGATCAAACTATGTAGCTGTGATGTGATTAACTGATGCTGTGCAGCAGTTTGTTGTTTCAAGATATGAATATTGCAAGGAAAATAGAAAACGCTATTATACTGCATAGGTGGATTTGTGAGAGAGCAAAGGTGGGAGAAGGAACAGACAAAACAGTCATCTAGGCTCAGAACTCACAACAACTGGAGAATCATCAGATCCAGGAAATTCGATAATCTTAATGTAGGACATCTGAATGCATTGTTGCATGGCTTCTGGAAAACTGCTGAAGTTCTCTTTCCCAAAAGATCCCACTTGTGAGGCTGTTAAAGAGCTCAATTTTCATGAATGCAGCTGCTTTGCAGGCTTATGGTCAAATTTTCAAAACTCAGATGGAGAGTAATGGGCAAAAAAGTGCAGCAACAAAGGGAACAATGTTTGCTTGAAGGTCTGGCTTCCTCTGTGCTTAAGGTTTTCCAAGTGTTAACAACAGTGAGTTAAAAATAGCTAGGAATTCAGCACTTTTCAGTTGGGGTTTGTGCCAATTTTTCCTAATAACTTCAGGAGCTGATCTGGTATTGGATCTGTAGCATCTAGACAACATTTGGGAAAACTCAAAATGAAAGGTATGACAGCTAAGATAATTTAGTGTATTGAGAAATAAATCAAATGACAGCTTAGCAGCACACATTCTTCTCATGGGTGAACTAAACTCTGTTACAAAGGCAAAGGACAATCATACAAAGCACAGTGGACTTGCAAGTCAGATGCTGTACTAAAAGTTAGAAGCTGCTGTTCCATCTGAAAATTGACTTTCCACGTTTATTAGGGAAAACTACAAAGTTTTCAGAGTCCATTTGGCAAGAATGTCAATTTGCCTATCTCTAAAAAAATGGACATTAATTTCTTCAAGAGTAGAGAATTCTTCAAAATATATGTGTAATATATTGTTGAATGAGATGGAAAAATAATGATAGGGGCCATAAATGAGAACTCGAAAGGGCAGAAAATTGAAAGTAAGAAGCCACAGGCTAGGAAGGAAACATACCCACACATCCAAAAAACTCTGTCCAACAACAGTTAAAATCCCTAAACTGTCAGCTCCATCTTTTGGATTTGATTTCTCCATCACATTTTCCTTCCCTCTGTTTCAAAGAGTTTGGAGATATTTATTTCTCTATCCCAGAAGTACCATGTTTAATGCTTTCATCCTGCATATTTGCCTCTCCAAGAGTCGACTGCAGCATGGCAATTGGGACAGCTGAAAAAGATCTTCCCAAATATTTCACTCCTTTCCCCCAGCCCAACCATCCTCACCAACCTAAGCATTGCTGCGCTTTCTAGAGCCCCTCCTTCTAGCACTGGAGTGCATGAGACTCACGTAAAATCTTGTAGAATAACTCTTGCAGGCTTAAACGGAACTTCAACATTCTTGTGTTGTACCAATTTCCAGTTAAGAATATTTTCAACATCTTCCTTCTTCACTAAGAACTCATCACAGTTACGGATTGCTGCTTCCAAGAGGACTCGAATAGAAAATGGCAGGTGTGCTGCATGGGTAAAAGGCAAGAAACAAATTCAGTTTTCTTCTGTCAGCAAAGGCAAAATTCCACACCTGGTACAAATGGGTCCTTAGGAGTTGTCTCTGTAATCTCACAAGGCCTTATCCCAAATTATGAGACAATCATTTCTAGAACTTGGCTTCCACTCATCTCTCTGAGCACCTTCACTACTTCAGTGCCTGTGAGACAGCAGACATCTTTGCTGAAAGGACACAACTCTTCCATCCTGCACAGCAACATTACTCTGAAAACATAGTATGCTCAAACTTCTATCCTTTCACCTTTGCCACTCAACAGACATAAATGCATTAGATAACCAAAACTTTCTACCCAACATGTTGGAAAGCATAGTTTTAGTGGTCTAAGCAATCTCTTCTCCAGAGCTAATAGAATAAAATGGAACAGAAGTAAGACTGAGCATCTGACAATACTCTTATTTCATGACAAAAATACTTAGAGAATATGACACAAAATATTTTTATAGCAGTACCAACAGCTTTATTAGAAGCAATGGCTGTGAAGGAAAAAAATAAATATTCCTCTGTCCTTCCTCCCCTGGTCCACTGTAGCAATAGCTGTTTGATTTCCTTTCAGAATATTTACAGTCAAAAATCCATTAAGAAGCTTGTCCAAACTTTCTATAAAGGGCAAGACCTAGCAATGTCATTGCAAGACCTCATTACTGTGATCACAAAATAAACTCAATTGTTATGCAGGACACAGTCATTCCCAATCTTTTAGGATTTTTCATTGGTTTTTGTTGGTTTTGCTTCCTGGATTTTTTAATCTTCTGCAATGATTGCCCCATTATTCTGTTACTAAGTTATTCCATTATTCTACTGAACAGTGAGAATTGCATCCTTCTTTAAAGAATATGGAGTCTATCACTCTTGGAGTCCTGGAATGGAATCTGCTTTCCTCTGCTTTTTGCACACCAAGACTAGCATGACAGGCTGTCTGCCAGGGTGTGCAGTGATCTGATGAGGGGCAATGGTTTCAAAGTAGAGCAGGGCAGATTTAGATTAGACACACGAGCATTGCTGATGCCCAGAGAAGACACTCTTCCTCTTGCTTCCTGGATTCTCCTTAGTCACCTCCAGCCCTTTTGGAAGAGGAAGAATATCCAACATTGCTCTAAGCTATAGATACTTGTTTCCTAAGTCACTGACATGTATTGAGAGATTTCTACCACTGCCAGGCGAAGGATGCCTATGTACATTCAGGACGTGTAAGAGGAACTAAAGAAAAAGCCTCCTCAGAAAGTATTTTCTAGCTACTTCTCTTTCCAGATGATTTGGTCATTCCAGCCTTTCAGAGCAGCATAGCAGAATAAGAAAGCTAGTGTTCTTAGTTTTGTCTAGTCCACCTCATCCACTCAAGAAAAACAAGATTGTGCGTGCACATGTTAAGGAAATAATATATTGGTGTTGCCAGTACTGCTGTAGTGTTTAACTTGCAGAATTTAGTTTTGCTTAAATTTTGTTTTCAGTAACTTTCTTGAAATAGAAATAGCTTTGTCCAGAGATACCATGCAACGTCTCTCATGTTCTGCTCATCAGTAGCAACAAAATGCTTTCCTCATGTTGTCAACATACCATATCGCACATCTTTCAATTTGCTCAGATTAAAGAACTTCTTCAGAGGCTGCTTAGGATCCAGTGGTTCCACAATCTGTACAAAAGGGTTGCTCATGGTTATGCAAGATCTTTAATGCCCCTGAAACACAAAATTTGAAAAAAATTTAAAAAAAAATAAAATCAAAGCCTTTTCATAACATCTATCCCACGTGAAGTGTGTCATGCAGTTCCCACAAAGCACCTGCTACACAAACCAGGTCTGTACCAGACAAAAAGGTACTAGCAATCTGTGTCAGTCACATTCTTGCACCAACAAACCTATTTGTAACACATGCTCTGCAACAAAGCATTTGCAGGAAGGTAAGAACATTGTGAAAAATACAGATACAAAGTTTACAAAGGAACTCAAATGTCTGCACCTGACAGCCCTTTCTGCATCTGTAATCCACAAAAAACAAAGACAACATGGTCCCGCTTCTTAAGGACAATGGTGTACACCTAACCAGGCATTTGCTTTCAAAAGGGAAAACAATTTAACTAAAACAGAAAACACAGTAATTATACTTGAGCCAGAAAGTGTTACAGATTAACATTACAAACCTGGATTATCAGACACAAGGAACTCTGGTGATTTTGGCATGATTTGTGATTTCAGCATGATTTGTGAGGGTCAGCATCAAAACAACAAAAAAAAACCTTATAAACAACCCCCCCCCAAAAAAAAAAAACCAACACCAAAATACTGAAATATTTTCTTTTTTTTTAAATATGATTATCCTAACTTTATTCTGGATAGAGCATTTCACTGGGACCTAGAACTTTTAGTGTTTACCTATGTAAGTTAAAGTACTCAGAAACACTCCCAAAATCCCAACCAACTAGCACAGAGGACATACATTTAATGCAGAAACATCCATCCCAGAAAAGGTTAACTGCATGCAGATTGCCTAGTGGAACAGCTCCTCGGACACTCATACAACCTGAATTCTGCCCAGGACTCTTCTGTGACCACTGCCTTAAGACAACGAGCAAGCTTATGATTTAACAAAGAAAATTCTCTTCCAGCGCCTGGCAACATTCCCAGTCATGATTAAAGTAGGGTTATAGTAGGGAGAGAATCACAGGCCTGTTTTTCAGATCCATTGTTTTCCCACAGCACCATCCCTGTCTTCATTCAAGAAACACAGTTCCTTATCTCAGTTCTTCAAACAAACAAACCCTCAAACCAATCAGGAATGAGATTCATATCCTTTGACAGGCCTTGGAAACTGGTGTCAAGGGATGCGCTAAGTCCAGTATTTTTAAAAACCAGGTAATGTAAAACCAGAGAGTGAATTAATTACTTTCACACATCAGTCCCACTGAAAATTGACTACCACATGGAATACATTTATGGGAAATTTTTGAAGTATTCCAGCACAAAACATATTTCATGTATTTGGAAGACAAAGTCAGACAAAGCGATTGAGAAGGAGAGATGGCAGAAACAGTGACAAAGGAAGGTTCAAGGTATAGAGCAGTTACACACTAGAAAAGAAAGGAACAGTTACAGAATCCTCTCAATAATGGAAGTTTCTAGTATAAAAGCTGAATGCCCAGGGAAGGCAGACAGGTAAGCAAATGGACAGACTGCAAACTCACAACCCTCAAATATATCACCTCTCACATTCCCATCTACAATTTGTTTTCTGAGATTCCTCTTCCTAGTTTTGCAGACAGCCATTCCACGTGCAAGCCCACTAAGGTTTAGGTGTTTTCTGCTTTCACAGTGTTAACCACTCAGCTATTCCTCTTCTAAGCAAACTCCAGGCTTCTAAGATTGAGCATGACGAAAATAAATGGCTTCCCTCCTCTCCTTGACACCCGTATTTCTGATGAGCATTATTTTCTGCCTTCCAAGATTATTTCATGTGTATCCACTTGTCATGGGAAAGTGTAAGGGCATCCTCAGATAGAAAATGCTTGGATATTCCCTGACAGATAAAGCAGATCAAGACTTCAAGATGACCATAATGTGTCTGCAGTGCTCAGTTCACATATTCTCATCTAAGTATAAAATGCAACTGTAACTTTTCCCATTCATATCAGAAACTTGGCAAACCACTGTAGCAATTCAGGATGCATTATCTCCTTGCTCCAACTTCTTTTCCAGCCATGGCCTTCTGACCTGAACACAGCTTTTTAAATTCACAGTATGAGATGCTTCAGTACAAAGTTGCCTTCATCCTCATGTCACACAACGACAGACTGTAGGGTGACCAAAGCCCAAAGTGTTCTTTTCATCTGCCTGGTACAACCTTGTAACCATTCAGAAATCCACCCCCAAAAAGGTCAAGTATCCAGAAAAAATACCAAATTGCATCATTGCTGTAGCAAATCTCACAGTGCTGGAGAAGTCTCTGTCATAGCAGCTATCTCCAGTCAGTAAATTATAAACCAAGTGACACAATACATAGCTCAGGGTAGTGAACTACCAACTACCACAGAGGTGTGAGTGAGCAACATTCTGCAGACTGAGTACACCAAATTTTTTTTATTAAGTAATAGCAGCAATAGATACAGATTAACTTGAGATTGCAGCACAGGATATTTACTGAAGTCTTGCAGATGCTGAAATGTAAATACATAAAAGGGTAGGCAGATATCAGCCTGGAACAGGCTCAGGGTCACAGACACCGACTATGGTCAGTGCCACAGGACCACAGTAACTGCTCATCACACCTACCAGAGTCCATTCCATCTTCTGCCTAACAGTCACAAAACCATTTGCACAGGTTACATTTGAAGCAGGATTCCAGAGTGGCTCCCAGGAAGACAGAATTACAAATGGAAAAGGTTTCTAACGATAACAGCCACCAGCCATGTTCATCCTAGCTTGCTACAGCAGCAACTGTAGCCCAAGCTATCCTCCTCCCTTCAATGATCCAGACACATGTTCTTTGGTGTTTGTGCAATTCTAGGTACAGCACTAGGACTCCATGGGTTTCAGCTGACTGAAATCTATTAAATGGTTCAACTTAGGAGATTAAAAACAAACAAACAAACAAACAAAAAAAAGCACAGCAGAGTCCCATTACTGGAGCCCTCTCAAAGGGCTGCATGACTTGTAGTTGCATAAAGTGCACCAGAGAAACAACAGCTTTATTTTAGGCCTTCCTGTGGCTACTAAGAGTTCTGTGAACACTGATGATTTGGCTCACTCCAATGTTGACCACCTTCAAACCTACATTCCTTAACTGCTGTTTTCCACTCACCT
Organism: Turnix velox; assembly: GCA_013400935.1. NCBI lineage: Eukaryota > Metazoa > Chordata > Aves > Charadriiformes > Turnicidae > Turnix > Turnix velox. Next base: position 92,784 of record VZTY01017594.1, read on the forward strand.
TGTCACATCAACACAGTTGCTTAGCGCTGTGCCACCTAGTACTAATTCTTACCACAGCACGCCTCAAAGCCACCACAGATTGTGTGCCACAGAAACTCTGATTGATGGCTTCTCTCTCCCTCAGCTCCCCTTCATCCTCCCCTACAGAACCAGTAGTGAAGAAGGATTCTAACCATGCACACCAAGAGAAACAAATATATTTGAATGAGACCATATCTCTCTAAATAAAAAAATTTTAAAAAAGCAGCTGGTTTTGTGCATGAATGTGGCATTTGCCCTCCAGAGTAGAGAACAGACCCTTGGCAGTAACAGCTGTTCCACAATGTCTCTATCCCTCTGGATACAACACAGAAGGACTCAAATTTCTATGCCAACACAAGTTTCACATTGGGATACTATAACAGAGCATTTGCACTCACAAAAAACTGAATATTCCTCTCTGCGCTGAGCTGAACAGCAAATTGAGCTTTTTCACCATGAAAGCTCTTAAGCAACTGAAAAACAAACACTTGAAAATTACTACTGGCTGTGTTCTGCATATGAATCCCTACATCAGCCTGAAGACCACACCACTTGAACAGTCATTCAGCATTTTAGTACAGACATATTAATCTCACTCAGGAAGGGGAACATGTCTCTACCACTGTCTTCTAGGTCATTTTTGGTTCCTTTGTTATTATCTGTCAAATCATGTAAGGGTGCCTACCTTATTAACTTCAGGTTTATCTTGAGCACCTGTTCATAAAACTAAACATCTAATAGCCAGGCAAAAACTGATTTCAAGTAATAAAAGCTCTTTTTCCCTCAGAGTGGGTAAATTCTCAGCCAGCAACTGGAAGCACACACTTGACTAAAGAGCAGTTTCATTTGAACACTGTACAAGATGCTAGAAAAGGCTTCCCTCAGCCAAAGCAAAGATGGTATCTTATCACACATCAAGAAAAGGAGGAGGGCTCAGACTTGCCAGTACCTGCAGCAGATCTATGAAGAAATTTGCAACTGAAATTGGGGAAAAGGAAAGGAGAGCTGGTATGACCACTATGACAAAAGCCCTGCCCTACTGATAAGGCAGAGGATATGGGGAACATGACCTTGGCTTGGCAAATAAAGCATTTTCCATCCATGCTGAATCACACCTGACTAATTTCCATCCCAAGTTACCATTCTTTCTCCTACTTCCACAAGTTCTGTTCACTCAACTGATTGACATAGTGTGTATATCCATACTTAGTTACCAACTAGGTGACAAGCAGTTCTAAATAACAAAAGCAAGCAAAAAAAAAAACCTAAAGAAAGCTGCAATACAGCAGCAGGCTACTGAGCTGAAAATCCATCAAGACAAAATTGAGCATGCATTTTCAGACATTGCTAAGCATTATATCAACTAAACTAAGGGGTATTGGCCAAGCCCCCACAAGAAAGTGAGTCTCGGCAACTTACATTGCTCTTCTCATGGTTTCACATTCTACTCCACAATAGGCCTTAATTAAAAATGTTAATGATTACTTCCAGTTTACCTAAGTTATACATTTTTTAGCTATGAATAAAGTGGGTCCACTGTGAAGGAACTGCAGCATACTCTGTTTAAAAGCAAGGAAAGAAAACATCCATGTTAACCATGCTGCCAGGAGTCTGCATTTTTTACATGGAAAGAGAACCTCCCCAGTACTAGTCAAATGTCTGCAGCAGTAAAACTTTGGTAAGTAAATCCATCCCTAACTTCAGTCAGTTTAGCAAAGAACTAGTACAGATATTTGTGTGGTAGAAAAAAATTTTAGTTTAAATACCCACACTGCCTAAGAAAAATGTTTTTGCTACCCTGGGAAAAACCATGCCACCCCAACAAAAAACCACACAAACTGAAGGGAAAAAAAAAACCCACCAAAAAAAACCCAGCTAAGAACCAAACCTCTGCAAATGACCCCAGCATTTGGACGGAGTCCAATACCACTACCACAACAAGCAGAGTCTTGTTTTACTATATTACTTTTGGAAATGAAACAGATGAGTACTACTGTTGCAATAAACACAGCTCTTTTAAGAGAAGCTGTTACTATTTAGTGCCCTACCTGTGATACTACATAAGAAATACAGAGTGCTACACTGCTGCAAGAGTCGTGATGACATCAGACCACTCACAGAGATTTGCAAGAGAACCTTTGTATTTCTCTGTTACACAGAAGTCCCTTCATTGAACAATCCTAAGTAAAGTCTCAAGAAGTGCCTTTCAACTTAAATGCTCATGAGGAAATTGGTTCTGGGACACAAACAGGACTCTGGATTTAATTTTCAACTGCTTTCCCCTAACCACAATACTAAAACATCTATTCAGAACTGTAGTTGTGCTACACTTCCAGTGCACTGAAATTTTAAATAATGGTATAATAGAGATTATATATAATCTGATACACAGTATTAGGCCTATATATTTCACAGGCTGTTGTAAATAAGCTTTCTCACCATTTCACTTTGTTAGCAGTGCACATACAGAAACAGAAGATTTAGTTCAGAGATCAAGCTTGTGAAATCAAGCCTTTAGGTCCCTAAGTATTTCCACCTCCAAAGGAGATGGAAGGTTTACGTGTGGGCCCAATTCCAAGGTGTGGATATTAAACTCCCACAAGCCATCGGCCCTCTGGAAAGCCAAATGCTACTTTCTTCCTCACTTCCAGTTAGTTCACTTGCTGTCTGAGGGACACATCTCTAGCACCCTCCACCAACCTCTACAATGCAACCTAGCCTTACAGTTGATACTGATCCTAATTAAGCAGACATAAGTGTTCAGGGATGCTGTGTCAGCAGACTCACTGATGAGCGTCCTAGTTAAAATTAGAGACTAATTTTATTTTTGCTGCATGAAAACAAGCAGTTTCATGCTTGAGAATACAGGAAAGCTTATGTGGAGGCTATGAAAAATTACTATTTTTTTTACATTTTGGATATCTTTTTCCCCCCTGAAAGAGCAGCTCTGAACTTTTCCCTACTTCCTATCTCCATACAAATTTGCTGCTCATTTTCCCTGAGTCTTAGACTATTCATTAACAAATATGCAGAAATGCAGCATGGGCCAGTTTAACAAAGAAACAGATTTCAGTGTTCGCCAAATAATTTTTTTTTTTAATTAATTCAGTGTAATACACACAAACACATTCCAACTGATAAAAGCGGAAGCGCTGCAAGAAGTCTGGAATACAGAGAGCAATTTAAGTGTGTACAAAGGTTTGGTCTGAAATCTGCTTTCGATTTCAGTAGGCAGGATTAAAAAACATATCTATAACAACCTGTTGTTTTCAAAAGGTTTACTGAAGGAGGGAACAGCAAGGGAGAAATGCTGCAGAGGTGCACAAGGGAAAGAGAAAAAATAAATGTAAGTTCTGTGAATCAGCCCCCTCCACACACTATTACCACAGTGTAACTGTAAACTGTTGTCTGTCACTTGAACTGTTTCAAAGCTATCACAGACATGAAGGTGGAAGGAGTCCCTTCAGGATGAAGAACTGATGAGGAGACTACAAATGCTGAGAAATAAATCTGGCATTGTGTGCAGAGTCCTAACTTTTCATGCCATTTCAAAACAAAACCTGTGTTCTAGAAACAAAGAAAGACAACTTTCTCACAGAAAAAGCAAAATAGCAAAAAACAGCTGCTTGCAATTTCAGCAGCTCAGCAGCTATTCAACTGTTTGTGCAGATTAATCCAGCTTCCCAACACCCCTAGTTTCAGTCTGTAATCAGAACTTGTGTGCATGTGATAAGACTTCATCAATTCCAACTCAGTTACCAGAGACTACTAGTCATCGCCCCTGAGGAGGAGAATTAAAGATGTTTTGTGTCAACTTAATTTAACTGGCTTTTTAAGAACAGTTTGCCACAAAAAGGCTGGACAGGGGGAAATCCCAACAAAAATCCCAATAAAAACCAAACACTCTCTTTCCCAAGCTTCTGAAGCCCTGACATTAGAACTGTGAGAAGTCCTAATTCCTGCAAGGAATTGCCAAACCCAGAAAATATTCTGAGCTAACAACTCCCTGAGACAGCACCGAAGGCAGGAACTCTGAAAAATAAGTACCTCCTACTCAGAGGTAGAGCAAACTGGAAATGAAGACTATCTTCTCTTTCGAAAGGAGAGGGGACCACTCCTCAACTCCTATCTTTCCAGTGATTTTAAAAGGATCCTGCTGATACCATTGAACACTGAATTACAGACCTCTTGGTCTTTCACAACTTCCCACACCTGTGCTAGCAGTAGAAGTGGAAACCAAATATCAAAGTACAACTTCCAGTTAAAAAATAAGAGAACCATGAGTGGTGTTATGAAACCGGGCAATGTGCTGAGCCAACGCAAATAAACTAATCTAGACATACACTCAAACCAGATTCAGGGACTGGGCATCTGATGACAGCCACTGTCCTCAGTCAGGTGGCTGCAGGTACCTGCGCTGCAGACTTCTTTCTGCCTTACAGGCAGTTGTGCCTGCTGCCTTTGCAAAAACAGGATTCTGACACACAAAATCAAACAAAAACAAAAGATTAAAACCTGTCACTTCACTTTCTACTGCCCTTTTTCCCCCATCCCTTTTCTGTTCTACCTACTCGTGGTGTGGCTTCATTGGGCAGGGCTGCTGTATGCTCAATATGTGCACTCTGCACTACTCTCTACTACTCAGGTGCTACCTAAACAGCCATGGGCAAGGCAGGAGCTGTTTTCCAGTAGGAAAAAAACAAAGGAAAAGCTCAGACGAGGACAGGGCAACATAACCTCTTTTCCTTCTCGTTCAGCTGAAGCTCTTCTTCGCTTCCGGCGGAGAACTCTATCACGGCTGTGAGGTGACTCAAGGCCGGCCCTCGAAGTACCGCGGGCGGTGCCAGCGGGGATTCAGCCAGCCGCTCCTCTTCCTGCCCCACTGCAGCCCCGCTGTGTCACTAAGCCGCGCTCCGCCAGCCGTCAGCCCCCCACAGTACAGGTCAGACGGCCCCTTCTAGCCCACCCACGCCGGGAGCTGGGCACCACCGCTGTCGGGCTGGGATGGGATGGCCTGGCCTGGCGTGCCTTGCTGCCGATCCCCGCCCTCCGCCCGGGCCTGCACCCGCCTCCGTTCTCCCTCTCGGGAAGCCCCTCACCCCGCAGCCGGCAGGGCTTACCACCGCAGCGGCCGATGGGAGAAGGAAAGCGGGTTCAATGAGCCCGAGCCGCCGTCAGCGAGAAAGGTGTCAGCAATACGGCTAGGGCCCGCACTCACCAGGGAACGAGGAGAAACGAGGCGCTACCGTCCGTCAGGAGCCGCCGGGCGCTAAGAGGGAAGGGGCGGGGGGTGAGCTGGCTCCGCCCCGCCTCCCTCAAGGCCGGATGGAAGCCTTGAGCGGGGTGGGAAGGAAAGGAGGAGCAGCTGCTGGGGCAAGGAGGGGGCCGAGCTTCCCCTTCCTGCGCGGAGGACTGGCCTGGGCTCTGCCCTCAGGAAACTTTGTCCGGGGAAGAGAGGACGAACCAAAGGAGAGCTTCTGTGGGTGGAGAGGTGGCCCCCGAGGGTAGAAGGTGGCCAGGATGGCGCCGGCAGGGCCGAGGCCATATGGGATCAGGCTTCTGCTGCGGGCTGGCCGTGGTAGGGACAGGTGCTGTAAAGTGGCAGTGGGGCAGGTTCCTGAAGTCCCGGCACTGCCGTCAGGGCCTGGACCTGAAGGGGTGTTGATGGAGACGCTTGGCTTGGCTGTGGACATGAACAGCTTGTTACTTATAAACTGGTGAAGGTCAATAATGTGACGCCAATACTGAAGAGCAACTGTTAGAGTACAGGGTGTCCTAATTAACATCACCCCCCATGGAGTGTTTTTCAGTGCCTGATCGGCCTGCTGTAGAATAGCCTACAGCCTGGGACTGAATAAAATCAATTAAACTCGTCTGATACCTAAGAAAACTGCTTGATAAATAAGAAAGGGGAGATGTGTGGGAAAAGCATGCCTGTATCTCACAATTTTGGAGAAGGTCTTGATGTATAGATGACTTGCTATTCTCTGGGAGTGGGAGTTGGATGAAAAGACAGTATTTCTTGTCCAAAGAAAGCTCAGGCTAAGAGCTGACATGGCTCTTTGCTGCAGAGGAGTGTGTCTCAGAGGAGCAAGCTGATGCAAAGAGTGAAAATGGAAGTACTTTTGGTAGTATGGAGCCCAGAAAATGCTCAGGGTGATTGTTTTTTTGGATTCCTGCTCAGCAGCCTACATCCAGCAGACTGGAGCCAACCAGAGAACATTAGCAAACAAGACCTGTTTTGTATGTGTTTTATTTTGAATGAAATTCTGCTTTTGGTGCATCTGCTGATGACTGTGCTGGTACAGTTAAGACTCCCCCACTGTAATGAAACCTCTGATTTGTTAACTAACAACATCCATAAGATATAGTTCTTTCGAGTTATCATACAAAATCCTTTCCAGGGTACCCTGTTTTCTGTTCAGCTTATTACCTCGTGAAGTATTTCGCATGAAGTTCTTCTATAGAACTGAATTGTTTAGAACACATGAAAATGGACATTCATTCACAGTGTTTTGGAAACACTTGGCTAGAGTGGTTCACAAGACTGATCCTGTCAGAAAAGTAATATTTGTAGTTCAGCAATGGAAGGAAATACCACAAGATAGTAGATTGCTCTGGTGGTATCAGAAGCCAGAGAATTTCGAAAACCCCATGTTGCTTGCTTACAGGTTTAGATGTTTCATTAGTTGATAATTTGATTTTTATATGTGTATATATATATTACATAAGAATAAAAACATTTATTTTCTTCTTAGATAAACTCCTGTAATAAATATTGGGTTTACTTAAAAAAAAAAAAAGCAACAAGGTTGTGATTTTCTTGTTGCTGCTGTTTATAGCAGAACGGACGTACAAAGTGCATATGAGATACAGAGTTTCGAGTCATTAAGAAAAATCTTTTATACCTAGATACCAAAACAGTTGCTGCAAAATCTGATTGACCAAAAATCTGTTGAACAAAGAGTAGCAGAAACAGCAAGTCAGCAACAAATATGGGAAATCCATTTGTCAGCTCTTAATTTCTGCCAATGAGTATCTGCAAGGTTTCTGTTTTCTGTGGAGGTAAAGCCACAGAGAGTGAGGAATGGGAGGCAAGATTTCTTATCAAAGAAAGAGAGGCAGGGCAGCCATAGCATCTAGTTTTTATATATAAGGGTGGAGAAGCCAAGATGGAATTGGTATTCAAGGGTTTATGGTAATACTGTCTTACGGTTACTGCAGGAGTGTTAGAGGCTGTCATAACTCTCCACAAGGCTTATAATAATGTGGCTACTTAGCAGATGATTAAAAGTTTGTGGGTTTTCTCCTTGCCTATGACTAGTATTTCTTTAGACTTGTTTGTAAGAACAGTGTTTACTGAAATGCATTCTAGGTTGTAATATCAGATTGCAAGGATGTCCAATAGTTTTCTGGGGCAATCATGCATTGTTCAGAATCATGGTTAAAGGAAATGACTTTCAGCTCTTGCACTAAAGATGGACACAAATAGGAGTAGTGGTGCCTTTCACATTGAAGTAATGAGCATTCCAGTGCTTGTGATTTCCTGGTTTTTATCTTTTTTCTTGAAATTATTTCACAGCAGATGACTTGTGTGTCAATGCTTTATCCTTTCTGTCTTACTAGAGAAAACCATTTACAAGAGGTTTTGCCTAACTTCAGATTCCTTTTAGAGTGTTCTATGAGTCTTTTCACCGAGCAGTATCCTAGGAATTCAAGAAGAGTATCATGTCTGTTCAATCCATACCTGACTTCACTGTCACACCTCTGTAAACATGTTTTTCTGACAATGGAGATTGTGAAGATACACCTTTCATCTTGTTCAAACCAGAAAAGCAGTTAGTAGACTTCTGTACTGTGATAATCCACCGGGCAGTCTCACAGGATCATTGAGGTTGCAGCAACCACAGGGTTGCCACAGTCAGTCTCAAACTGAGCTAGGATCTGGGTGAAACAGAGACAATAATGCAAGACTGTTCACCCACAGTACGCAGAGCTGTTTGCTGTCTGAAATAGTTACCCCGAAGAAGTATCCCTCAGTAGCACAAACATCCTCCTTCTTTTTCCTGGCTATCTGCAGTATAATGAAATTGGCTGATGAGGCTTACTCTGGACTGTTGTTTTGCCAGAAGTAGCACCTAAGAGCACGTCATCTGTTGGTGAGGGCCCAGAGAATAGTCACCAGAGCACCTCTCCTCTCCTATGATGACAGGCTAAGAGTGCTGGGGCTTGCTCGGCCTGGAGAAGAGAAGATTTCTTAGTGCCTGGAGGCAGACTACAGGAAACCTGGAGAGGGAATGTTTACCAGGGAACGTAGCGCTAGAACAGGAGGCACGGTGGGTTTAGATGAGACATGAAGAGGCTGATGAGGCCCCGAAACTGGTTGCCCAGAGAGGTGGTGGAGGCTCCATTCCTGGTATCATTCAAAGCTAGGCTTGATGAGGCTCAGAGCAACCTGATTCAGAGCAAGATTTTCGTTCTTACTGCAGGGTTGTTGGAATAGCTGACTTTTGAAGGCCTCTTCCAACTCAACATTCTATACTACTACTACAGAACGTGCAGTACTATCACTGCATATTCTGCAAAGTGTGACATGAATTAGTATTTTCAAATTAAGTCAGTTTTCAGGAAAAGTGTTTCACCATGGGAAGCCATCAGCCAATGAGTTTGGGTATGTGGTGGCCTACAACTTGTCCTGGGTTCAGGAAATCAGATTCGTTTGGCAACTCACAGAGGAGTTCATGCTTAGATTTCATTGCTGGTCAGATACACCCAACTGTTTTAAGCTGTTACAATTGTCACAGTGCAACTGTAGTAATGGAGCCTGAAAAGCAAGAATCTAGTATCTCTCAGAAGACTGGCTAGAAATATCAAAGTGGATTCTGTTTTTTTAAACAAGTAGAAGCCTGCCACTTCTATAACTTTAATGAGATGATTGTGTATCCTCTAAAGAAAATTCTGAGGTCAGCATAGTTTAAGAAATACGTTATGATTTGCTTCTGGTCTTAGCATTGTTTTGCTTAAATGGCTTTCTGTAAACGAGTCTTCCATTCATTTAAATTGCAGTAATAATTACTGGGCTTCGTAGCTTGGCTTCAATATCATAAATATTTAAGTTCTGCCACCTACTGGTTCATTGGGGTTTTGTGAAGGCTTGATTACATTCATTATCAATAAAAAGCACTGACTTGGGAGTTCAGATCCTGATTTTGCTCTGCAGTTGAAATTCACACCAGTGTACAGTCAAGGAACCATCTTGTGGAGCAAAAGCACTTGTTTGACATTATTCACCTGATAGAGTTGAAAGGGGATGAATGGGGGAAGTAAACAAAGACATCGGGTAGGAGCAGCCAACTTTGGAGCCCATTCTAAACTACTTACTGTGGGAGAATTTCTAGAAAATAATGGACATGTCGATTGTCTAAGTAAGGTTTAGTAATGCAGTTATGATGTGAGGCCTGGATGCAGAGATGTGATCAAAAGCATGGAAAAAAACCCAACTCTGATTCTGGCAAAAACAGCTCTACTAGGGAAGTCACATGCTCAAGATTTGAGCTGCTACAGTGCCTGGAACATCAGTGTACAAGAATGCAGATAACAGGTAACCAAGAATTTGAGTTATGTTAACCAATTATGTATCTACAACCCTCTGTTATCTAACCAATTATGTATCTAAAACACTCTGATTCTAACAAATTGCATAACCACATACGCTATGCTTAAGTAATAATTGTCTACCAGTGATTGTCTTTTTTTCTAAGAAGACCATATAACGATTTAAGTTTGGCTAAATAAATGGCTTCAGCATGATCACACTGGTCTGCATATGAATCCTGGCAACAACCTACTTTTGTTTTGCAGCCCTGGCAGCCTACTGAACTCACACACAGTCCCTGACCCCTACCCATTTCCTACTACACGCTCACTGTCACACATTCAGTGACTGGTAAATGCCTTGAGCATTCACTGTAGCACCATCCTTCCTTCCCTGTGCTGATGCATAATTATTTGCAGCTGCCCTTATGTCCAGAACTTGTTTTTTCCCACTTCCCATGGGGCCTATTCCAGTGAGATTTCTTACTTCTAAGAAGCAATGGTGAATAGTGAATTCTGTAGCTCAGGAGTTACTCCACTTTAATAGCACAGAGGTGTCCTAGGCAGCTAGGATGGAGAAACAATAACGATCACATTGATTTAATTTCCATTTCTGCTGCAATCTAGGAACAACTTCACCTTCAGAATTCTGTAATTGACAATGAAGTGTACATACAAGCAAATTCTACCTTAACCAGTATTTAAGGACAGTTTAATAGATCTGGTAATTGTCTGTATTTAGCCAAAGTGATGTGATGTTTTCACAAGTCAATAAAAGTATACGAAATTGAAAAACCCTGTTTAAATGACGGAAGGTAAAATGCAGTTTGGAAAAAGAGGAAACTGGGCCAAGAAGAAAATACGTTGCATTTCAGGATAGGCACTGTTAGGGAAAAAACATTCATAGGTAAATAGTACTACTGACATCAAAATATGGGTTAACTTCTAGATATATGCTGCAAGGGTTAACATACTAGTCATAGATGATGGAGAAGGCTCAAAGTAATTCCTTCAGCAAATCTTGAGCTATTTTTGCACTGTCTAAAAACTAAACGTTTGGAATTAGTCTTGATGAGATCTGTGTTGCTATAGCTTTTGGTGGAGTTGTTACCAACTTTCACCAAACAAAGCACACTGTGCACAACTCACTGGAAGCTTCTTGGAGGAGTACAGGGTCTGGGCTTTAAATCAGCAGGCAAAGCATTGTCTTTTTGAGTGCCTCTGTACACTCACAGTAGCTAAACAGCACAAGACTTTGCTAAGTAGAAAAAGTGCTGTTTTTCCCTGGCTGTGAATTTCTGAAGGGAAAAAACCTCTGGACAAGTCTTACTCCCTTAGCACTGGCTCTGCATCGAAGTATGTCTTCCAAGATCCCTGTGGGTAACTGTGCTTAAATAGAGCAGCTGTTTTGCTCTAACAAGAAAGAAAAGCTACTATATTACTAATGAAAGATACAATATCAGCAGCAGGGAAAATTTCACTTTCTTTTAACAGTTATTCATCAATGTGCATACTTAATCCACCTAATAATATCAATTTCAATGCTTGTTTAGCATTGAATCCACCTAATAACATTAATTCAATGTTTGGAAAAATACCATTTTTACCATTTTTACCTTCATTCAGTCACAGTAGAGGGTTGTGCCAAATGTTTTCTTAAAGAACTGAGAAGAAAGCAGAGCCAGTGCAAAAGCTACAAGCTGAGGATCACTATTCTCTGCCTACTACTAATGCAGAGATGGAAGAGGAGAGGGATAAGGAGGCATCTGGAAGCACTAATCTCTCTAAAGTAAGGAGAGTGATAAAAAATCTTGTTGTCAACCTGAAATTCATAGTTTTCCAGTTTCTCTTTCTTTCATTGTTATTACTCATTTCCATATTCATTTCAGAAGAACTTCTGATTTACGTTCTAGTAATTTCTCCGAAGTGTGAAAATGGGAACATTCATCTGTCACTTTGAAATTAACTATTTGACACTTGTATTAGAAGCAAACACTGAATCATAGCTGTAAAGAACAGCTGTAAAGAACAGCTGGTACATTATAGAATGCAATAGAGAATGTGCTCTCTGAAATGGCATCTATATTGTATACTGGCTTTACAGACGTGTTTTCTATTGAAGATGCAGAAGAAAGCTGTAGAAATTCCTCTGCTGCACCCTAATGGTTGCCTGTGTTTGTGCCTAACATTACTTTTCTCTTCATGCCTGAACATTACCAATTAATGGCTCTTAACCATTTTTCAATTAAAAGTTAGATACTTCCTACTTTTTTCCCAAGACATTTGTGCTAGTAATTTGCTTTTTGATTGCATTGTTTTCTGGCAGAAATTTACCATTCTGAATAACAACATCAGTCATAATTCTAGACTCTTCCACACTCTTCCACTGAGTTTCTACTGAGGCTTTCTGACCAGATCAGATCAACTCAGATATGGCACATTTAGGCTGGAGGTATCTCTGACATAATTTTTGCTTCTGCAGGCAGAGAATAAGAGAATAATGCATTATGAAATGAAAGTTGAACCCCAATCCCTTACAAAAGTGAGAGCACTGGGCTAAATTATCTTACATCAGGCACTGTAATACTATTTCTGTTTAAAAAGTTTTCTTTTTTGCACCTTTGCAAGTAGTCCAAATCTTTCCATACAACCAAACTTTCATTAAGATCTACCCATTGAATGGAGCAGCTAAGAGGACAGAGGCTTGTATTTCTTCTTACCCTGTTTCTTGGCACTTTTAGATGCCATTAGAGTGGATAATACTCCACTACTGCTCTGTGTGCAAATAGTACCTCAATTGTTTTTCTTCCTGTGAACAGATTGCCCTCATTCACCACAGACCTTAATGAAAAGCTGTAGTTGTACCAAGAGCAGTCTACCCAATGGGAGTTGCTGTGAAATGTTAATTTCAGTGCTGCCAGACTTTCAAAGCTTTGCCCCCATTAGTGAAATCTCATTCACTTGATTTTTTGGATCCAGTATCTTCACTGGCCACAGTCACTGAAAATCTATTTACTAAACACAGTCATGTTTCCTATGCAAGAGATACCTGAATAGCCAGATTTAGTTCTGTGGTGCTTCTTTTAACTGTCTGTTTCCTAAAAAGCACTTCTTGATGCAGCTCTTGTAATTCTGTCTTTTAGGAGACTGTGTAAATGTGTTGTTTATATGGTGATAATTCAAAGGCTCCATTGCACACTAAATTCTATCTGAATGATCTTGTTCTACATTAAAAATTACACTGTCAGTACTCTAGTTTAGTCCATGTGCAGAGAAGATCTACCTAGCCTACAGAACCTGCCATGCATCTGCTGTGTTTTGACACAGCACCCTGTTATTTCACATTCATTTTCTTCTGGCTACACCATAGGCAAATGGCAACCTGCCCAAAATTCCCACCCTGAAGTCTGCCTTCTTAACCTGAACATAATGTTAACAGACTGGAAGGAAGAGCTGAAGTCTGGCTTTTTTCCATATGAAACTAATTTAAGATTAAGTTGTCAAACCTCAGGAACAATTTGTTGTGCCTTTGATCTTTGAAGCTCTTGTTAATGAATATTTTATATTCTGGTGTTCTGAATAGGGATCTGGGAGTAGAGAAGCCTTCCAGAAAGATGTAAAGTGCTAATTATTGAAGAAAAAAAAAACCACAAACCAACCAACAAACAAAGCAACCAAGAAACCCAAGTTACTGTACATCTTTAATTAAGAATGGAGTGTAGCATAGAATCATAGAAGGGTTCATATTGGAAGGCACGTAAAGTATCATTCAGTCCTAGCCCTGTTGCCCTGGGTAGGAACACCTTCCAGTAGATGAGATTGCTTAAAGTCTCATCTAGCCTGGACTTAAACACTTCCAGGGAGGGGGCACTACTCTGGGCAACCTGTTCCTGTGTCCCAGGTTGCTCACTGAAGTGAAAAATTTATTCCTTTGGTCTAAGCTAAATGTCTTCCTGTTTGAAGCTATTATGCCTCATTCTATGATTATATGCCCTTGTAAAAAATTCCTTCCTAGCTTCCTTGTAGGCTCCCTTCAGATACTGGAAGGCCACCACGAGGTCTTCTTGGCGTCTTCACTAGGGAGAGCAACCTCAACTCTCTCATCCCGTCTTCATAGGAAAGGTGCTCTAGCCCTCTAATGATCTTCATGGTCCTTTTCTGGATCCTTTTTAACAGGTACACATCCTTTTTGAGCTGAGGGCTCCAGAGGTGGGCATAGTAGTGCAGGTGGGTTCTCACAGGAGTGGAGCAAAGGGTCAGAATCACCTCCCTTCACCTACTGGCCACCCTTCTTTTGATGCAGCCCAGGATGTGGTTGGCTCACATGTGTGGTGGCTTATCTTCTGCTTCTGATCCATCAACACTAGCGAGTAATTTTCCTCAGTCTGGCTTTCAATCCATTCTCCACCCATCCCATATTGTGCTTGGGATTGCCTTGGCCCATATGCAGAACCTTGCATTTGGCCTTCTTGAACTTCATGAGGTGTGCACAGGCCTGTTCAGGTCCCTCTGGATGGCATCCTTCCCTCCAGGGTATCAACCACTCCACACAACTTGGTATCATCAGCAAAACTGATGAGGGAGCACTGAATTCCAACATCCTATGTCACCAACAAAGATGTTAAATATAAGGGTTCTCTTAGTAATTCACCTGGGATGGCTGTGTAAGAGGTGAGAACAGATAAAAACTGTGCTTGACTTTCTAGTAGGTTGGGGCTCTGAAGGTGGCTTTTGGCAGTGGCTCCTTCTGCTCATGCAGATGTGAACTGAGGGCATTCAGGTGCAATAGCCCCAGAATGGGCGAGCAGGAACAAATCAGTCAGGAGAGGCATTTGCGCCTGAAACTCTTGTCTCATCACAAGGACAGAGTGAGTGATGGCAGCTGAATATTCTACTTTTGCTGGCCTGACTTACTGTCTCAGGAGTTTTGCTGCTTGACAGGGCCTTAGATCTGCAATGCTGTTTTCTAGCCCTGGGACCATCATCCCCTACCATACATGTGGACACAAGTATTAGATCAAAGGAGAGACTCACCTGTGACCACATTGCTCTGGAGTTTCCATTCAAGCCCAGGTGATGTTTTCTTATGCTCTTGCTGGTGGAGGATGCAAGTGCTTCCTGTGGGCTGAAAGCTTCAACCAGAAAGCTTTATTAAATGATGGTTTGTATACCTGGTTTCTGGTATATTATTAGGCTGTAGAAACAGAAACAGATGTGGATTTAACAACCTCTTGGGAACAATTTTTCAGTGACCGGTTTGGTTTTATGTCTGTGGATGTTTCTGCCTATTTTGCATTGAGTTAGCTATTGCATTCATAAGAATTTCTTACATGTTCCCAAGATCCACACACAAACTGTGATTAAATAAACTAAGATAACAATCCTTTACAAGGAGTAAATTAAACCATATTTGGTTTATGGTGGGGTTTTTTTTGTTTATTGGTTGTTTTTTTAAATTCAGAGAAATAATACCTTAACTCTGAGAAAGTGCCTTGTGTTCTTTGTCAGGAAGTTAAAAATGTAAGAGCTGGAAATAAGATACTAAGTGTTAAACATCAATGTATTTGGTGCACAAATGTCTTTCTGTCACATCATCATGGTTGCTAGCTGGCCAGATATAAGGCTTCATCCCCCTGACCTAGCTGTGTTGTTACACAGGTGTTGATTTTTCCTTTCAGTTCTGGTATGGCATATTATTTACAAGTCTCAAGTTTTGTCAGCAGAACCAGAGAAGCTCTTGAGTCAGCAAGAAGTGCAAATGCTAAAATAAGGTATGAGTTCTGCAGTTATGTCTGCCCATGATAAATGTCTCTGCCTTTTTGTTAAAAACTAACTGATTTTTGTCTTTCTGTTCTTTCTTCTGTTCTAAGTCTCTGCATGTATTTGTGGAGTATTATCCCTTATTTATGAATATTAATATATAATACATAATTTATTTTCTAGAGTTCAAGAGGATAGACATTTTAATTTCTCTCTTTTATTTTCTTTCCAAGCTTTTGTAGTTTAATATGTTCTTTATTATAACCTTTATCTGAAAAGGTATAATCACTTAGTTAGGCTATATGAAAAATTGAAAGACATGGCAGCTATCTTATTAAATAATTGGAAATTGAACCAGAACTTTGTTTGAGCTTTCTGTATCTGACGTTTTGCTTCACTTATTCTGGGGGAGCTGTCACTGCTTGAACCAACCGTCATGTTATTTCTAATATGACAAGAACAATTGTTCTGAAGATGTCATTTTCAGGAATTAAGATGTAGAGCCATAAACCAAAAAGGAAACTAATTTAATACTAGCTACAAATACTTTTTTGTAGTGCAGGTATTAAAAGTTGCATCTCTCTTCTGCTTTGTGTTGTAGTCTGTAGAGTGTACAAAGGTAATATATTTTTCTTGTCTCTTCAGCTGCATTGCTTAAGGGAGAAAAATATGATGTGATACTGACAGCACATAAAACTCAATTAATTTTATATATGAAGTTTGAGTAAGGTACCAGAACTTGCATTTGTGAGTTTTATCAATGGCTTTTTATCTGTCACAGTATGTTCTCTCTGTGGATGCAGAAGGTACACAGAACATTACAAAAGGTTCAGAAAATCTAAGGTGTAAGTTTTCCTCATTTTACAGAATGCATTTCTACTGAGCCAGGAAACTCGTAAAAATGAGGATTTACCTTTATTGCCTGCCCTCAAGTTGTGTGACTTGTGTTTAATGAGGTTATAGCATACCAGGTACAGTAAATTACCTATCTGAGGATAAAATATATTAAGTTATCTTTTCAGATGCATTAACTTTTGCTCCATTTTACTAATCTGTCAAAATGGATGCTGTTTGATTGCTGCCTGTTTTAATCATATATCACTCTTATTTTTTAAAAAGTACATCTAAGAAGTGGTAGCTGTTCTTGTTGTTTCCATCTTTACATTACCATTCTGTACAGCAACAATTCCTCCATGAATGAAAAGTCCCCTCATATTTCCCACATATAGGAGATTAATGCAGATCTATTGAGACATGATGGATATCTCATCATTTTAGACAAAAACATATATACATGTATATACAGTCAACATACATACATGCCACCAAGAAGAGTATCTAACAAAGACAATCCTTTTATCTCATTCAGTTCTAGACTTTACAATGAATACATGAAAGCAGAAATTACTTCTTTGCTCACTCATGGCTGTCTGTCGTCTGTCGTACATGGGAATGTTTGTTCTTAATATAAAGTTGACTAATAACTAATAAATACCATTTCTATACAATGGCTCCCCTCAGAAACCCTGATCTAGGCAACCAAGCACAGCTTGACCACAAAAAGCTGCCAGCCAAGAATATGCTGCTGCTTAAAATGCAAGATAATTTTGCCTCAGCTGAACTCTTGGAGACAAACAGGACTTGCCCACCTTACCATAAATATGTTCTAGCTTCACCTTTCTCGTGACTCGTAATGTGAGATTACATGTCCCTATAACCATGACCCTGACTAGTAGCAGCCCTTTTGCACACTTTGCTATGATCCAGCCATCTCAAACTCTTTAGTCGGACTGGTCTTCTGGTCTGAGCCTTCTAAAATAGGTAGCTGCTTTTATTCTGTGATTCTTTGTAGATGCACACATTCCCGCAGTGTGAGAGACAGTTAAGCTAATTGCATGTAACTCCATACTCTTTGTCTCACATAAGTTACTGTTTCTTCTACAGAAGAAACTTTTCACTTTTTCATAAAGGTGAAAAAATAAATTAATAAAAAGGAAAAAAAAATCTCCAAAATTGGAATTGCTTACAGCTATCTTATCATTCTTCTAGTTTTGGATGAGTATCCTGAGTGCAGACACAAAGGCAGCTGAAATCTTACAACTAAGATGACCAGTTCTGAGTCAGGAACTGATATCAAAACTGATATTATGAACTGATTACTTCATTGGGATTTTCAAACAAGGTCAAATTCTGATGACCTTATAAGGCATCTGATGCCCTTAAAAGACATCAGTGAATTTTCCTAATCATACCATAGACTCAAGATGAGCTTCACTTTTTCAACTCTTCAGTCTCTATCTCTTGAGACAGGAAGGACTATTAGATCCATAGAGAAGAAAGGCTGTTCAACAGGACAGTCTATGTGGAAGAAAGGCAAGATAGGCAAGGGAACAGGTCAAGATCATCAAGATGTTCTTGAAGAAGAGCAATAGAAGAGGTCTCTTTGTGACAATACAATAACGTGGGTCAAACTTCCTCTCCTAAACAAGGAATAATGTCCCAAAGAGCAAATCTAACAAACAGCACTGAACTCCATCTAAAAAAACACTGGTATGTCTAATCTACTTGCAAATTTGGCTATGATGTAGTCAAACTCAGCTTGAAATCATGGAAATAGCCTATGTGGGAGTTGAGGAGAGCAGGCAGCATAGCAAACAAGCTGCTTTTGTTACTCTTGGATTCCCTTTGCCCATATTTAACTGAAAGTTAAATGTACGTGTGGTCTCTGAAATCAGTTGTCCTCTGTAAATGTCTGCACTCAGATGGTGCAGAGATAAAAGTCAAGGCACTCTATCAGCTTTCATCAACAAAACCAGCTCTCTAAGAAACAGTATTTATTTGTATGTTATAGTCCATTCACATTTGAAATGGATGACTGTAAGCTATTGAATCATATCATCAAGGGATAGCTGAGGTTGGAAGTGATCTCAGGAGCTCACCTAGTCTAATTTTCTTGCTCAGAGTCTGCACATCCATGAGGTCAGAACAGGTTGGTCATGTCTTGAAAATTTCCCACAATGAAAATGGCTTTCTAGGTAACCTGCTCCTCTTCTTGGTTAGCGTTAAGGTCGAAACTTTCCTCTGTATCCAGCCTGAATGCCTTGTTTGAAATTCTGTCTTTTGTTTGTTGTGCTCCTGGCATGCAGCATGTAAAGAGCCTTATTCCATCTTCTTGAAAACATGTGTTCGTACTAGGGGCTTAGTCCCCTGAAGCTGTCTCTTTAAGCTAAGTCCTGCTCCCTTAGATTCTCTTCACAGGCTAAGTGCTCCTGACCATCCTAGTCACACTCCAATGAACTTCCTCTAATTTATCAACATGCTTCCTGTATGGGGGGACAAAACTGGATGCAATACTCCAGGAATCATCCCTTTTCAGCCTACTGGCTGTGCTTCAAAAGGGCCCAGGGTGCTGTTTATCCTGGTCATTGCCAGCATACGCAGATGGCTCATCTCAGCCAGGACCCTTTCCACAGCGTTGACCCCTGCCTGTCCACTCATTTCTCCTGCCTGCCAAGGGCAATCTGGATCCAGTGTGCTATCTTTGCTGCCCCCTAGCTTGCTGTCGTGTGCAGACTTGACAATACTGCGCTCCGGCCCCTTCTCAGTGTGGATGATAAAGTCGCCCAGCACTACACCTTGCAGGGGAGACCCTGCTGTACTCACCCCTGACCTACTGCAGCCTTCAAGTATGACCCATTAACTAATACCGACTAATCCCAACTATCCAAATATGTATTTTTACTCATGTAGTTGTCCACTCATGCTGGAGACCATATTATTCCAGCTTGGATACAAGAATATTGTGGAAGACCATGTCCTAAAGCTTGCTGAGGTCAACGTTCTATCAGTTTCCTCTCCTATTCAGATCTATCCATTTTGATACAGAAGACGATCAGGTTTATCAGGCACCACTGGCCACTGGCAAATTTCTACTGACTGTTTCTAATAATCTTCTTCTCCTCCATGTGCCCACAAATATGTTCCAAGGGGCCTCTGCTCTGCAATCTTCATGAAGATCAAAGCAAAGCTGAGTTTGTGGAAGACAGGACCTGTCATTATGGGCTTTGTCTCATTCACTGTATTCAACAGGCAAAGAAAGGAGTTTCACATTTCTTCTCTTGTATATGTGAAATTCCACAGTGTTCTATAGTGTCTTATGTATGTAATAGCAATTAGAAATATTTCAAAGCTTTTGTATCTAACTAACTGCATACTCTTTTTCTGTCTATAAGGAGACATATCATGCTTTTTAAAATGTGCAAATTAATTCTATTGTTTCTCTTTAAGCTGGTCTTTCTTGCTCTAAATTATAAATGTGTTCATGCTAAAAACAAAGGAGAGAGATGTAAGACTAGTAGAACCTAGAAGTTGCTAAGAAATTCTAGAAGGGTCTCACTGTTAGTCGCTGGACAACAGTTTATTGAACCTTTCACCAAAACACAAATGAAACAGGGGTAAAAGTCTAAACTACTATTTTCTTGTCTCTCCTTACTTAATGAAGGCACTAGGAGGTAGTTTCAGACTGATTGGTGGAGATTCTCAATACAAATCTGAGACCTAGGACCCAATCAGACAGGTAGGGATGAAACTATGTATACAAAATCCAAGAGCACAGTCTCCTTTCCCATCCTAGCTGACTCCAGCCACACTGCCTTGCCTAATGCAGTAACCCTGGGCTTTTCAGAGGCAGGGAAGGAGACTAGCAAGATGGAAACATCTTGGGGTGTAAATGTTCTCAAAACTAGCAGCAAGCAGGTGAAGAGAACACAAAGGAAAAGACAAAGCAAAACCAAACAAATATCTTCCACCCCCCCAGTGGTGTAGAGAGGAAAGATTACTAGGCAGAACCCTTTATTTTTTCTCATAAATGTGGAGAGTTTGGGTGTAGAAGGTAAACTGCAGCGAAACAACTTCTTCTCCCAATGTGCTGTCATAAACTTCTTGAAATGTGCTCTGTGCTCCAAAATCACACGAGGCTGAGGCAGTGAGAAGTAGCCAGTTCCATGCCATAGTAAGAACCTGGAGGTTTTTAATACCTTTCACAGTTGTGAGCTACAAAGTGAGTGAACCCTGTAAGAAATAAACCTCTCAATTTTATCAGTTTAGTAGCTTTATTTACCTAAATAAAGGAGAAGCCTTAATAATCTCAGGAGCAAACAGCACTGGGTGCTTAGCCATAGCCAGAAGAACAATTGATGAAAGGTTAAGTCATTTATAGGTTCACACATGCATACTCAATCATCACTACAAATTCATTAACATATTTCTCCTTCTCTCCTCCTCCCCACCTTTTTTCCCATTTTCCCTTTACAAGTGTTTTTTCTCTTTCTTCCCAAAGTTACAAGATATCCCACCTCTGATGATGAGTGGCATGAGTTTGGCCTAAGCACTAAATCTTCATTAGCATATGCTGAGGTGCCAAAGTTAGAATGCAGTATAAAGGTAATAAAACAGAAGGTCTATTGCCAGGCTCTAAAGAAAACGAAGAGCTTTAGAAAGTCTCTCTGATCTTGTTAGCTTTCCTTGCTTGATGAAAAACGGGCCTGTCTTGGTGTTCTAATTGTTACTTTGTAGTTTTACACATCCAGCAACAGCTAGGTTGTTCCTCACTCCCCTGGACTCTGCAAGAGATAATGGATCTGGTCTCAACAGCTGTTTTCTTGTGTGAAGGTCTTCAAGGCATTCCTTAGGCTGGAGTCAGGTACTCCTCCTCATTTCAGTTTCTTGACTCACTATTTCCTGGAGCAGTTTCAATTGATTTATGGTACAGTTTTCTTTCTTGCTTGGTTGGAGGAGTTCAATCATTATGTCCCAGGAATGTCCAAGTCCATTGCATCCATCCTGTAATATCTTAATAACTATTATCCTTTTAAACAATTACAAGTTCCCGTTCTGGAGCCCTTAACGTAAGAAGGACATTGAGCTGTTGGAGCTTGTCCAGAGGAGGGCCACAGAGATGCTCGAAGGGCTGGAACAACTGCCGTATGAAGACAGGCTGAAGGAGTTGGGGTTGTTCAGCCTGGGGAAGAGGAGGCTCAGGGGGACCCTCATAGTAACTTATCAATACCTGAAGGGGGCCTGCAGAAAGGCTGGGGTAGGAGTTTTTAATAGGATATGTGATGGAAGGACTAGGAATAATGGATGTAAATTGGAAGAAGGTAGATTCAGGCTAGATATAAGAAAGAAGTTTTTTAAGGTAGTGAAACACTGGAACAGGTTCCCCAGAGAGGTTGTGGATGCCCCCTCTTTGGAGCTGTTTAAGGCCAGGCACTGACTGAGCAGGCTGATGTAGTGGAAGGTATCCCTGCCTATGGCAGGTGGGTTGGAACTAGATGGTCTTTAAAGTCCCTTCCAACCCAAACTATTCTATGATTCTATAAAAACCAAATTCCTTAATTATTTTCCACAAACCCCTGCTTGTTAGTGATGAGACCTTCTCACAAGCAGCAGGCTTTCATCTCCTGGCTCTGCCTTCCTTCCTGCGGTCAGGCTGCGGTAGCGGCAATTCCCTGAGGTATTTCCCACCTCTGCGGTGTCTCCACAGTATCCTCATATATTGCCCTTCCACATGCTCCTCAGTTCTCACCTGAACTTAGGGGCGCAGTTCGCCCCTGGCGGGACACCCTGGGACAAACCCGCACCGGTGCGGTCACCGGGTGGCCGGGGGGACGGCTGCGGCCTCCCCTGAGAGCTGGTGGCACGGCCGACAGGGGGCAGCGCGGCGCCGTCCGCCCAAACCCTGACGGGGCACCGCCCCCGCCTACCCCCAGCCGCCGCCGCCACCTCGGGCGGAAGCGAGAGAGAAGCCGCGGCCGGCGCTGCACCGCAGGGAGCAGGCATGGCGGAGGGGACGCGCTCACTGCGTGGTGGCGGCAGCGCTAGCAGCAGCAGCCCGGCCTCCAGCCCGGTGCTGGGCGGGCGGGGCCGCGCCGCAGTGGCAGCGGTAGCGGTAGCGGGGGGCAGTAGCCCGCCTGGTCACGGCTTCCGCAGGGTGACCCTTACCAAGCCTACCTTCTGCCACTACTGCACCGACTTCATCTGGGGGCTGGCCGGCTACCAGTGTGAGGGTAAGGGGGAAGGGCGGCGGGGACCAAGCGGGAGACGGCGTTGGGGAGGTGACCGCCGGACAGCCCCGCGCCGTGCGGCTGGCCCGGGGCGAGTGGCCGTGGTCGGGGACTGGCGGGGAGCCGACGCCGCGGCCGGGACGGTAGGGGGGTAGAGGGGACAGAGAGGCGCGGGATGCGAAATATGCTGTTAATATTATTATTAATAGTAACTAGTAATCTTCATCGGACACAAAATTAAATTTTCTGATAATAATGATGATAATAATAATACTTTTCAACTGAAAAGTAACAATACTAGTAGAAAAAAGTATGGTCATAGTAATTTTTAGTAATAAAGCAACAGTTATAATACTAAAAATTGCAATAATAGTAATAAATAGCAATAATAGTAAATAATAGTAATAAATTTTAAAACAAAAAAAGTATAGTGGCATAGTTTTTTAATTTTAAAAGACTAGCAACAGCCAGTGATGCTTGAAATTCCAATGGTATTAATGGTATAAAGTCTAAAGTGAAGGAACTCAAACCTAATTATAATACACAAAATTCTGATATTAATAACAACAAATTCAGTAATAATAATAATAAACAGCAATACTCATTAAAAATCTGGTAATTATTGAATTTTAACAATTCAATAAATTCAACAATTAAAATTATTGAAATTTTAACAATAATAGAAAGTCAGACGTATGACACTGCCTGCTTCTGGGCTCATTGAATAGTTTGGGTTGAAAGGGACATTTAAAGGTCGTCTAGATCGAGTTTGCAAGGATCACTGTGGTGATGGGGTGTTTGCTATGATCCAGCAGTGCCCTGGCCCATCCCGGGCTGGCTAGCCACCTGCCACTGCTACTGGGGTGGAGTCTGAACCATCTGAAGGTGGTCTCATGCTAGGGAGGAGAGAAGGAATCTCCAAGTCCCCTTGTCAGCCTCTGTGGCAGCTGAAGTTCTGGGAGGTGACGAAGTTATGGTTTGTTCTGACGTAAGGAAACCAATGGTGTCAGTGGGAAGGCAAGAGTGGCCTGCTTTTAAGAAAAAAAAGAAACAACTGAAAAACCAAAAACCCAGCATCTTGACTGGCTTGGCTTGTATCTCCAAAACCCCATCTGTAGGAGTTAGTTTGTATTTCTGAGACCACTTCTGTAGGAGTCAAGTTGTACAAGGGCCTCATTGTTCGGGTGGTATCAAACAGGGCCGTGGGTGTGGAGCCAGGTACCATGCAGTGCTTGAAATGTCTCCTGCCTTTTGTTATCATCGTAGCTGAAGAGGGTGCTGAATTAAGTTACATGGAAGTAATGTTCCTTTGTAGTGCAGAAAAACGTCTTTCAAGAATATATTTTGTTACTTAAAACTCTGCTGAAAGTCATGTTTCTCTGTCAGGGAAAGTCACTGCCTCCCCTGACAGCAGAATGGCCCCGAACTTGAGTAAAAATTTACTAAGATGTGAAAATGCACAAAGTTGGTCTTTTAATAGTTCATAAATCACTGCCTTGAAAAGAGGAATATTTTTGGAGTCACAAAAGAGGTGGCAAGCAGCTTTGGTGTGTTAACAGGTAAGGAATTGCGAAAGGTTTTTGTCCTGAATGTCTCTTATTTTTCCATTCATATGTTACGTATATAAAAGTAGCTCATAGCTGCAACTTGAATGTGGTGTCTTTTTTTCTGGTTTGAAAACTGCCCTGGCAATCTGTGTTCTGGTATTGAATTTGGGATAAGGATCATTAGTCGCACTTCTGTGCTGCACTTATAAGACTCAGTTTTTAACCTGAGTCTGAATCCTCCACCTCAAAAAAGCTGTGTGTGAGGGGTAGTAAGAGAGAGAAAGATGTTCATTAGTTGAAATGTTTCCTGCTCCAAGTTTCGGGGGAAATGCTGCGGTGTTACCCTCTGGGTGAAGAACAGGGGTTTTTTTGTTTTATTTTTTGTTTTCAACCAGTTGAGTTAAGTGTCCCATCTGTCTTCTCCAACAGCTTAGTCATAAAGAATTTGCAAAAAAAATACCCAGTAGGTCATTTGCATGGCTTCTCTGCCAAGCCATGCATATGCCCTTGTGCCTTTCTGTACAGCCTGGCAGTACAGTCTTTCTGAGTTATTTAATAAACACTAATATGATTTCTTGAACAGTATTTTAGTTTAATTCCACTTATTAGTTACCTCCCCATCACATTTGCTTTAACTGCTGGAGTTCGATTTTCTTTGGAAAGCAGTAAAAGGGTGACCTCACGGAGTGCCCAACTGATTAAAAATAATGTCTAAAAAAATAGCCCATGCGGCCTTTATTGAAAGAAAAGTTTTCAATACACTGGAGAAGCTTGGAGAATCACTATCTCCTTTTTCTTCTCTCCAGAAAGACTAGGATTGTACATGGAATAGCAGCAAAGCTGATGTCCTTGTTTGGGCTCCTTCTGATAAAACATCCACAGACTTTTAAGTGAAGGTTCTGAGAGCCCCTTTTCTAGGTGAATTTGCAGTGGTTTCTGTTCCAGATATGTGAGTTCAAAGTGCTCAGTCTCAGTCTGATGCTGTTAGTGTTGACATTCCTTGGAGCTGGTCTTGATTAAAACAGAAAGTTTCCAAACATTGAAGCATGCTGGAACTGAGCATGCTGGTGGGTAGGAAGACTCCATCAGTTAAAGGTGGGGTGGTGGAGTAAAAAAAGCTTGCACATATTATTGAGTGGTTGTGTGGCCTAAATAAGTCAGATGTAAATTTTAATTGTGATTATGCTTTTGGTCCTTGGAACGTGGCATCTTCTAAATGTGATGATCAGGTCTATGGAGCATTTAAGTAAATTTATCAGCCACTCAGTAGACTGGCATGTGCCTGTGTGGCCTAGAGTTTTATAAGGAAGGCAGCCTTCCTGTGTGGATTAGGTGTCCAGCTGAAGGTGTCAGTCACTGTTTAAAGCTTTTATACACATATTTATTGTAATCTCAGCCAACCAGGCTTGCAACTGTGCTTTATTTTTTTCTCCTTTTTTCTGACTACAAATTTGTTTTCTGTAAATCTTTTGTAAATTATTCTTTATCTTTCTACCCGCTTTCCTCTTGGTAGCTGTCACTTCCTTTGATAAATAAGTGTGTAAAAGAATAAATGATGTTTGGATTGTATGATGAACAATTACTCTCTTATACTGCTTTTGCTTTCCAAAGCCTAGTCTTTCCAGTTTTAAGTGGGTTTACATTTTCTGAGGCTTGGCAAGGAAGAGACAGTTTAAGTGACTGGGTTTCTGTGCATTTGTTTGTGCACCTTAAAAATGAAAAATTTCAAATATATTAAGTCAGCATAAGAAATAGAGCCGAGTTCTCATTTGTAGTGCACAGAGGAGTCAATTTTATACACTAAAAAAATGGCTAGCAGCTATTTTAACTTAGAGCTTGAAATTTATTTTAGGCATTGATAAATATATTTCTTATTACAGGGCTTTTTCTTTTTCTATAAATATCTAATTAAAAATGTAGGAAGTATTGTGAATCTGTGTATTTTGAAGTCTGCTTCCAGTGTTATGAATCTTTCTAATGTGAACTTGGTTTGTTTTAACTGATGATAGAAGTAATAAATTTGCTAATCATCTTGCTTAATGGGCATGTTTAGCCATTTTTATGTTATAGATAAATATCTCTTTCATTACAGCATTTCTTGGAAGCTTCTGTCAAGGACTTTTTGTGTCTGTTTCTATTAGGGAAATATCATTTGAGCAGGTAGGATACTTGTGTTGTTATGGAGGCACTAAGTCAGATATACTTTGGAAAGCAGCATCCTTGTTTTCTGGTCTTGTGTTTTTGGGCTTGTTTTTGTTTGGTTGTTTTTTAGGCTTTACATTCTAAGGAAAACCTCTAGACTTATTACAAGATGGAGTAATCTTGTTTCTCCTAATCTGTTAGCAATGCAGATTTTCCAGAAAGAAGTGAAAAGGTGAATTGGAGTGACACTTATGCCATTAAGTGACATAATTCCTCTGACTTAGGACAGCCATAAAGCTGCTGTGATTCATACAACCATGTCCCAGATGTGGTCAAGCCACATTGTGGATCATTGGAGACAGCATCTCTGGAGACAGCCTCTCTGCACCAGTCTGGGGATGCATGTTCTTGACACATTTTGGATAGAGTCTATTCCTTTTAAAGACTGTTTTAAGTAACTGGAGCTAGAGAGGGAAGATGTGTTTTAAATATAGTATTGGGAGTCAATCCAACAGGGAGTTTGCATAGGGATGTGGAAATACTGGTAGGGAATAAGGATAAGGAGAAATCCTCTTGAACTCTCATCCTTTCTGTTTAGTTGGACCAGGCAGCTAGAACATCCTTGACCCTGCTGGCTTCATTCAGTGCTGTTTTGGAGGAAGTGAATGATGATGTATGAGATTCCCCAGAAAGTCTTAGTGTTTGCAGTTCAAAAGAAAAACATTCTTCCTTCTTCTGGCAAGTTTAGCTTGCTTTTGATGTATATTGAATTAAAAATAAAAGCTGCAAGAAGATAACAACACCACAATAAAGTCTTGCTTCTATCTGGTGGAAGGTCTGAATTTTCAAGACATGCTCACTTCATTCCTTAATGAGTTCTTTGTCAGTGCTAGGGATTGTCTGTGCAACAGTTAAGATGTTTAGTGCTGAGATGCGGCATGAGTTTGTGGTTGAAACTGTTGTTTGAGAGATTGTGGCTTTGCTGCATTTGTAACTTCGATGGAGTTGTATGACCCTGAATCCGTCTTGGGAACAAACAAAAAGACTGTTAAAAAAAAAAAGTTAACCAAGAAAAAACCCAATCCACAAAACAAGTCCTAACAGAGATACTTATCTCAGTTCTGGTCAAGCTGAAACATAGGCTGGAAAAAATATTTGGAGGATTGACAGACCCACTGAAAGGTGTATTTTACTTATTGGTCTGGATTTAAAGGATGGTCCATTTTGTACTGGAGAATTTATGCTTTTCATTTACCCTGCCTTCCTCTGACAGTGCTTTGCCACCATCTATAATGCAGAGGAAAGAACAGGGAGCTTTGTGAGGATGCACATGGCTTTTGTACTGCAAGTGGAATTTTGTGTTGGCAGCATTACTCCAGATTTCAGTCAAGAAACTCAATTATGTAGGAATAACTTGCCACAGAAAGCGTTAAAGCCAGTAAACCAATACCAGTGTGCAGCACTTTCATATCATGTTTCATATTTCATCTGTGTTACTGCCTCAGAGTGATTCAGTGATAAATGACAAAAGCAATAAAGAAGGTGCTCATCAATCTGTCATGGTCCAGAGCTGCTGTGGCTTGCTCTCTACAGGTTTCCTTTCTAGATCTTCTTTCATCTAATATTCCTTTGACTCAATGTGCTCAAGGGTTGCTTAGCCATCCTCTAGGCTAATACCCTCTGCTTCTTCCCATCTTGCTACAGAATTTTTCAGACTTCCTCTGCTGAGTGTCCTGCAGACCATAGTTCTCTCAGTGCTGTGCCAAGGGTCTAAAAAGCCTTTTGTTCTTTCTTACAGTTGTATGGGAGATAAATGCTTGACTAGTTATTTCTTTCTGATAAACAAAGGACATTGAAGTCTAAGACTTTCCACCATAAAAGATTTCCTGAGCACTATACTGATCCATTTAACAGCATTTTCTTTAAAACTTGAGTAGATTTGCAATCAGAAGTGACCTCAGTACTTCATGGTTGCAGAAGCCACTTGCCTGTTCCTATTTTCTAATGTTGCCTGTATTAGCTATCTGTTTTCCTCTGCTTCGGGTGTGACTTTATTTTGGGGACCGGTGTGTTTTGGTAACATCTTCTCTAGAGGTGGTGTCCACCATTCTTTATAGATAGAGACGTTTGTATTAAGATAGGATGTAGAGCATCTTAGCAGTGCCCATTTCATGTGAGATTATCCTTCAGTTTCAGTCATCAGCAGGTTTTTTTTAGTGGTGATGTTACTTTTATTTCAGTAAAGTATCTCATACCACTACATGTATCCTGCGGTTTTCCATGTGAACAAAACCCAAACTCATTAAGCAATCACTTTGCATTGATAACTGCTTTATACCAAGGGAGGTATTATCTACAGGGATAGGGAATATTACTATATTGTTTCCAGTGGATTCCCTCTGGATAAGATCCCTTTTTCATGTTCTGTTTTCTCCCCTTTGATTGTGTGCTTTTTCAAACTCATCCAGAATGCTGCTTTTCTTTCTACAATCCTGTAGAAACCTGATTCTCTTCCTGATTTTCAAGCTCTTTTCTCAGGTGGCAGCTCTGAATTATCTATGAATCAGGCCATCCCTGGATGACCTTTGCTTTTTGATTATGTCACCGGTTTTTTTCTAGAGTTACTTCTAACACTGCATTTCAAACTGTCTTCCTTCTGGGCCATTTGTTGCTTTTTAGAACCATCCTGATCAGGCTCAGGAAAATCCCTTTATCGAAACTGATTTTCTATCATTCATTGAAAATATTTGACTAAGTTACCTTCATGTATTTAATTTGTTGCAGACCCAGTGGGACAAGAACAGGGTGTACGTACAGTATATAGTACTTTATAAATTATAAAATAGCACATGCTGATCACCTCCTGTTCTGAGTTGAGTTTTTTTGGATGGCAGAATGGGGGGGGGGGTTGCTGGCCTATTATTTTAATAGCACCTTTCAGTTTTAAGAGGAGACTGATAGGAAACACTCCTAAGTAGAGAAAAAAAGCTAACTTTTGTGTAACACCATATGATAAGGAGCTTAGTGGAAATGTGGGGGTTTTTTTCCCTCACTTGTGAGAGTTTGTTATTCAGTAAACTACAGTCAATCCCTAATTTCACTTCCTGTTTTTATCTTAATGTTTTTGTTTACTTGTCTCTTGAATAATGTCAGTGTGTGCATGTTTTCTGCAGTATATTCATTCACATACTCATACAGATAATTTGAAAACTACATATTTTTATCTATGTTTGCTGCATTTTATCTCTTTAAAACTGAGTATGAATTATTTACTTGGAACTGTATTTAGCATTATGAATGTAATATGCTGATATTGCTCATATGCTTGGCTTCTTTTTAAATATTTCTTGTATGATGTAAATTCTGTGGCGCTTGGTATATAAAAATAGCAATGTTTAGGATGTAATGTAACTAAGAGTGAGAATAAAAACTGTTGTGTTTGACCACAGTCTAATTTGTCCATGGAGGTATTACATACAGAAGACTGCTAGATACATTTGAAGTCTTTTGCTAAACAGATGTGTGTGGGAGAAACAGAATTATTTGAACTTCAGGTGTTAATATAGGGGCAGCGTGTTCTTCTGTGGGGTGGTATTAGATTACATTGTTGAGGAAATGGGATTTCCTAGCCTAGTTTGAGTGCAAGAATATGTAGCCAAAAAAATCTCTGTTCCTCATTGCATTTCTTTCTCCTTGGCAGAACGTGTTATATTTTAACATCTTCCTTTGTTACAATGTAAATCAGGGAATAGGTCTGTCCTTTTGCAGCAGGATTTTCCCCACAATGTGTGGAGAAAAGAACTTTTAATTTTGTTAACCAATGGGTGTAGGAGTACTCTACTAACTAGTTCCTTAAGTCTTTTCAAACAAAAATATTTCCTCAGTGCTGAAATTATTGCATGGTTGTAAGCTTCAAAAGAAGGCAGAAGAATACAAGGAAATTGCTAAGACTCCTCTAAGCATGAAGAGGATGTGCGGGAAAGAGCTGAACGTAAACTGAGAAAGCCAGTCATGTTTAAGACTGTGGATGCCCTCCCCCTTTCAGAAAAAAAAGCCTTTTGTGAGATGAAAGATTTTATTTAGAATCGAGTTCAGAAGCCAGAATGAGTATCCACACATAACAAATTTGCATGGGAAGCTGATTAGGACTAGCAGCCCTGGAATGTATCTGCTATACAAAGAAGCACTTCAACTTGAACCAAAGTTGTAAGCTGAGTAGCATGACCTGGGAAAACTGCTTTTCCACATTAAGTCTCTTCTCAAAACAGTGTTGATACAAAGGACTGAAAAAACCCCAGATTTCAAACCTCTTGAATACTCACAGATATTTGTAGATCTCTCAAGTCTTGAGATACTCCTGCAAATTTTAGGTGGTCATGGCTGGTACTGGGTATGCTGGTGGCATAGTAGACAGTGTCTGGCAGGTATGCTGTGAGCAGTATCTCTATGCTCACTGATGGAGGGCTGCCATGGGTCATAATAGCAGCCCTTCCAAAAGTAATCACATTCCTTTTATCCTAGAAGAGGTTTAAACTTGAGGAAAATAGTTTTCTTTTATGTTTGATTCTTCAGACCTTCTGTCTGGATGCTGGGGAGACTGAAAGCTGCAAATAAAAGATCCTCACTGAGAAATCAAGCATGTGGCTCCAAAATGAAGAGATGTGAAAGCAGAGATACAACCTTAAAACCAAAAACAAGTGAAAAAGTTCCTGCTTTGGTTTCTGTGACATCAACTTGCATGCCTGTAGTTACGCTCATGAAGAAGTTAATCTGTGCCGTGTTCCTAAGAGCACCTGAGACTATCAGACTTTCTCAGTCAAATTCTTTCTCAGAAATAGACCAAAGTAGGAAGTAAAAAATATTTAAAATATTTCAAACAGCTAAGAATTGTTATGCCATTTCTGGTTCTCATCTATCTTATTCTTTTCCTCTTATCTTCTCTTTGCTCCAGAATAGCTTATGTCAGGAAAATTCCATAAGATTTCTTGAGGCTATCGTACTTTTCATTCATACGCTTCTTCAGGGGGAATGAATAGATTATCAAAAAATTAAGTCATCTTCCCCTTCCTTTCCCCAACTCTGTGAAGTTTAACTTTTTTGTAAATATGATCTCCCGAAAGGCCTTAAAAAACTTTCTGCACATGTTAGTAATCCATGTGTATAAATTAATAGCTGATTATGTTACATAATAAATTAAGAGCAAGTGGTCTAAGAACTTGCCCTGCCAATCTGATTAAAAAAATACAACAAACGGTAACAAACCAAAATAAACAAAACCTTTAGGTTATTTAGTTCCTCTTTCAGAATTATTTATAGTATCTCAGGGGTAAATTTGACTTCTTCTCTGTGAACAGAGCTATTGTACCTTGGAAATTTGCATTGTATTACTCTTAATTTGATTATGTCACCAGTTTAGTGTACATATCTTGACACTTCAGGATTGTGTGCTCTAAACAGATGTGAATGCTCGGCTTCTATGAATTATGAACAATCTTATTTATGTGAAGGAGACTGTTCTTTAAATTCGAGTTAAATGTAGTTCTGCATCTCATTGGTGATTCAAACTGGTGTGGTGGAATTAAATTCCCCATTTTCTTAACAGGAGTCTTTTCTAAATTCTTGGAGTTGATAGTGAAATTAAGACAGGTGATCCAAAACACAAACTGAAAAAAGTAGTTCAAAATTAGTTAGTTAGTTAGTTCAAGTTCAAAGTTTCTAGAAGTAGTGCCTTGTATTTTCTTTTCCTCTGATTCACCACTGTATGAATCATTTGCCTTTAGTTTTCTGACCATGTCAATACCCTTGTAGCAGCCATGTTGAAGAAACACTGTGTTCAGCTGACACAGGACTCTGCTTTGTGTCTTTTTTTTCTGTTATTTCCTGTCTTGTTTCTGGTTCCAGTTTTCACACAAATCTTAGTTTTATACAATTTTGACTGTAGTGAAACTCAAAAATGAAGGAACAAGAGGTTGAAGTTGCCATGGCAATTGGAGTGGGGTTTGGGTTTATTTTTAGTTCACTTCTTTTAGCCTGTGGTACAGGAGGTGTTGAGATCACCTAGATAATGCTGAGATTATCGAAGTTAAAAGAGGAAGAACCCTTATCTTGGGGTTACACGTATTCATAAACTTGGCCTACAATTTAAAATTGATAGCTGTGTTCTGAAAGTAGGTGTGTGGTATTGTAGCTAAGATTGGCAGTGATTTTATTCTAATCTCTTCATGAGTTTTAATTACCTTTTTATATCCCATCTTCAGTTTTTAAAATGCATGGTGGAAGGAAATGATCCTCCTGGGCACTACAACCCTGCTTCACTCAGCGGAGGAGCCTGGATTTACATAAAATTCTACCTGTCTCTCCTTACTTGGTCCATTCAAAGGTTTATGTGTAGTTTTACCCACACTTGGAGCACTGAGCAAACTCCTCTATGTGTGTCTCCAAGTTGCATGTGTGGGACATGTTGTGTGCCCCATAGGTGCAGGATTCCATTGTGACTGCTCTGAGCACTGTAGTGTTGACAATGTCTCCACATCGTTGAGCGTTGTGAGGGATTCCAGACAACTGTGTCAACATCATGGTGTTCTGCCAAAATGTTATCATGGCTTATTGCATCATAGTGCACATTAAATACTGCTAAAATCCATGCTATTTATTTTAGTGTAACTCAAATTATTCTTTTTCAGAGCTAAAGATGTTATACTGTTATTTCCCTTTTGTAAATGGGGAGGCATTTTCCTTTGAATTATGTATAAAATTGCAGAA
Source organism: Turnix velox (assembly GCA_013400935.1). Taxonomy (NCBI): domain Eukaryota; kingdom Metazoa; phylum Chordata; class Aves; order Charadriiformes; family Turnicidae; genus Turnix; species Turnix velox. Next base: position 125,674 of record VZTY01017594.1, read on the forward strand.
GTGTTTTTGTGGGATATGCCCCATGTTCTCCACCTGTGTTTTGAGGGGCTAGGATGTTTTGCTACAGGATGAAGGGTAATGATTTTAAGCTAAAAGAGAATAAATTCAACATAGAACAAACACATTTTTTTATATGAGGCTGATGAAACACTTGAATAGATTGCCTAGAGGAGTAGTAGATGCTGCATCCCTAGAAATGTTCAGGGTCAGGCTGGACGTGGCTCTGAGCAGCCTGATCTCGTTGAGATCTGCTCTATAACAATATTCCGTAACATTTTAGGAGAAAGGCAAATTCTGTGTAGATTTTGACTTTCTCCCTCTTGAAAGGCAACCAAGTCACATTTCCTACCTGGGAAATTTCAGAGGTGCATGATGTTAGCACAGAAGGCACTAATAGTAGGGCAGTAATAGCATTTTCATCTTCAGGCAGATGGAAGTAGCTAATGCCAAACTCACATTCAGACCCGGAAACCACCAGCACCTTCTATTTTCTTTAGGTTTAGACCAAAGACAGGACAGAGCCTTGGGCCAAGGCACTGGTTCACTGATAGAGAACCAGAAATCTCTGAGTGGGCTTCAACATCAGGACAACACTCAGCAATTCATTTCCAGTTGTTCCCCCAAAAGACTCTCCAGAAGGAGAGGTAACCTTCTCACAATGTGGAGTTGCACAGAGAACCTGGAGGGATATAATTTTTATTCTCTGTCCACTGAATTCATCTTTCCACTGCACAGTTATGTTGAGGTAATGCACTACTGGGAAGTCACACCCACCATGCAACAGCCGCCGAATGTTGTGATGCCTGTGACTCTCCTTCCAGTGAGAAGGAGCAACAGATTCCTAGTTTTAGGGTGCAAGCAGTGACACTGAAGACAGAAATTCTGAAAAGGCATAATTTCTGAACAACAGAAACGTATCTGACAGCAAACAGTAAAAGACTGTGATAGCTTTTCGTTATAGGCTACAGGATGGTTGCCCATACAAACCAGACACCAGCCCACGTAACTCATTTATGGCTTTTTGCCGGGTCCTCCATACTGCAGCCTTTACCCAGCTAGAAAGGGTCAAGCCAGAGTGAGATGTGAAAAAAAGATCTCTAAACACTGTCACAATGTGAGTGAAAATTTAAAAGCTATAGCTCCTAACACCCTTTGGGGACATCTTCCATTGACACCAAATATCACAAAGATGCCACAGAAGGTGAGAGAAGAAATTAAATATCATGGGAGTCTACAGATGAGCCTCTTAAAGGCCACCTAGGTAGGGCATTCACACCAGTGTCATGAAAGCTAAAGATGTTATACTTAACTCCCTGCAGCTGTTGCCAGCAACAGCTTCTCCAATTCACTGCTTTCAGGGTGATATTTTATGAAAAGAAACTTTGCCAATTGTTTATGAGCAGTCTCCAGCTGACTCACAGCTACTGGTCAAAACAAAGAGCATTCAGAACAGAATAAGACAACATAAACCACAAAGCAGTCTGACCCAGCCCTCAATTTCGAGGAAAATCCCTAAAACAATTTGACATTTACTGCTAACATAACTGAAAATTTAGCACTTAGGGATCTTACGTAAACCACGCAAGTTTCCTCATATCCAGGCCCACAAATGTGGCCTCCTGCACTGTTATCTCTGGTAGCATTTAGATTCACACACCACATAGTGCCATGCCATAGAATCATAGAATGGCTTGGATTAGAAGAGACATCAAAGGTCCTTTAGTTCCAGCACCCCTGCTGTGGGCAGAGACACCTCCCACTTGACCATGTTGCTCAAATACCCATGCATGATGGCCCTGAATACTTTCAGGGAAGGAGTCATCTACAGCTTCCCCAGAGTAACTTTGCTAGTGTCATGTCACCCTCACAGTAAAGAATTTCTTTCTGATATCTAATCTAAATCAAAAATCTTTCCGTTTAAAAACATTCTCCCTTCTCCCATAGCTGCACATCCCTGCAAAAAGTCACGTTTTTGTTGTTGGTCTGTTAAGGTACTGGAAGAAGACTGCTGTGATGTTTTCCTGGAGCCTTTTCTTCTCAAAGCTGAACAACACCAACTCTCTCAGCCTGTCTTCATAGGAGAGGTACTCCAGCCCTCTCATAATTTTTGTGGCCCTTCTCTGGACCCACTCCAAAAGGTCCTGTTCCTCCTGTACTGGGGACTGCAGAGGTGGACACAGTCCTCCAGATGGGGTCACACTAGAGCAGAGTAAAGGGGCAACATCACCTCTGGCAGCCTGCTGGCCAAGCTTCTTTTGATTCGTTTCAGGATACAGTAGGCTGCAAGCACCGGTTGTCAGCTTATATCCAGCTTTTAATCCATCAGTACCTCCAAGCATCAAATCCTCAGCTGGGGTACTTTCAATCCCTTCATCCTTCAGCCTGTATTGATAGCTGGGGGTTGTCTCAACCTAGATGCAGAATTCTGCACTGGGGCTTGTTGATCTTCATGAGTCTCACACCCATTTCTCGAGCTTGTCCGGGTCCCCATTGATGGCATTCCAACTTTCAGGCAGGTTAACCTGTGGTGATGCAGAATCCTGTGGGCCACAGTGCAATGTTGGAACTACCTAACATTCTGTTCTTGTTTTGATTACAAATGTAGTGTGCTGGGACTCCCATATACAAGAAGGGGAGCAGGGAGGACCTGGGGAACTACAGGCCGGTGAGTCTCACCTCCGTGCCTGGGAAGATCATGAAACAGATCCTTCTGGACAACATGCTTGATCACATAAAGAATGAGCACGTGATCCGAGACAGCCAGCA